>CM065124.1:14015460-14545460 GCA_033026305.1 Cirrhinus molitorella | reverse complement strand
TCAATGTCACCAGCCTGTGTGAGGTTTGATGCACCAATGATCAAGGCCCATTTCAGTGGCGTTTTCACCATTCGCTGCAGATAGCAAGGTCAGCAGATGTATTATGAAGGCAGGTGCGCCCACACACACGGTGCGCTGCGCCTGAACTCCAAACAGCACATTGATTTTTTTTCCAGAGGGTAATAACATCATCCCGGTATTGTGAGGAGTAATTTAAACTTAATATGGGTAATTACTCTCCAATAGCTGATAGTTCATTTAAAGCTTGACATAATGCTGTTTGCGTGCAGGAGAATGAAGGATAAAGAATGCCAGGAAAATGGATTAAGCGCTGATGGGCCACACAGTTAGTCAGGCAGCTGTCTTCATTACAGACTATGGGACTAAGCCGTAAGCACCCCCCTGAGGACGTAGCTTCAGAGAAAATCTATACAGAAATGCATCATCAGACACCAAGACAAACAAACGCTTATTTTGCCAGCACTACTGTTACAAGGCAGACTCGTGCTACCTGCTCTGAAAAAGAGTTTCGGGTTGTTGTTTAAACAGACGGTCTAAAGGAAACACACCTGGATCTCCTTCTCTAAAGAACTATTCAGAACGGCAGATGGAATTTTTGTGAATGCACTGTAAAAGTTGTAAATAAAACAATGAATGCTTTTTGAAAAAAATACTATTTTACTCTTTTCACGTTTAATTAAATGTGTTACTTGCAGGGTTATTATAGTTAACTAAATGCACTTTAAATTTAAAACATTGTTACCATGGACCACAAAACCAGTCATAAGTAGCACAGATATAATTGTAGCAATAGCCAAAAATACATTGTATGGATTAAAATAATATGGTAAGGCATGAATTTGCAATATCAAGCAGCAAAACCAGTTTTGTACAGCTAAAAATAGCTGGAAGCGAATCACACTGGAAGCCTAACCTATTCAATTTTACAAATGGCCGCGCCAAATTTACAAAATGGCATTATTTTAAAACAAAACAGAGCCTCTATCTGTTCTCCACCAATAATCAAACAAGGTCACACATCTCTTCTTTAGAGGGCAGCCCTGCTCTTTCTTCCACAGGGAATCGTGTGCCCTGCTCTCGTGAGAAAGAGGACACTAAGACAATGTCACAGAGCACAGTCTGGTGCAGAAAAGCATCCACATTCATCGCTCCTTACGGACTTACTGTAACGGCCAAAGTCATACAAGGTGAGTCGTTCCACCGCGGCACTGTCAAATCCAGACGCGTGAGGTGAGGTCCTCAACCATCTGGCCAACAAGGAGCAGCTCCGCACACAGGCATGTTATACATATGTTTATTTAAATCACAGGAAGTGGATTTCAGTATTTTAAACTTTGAAGTTAGATTATGTATGCATGGAGGCCACCAGTTCACATCGCTGTATTAAATTTTTAATATTATGTTTACATATCAGATAGGAAGATTATTATTTGATGCAGACGGCTCAAGCCCAAAGGAAATTACAGCAATGAAATGGTTTGATTGATGTTGGAACTTGAATTTTTTTAGCTTCATTTGTTTAGTCTACAAATGCGTGTTATGCCACTTGCCAGATTAAATATGAAACAAGATATACTGTATACATAATGAACTAGCTCAAGATGACAAATGTTCACTTTCTTAAACGGATAGTTCACCCAGAAATGAAAATTTGATGTTTATCTGCTTACCCCCAGGGCATCCAAGATGTAGGTGACTTTGTTTCTTCAGTAGAACACAAACAAAGATTTTTCACTCAAACCATTACAGTCTGTCAGTCATATAATGGCAGTCAATGGCTACCAAATCTTTGAGAATAAAAAAAAAAATACATAAACAAAACCAAATTAAATCCTGTGATTCGTGACGATACACTGATGTCCTAAGACACGTAACGATCGCTTTTGCGAGAAACTGAACAGTATTTATATAATTTTTTACCACAACATCCATCTGTCCTGAGCGCATGCACAACATCCGGCAGGTGATATGTGTACGAGCTCTGGCGTAGTACCACGTTGAAAAATCCACGTTGTCTGATGATATATAAAAATCGTCTTCCATTGCGATGACCTGTACTTCTAAATATCTTTAGATCTTCACAGTGCCAGTGAACACATCCACAATCTCTGTGCACTGTGTAAACAATGAGTGACGTATAAGCGCAGATCGCTTCCGGCGCTTGCGTAAACAACGCCGGAGCATGTCACTCAGGACAGATGGACGTTGTGGTGAATCAGAGGTAAAAAAAAATTACATAAATACTGTTCAGTTTCTCACACAAACCGATCGTTTTGTGTCAGTGTATCGTCACGAGCCACAGGGTTTAATTTGGTTTTCTTTGTGTATGTTTTTTTTTTTACTCTCAAAGATTTGGTAGCCATTGACTGCCATTATATGACTGACAGACTGCAATGGTTTGAGTTAAAAATCGTGTGTGTTCTACTTAAGAAACAAAGTCACCTACATCTTGGATGCCCTGGGGGTAACAAAATAAACATCAAATTTTCATTTTTGGGTGAACTATTCCTTTAATCAGTGATATGGTTTTAGTCAGTTACCCAGATGCGCGGCCATATTGCCGAAAATCGCATGTAAACAATAGCATGGATTGCACGGTAAATGCACTACTTAATATCAGGGGCATAGATAAATATAACTAGATGCATCATTAGCGACTGTTTCTATGGTCCGCTATACGTAAGTCGTCCGCCATTTTCCAGCGGTGTACTTGACGTCATTCACTATATTAATCACTGAATATTCGAAATGGCACAATCCTTCACGGCCGGTGGTCTGCGAACCTACAGCATGGTGAATGACGTCAAGTCGACCGTTCAAAAATGGCGAACGCATCTACGTGCTTTTGGTATCTATATCTAATACGTTGTTCTGCTAATTTATGCTGTCTAGACCACAGAAAAAACGTGTGGAAGCTGCTATATAGAGGAGGATTTAGTAAGCAGGAAAGGGCGAGATATTGTGACAAACTAAAGATATTAGGTGGTAAATATATGTAGAATTATTAATTCTAATTCTAATTAATTAGGATATTATCCTAATATTTCACATACCTGACCGGAAATGAAAAGAACAAACACTAACCACAAATGCTTTTTGTTCCTCAGACATTTTTGCACTGTTCTTTGATTTGTTACATCTTTTGGCAGTCTATAGTGCTCCAAATGATTTTTCCGATTAGTACAGCCCAAAACATGACTACGATTGACCATAATGATAAGCTAAATATGTGAGTTTTGTTGGTCCAGTGGCATTGTTTACATTCATTGCCGCCGACTGACACGTTGTGAAAACACTCTAAATAATAAACTAGCTAAAGATGACAAACGTTCACTTCTTAATCTGTGATATTGTGGAGTTGAAAAAGAGGCATTTTCTCTACTTTAGTTTTTTATTTAACAGATGTTTCATAAAAAATAAAATAAATACGTTTTTATGCAATCCTTTTTGGATTGAAAACAAGTAGGCCTAGTTAGATATAAATTTTATCAAGTGACAACAAAACAAACTGCTTTGACACTTGAGAGATGTTGAGTTTCTTTAAATACTTTAATTAGGTGTTAACAAAAAAAAGTGGTAGTTTATTCCAGTCAGTTGATAGTGTTTTTCAATGTGCATATTAATATACAGAACATACAAAGAAGAAAAAAAAAAAAGGTCCACTTCAGCCCCCTGATGCTTCTTTAAAGCATATCAGCACATCGTTTACTTTTTTATGGGAATGCATCGAGGGCTTTAAGCGATTCAATCATTTATAACGCCGGGTTGCTAACGAGCTCCTCGCAGCTCGAAACCAGTGTGAACATCTGTGAAAATATTAGCGAGTTGATACGTGCATGGTGAGGAATGAAAGAGGGCCATGCTGCGTACGAGTAGCCTGTATTTAACATCATCATTTGGTCATTATTGTCAAAAGTCCTTTCAATGTAACACACAAACAAACAAAATGCGTCCAGACATGATCTGTTTTCAAACTGCTCCACCCGAAGAGCAGGGCGCCATTGATGGGGCCGTGAAGGGTAAACACAATCCAGGGCCCCTGACTAGAAATCCCCCCACAGGGACAAAATTAACAACAAAACAAAAGCTCTTCCGTAACTGTAGTGATGAACAATGAACACACGTTCTTTGACGCTCAATGTAGAAAGTATTTAAATGGAATATCATAACCAGAAATGAATGGCAATGAATCATATTTAACAAAAAGCAAGAAATAAAAGAAGAAAAAAAGTGAGAAATACTTTATACATGCAGCAGTCGAAGAGTATAACATACTTTTTTACCTCGTCTCTACAAAGAGCACTGACAGGAACATACTCATTTTAGTTTCTTATTTTGGTCCTGTGTTGAAGAAAGCTGTTGTATTTCACGTCTTTTTTCTCCGAAAACTTCTCCATTCACAGCTTGTCAGTATTTACAACAGTGTTCATTAGTGTTCCCTGCTCCATTCCTACAAGTTTGATACCCACTTCAATCGAGGCCACATGCCCTTAAACAACTTATGGAAAACTTTGATTCATTACATTGTGCACATTTCATATAGATGACAGTATTCTTAAATAAAAATAACAATAAAACAAACTATAAAGTTCTCTTCCTCTCGCTACACTTTTTTTCTGAGGAGATGCAGAACAGATAATCAAAAAAAAAGTATTCAAGAACATCCCATGTGGTATAGAGTTTAAAAATGGCTTACTATATATGCTCAATGGATTCTCTTTAATATATACAAATTACGAGGTCCTGCGTACCATCACAGTCTTTCTTTTCCTTTAGTTTGCAGAGTGTTCAGTAATCTACTGTAAAACTGGCATTCCAACTACGTTGGTCGACACATAAAGGCACTGATCAATTTCAGTGCTGATTTACATGATACAAAAATAAATGAGACAAAATAGACTTAAGGACTAGTGGTTACAAATGGCAGAAAGTGAAAGAGGTTTGGCAAAGTGAATGTTTCTGGTCCCAACAAAATGAAGTCAGCTTGTTGTTTCCTTTGATTGTTTGTGACCATGCAAATAAAGGCAGCGATGATATGCACGTAAGGCCATTCACACACACTCCTCCGCGGACATCAGCAGAGGGTTGATGTACTCAAAGCCTTCAAACTCGGACTGGTCGATCTTCTTTACAGCATCACTGGGAGGGAGACAAAGACATAATCAATCAGTCTTAACTGCTACGGCACATTTAACTCACTACGGCTGTACCAGGCTGTAAAACATGTTCCTGGAAAACAGGGATATGTGGAAATGAGGGAATCCTCTTCGCAGAACTGTAATGTGTCATCAGGGGTCGTAAATTTGATATTACTTCCTGATGAAACATGCATTGCTGTGGTAAAGATCTGAAGCAGATTAATGGTGCCTGAGGTCTGATTCAGAAAGATTGAGGCGTGACACAGACAGATACACATGAACAGACACTCACTCATCGTCAGGCGTGAGCTGAATGGGCTCATTGGTGAACTGGGCATCAAAGTTATCCAGCCCAAACTCGCCGGAGATGTTGGGCTTGAAGGGCGGAACCACTTGCTTCTGCTCCATCTGAAAAATGCAGTTAACATGAGTCAATTAACGACTATGGCTGTGTCATAAAGCAGTCTCACACTTCAGCACGGAAAGCTTATCTTACTAAATATTAACCAGTAATTGCATATGGCAGTGATTTTACAGAAAGATACAGAAACAAACAGTAACCTATTCCTATCATTATGAATCTAAAATCAGAATGAAGCGAAAGTTGTGATTCTTTTTTCCCTTTTGCGACATATCCGAGTGTAACGGCTTCTCGAATATAGGGCAGGATTTCACCTAGGGCTGTATGATTAATCGAAAAGCAACCAAAAACCGAAAAACAGAACCTCTAACCGACGTAATTTTCCGGTGTCGGTTATTCCGTTTTTTTAAACCCGTTAAAACTTTCCCCATAAAAACATAACACCACATGCGTAGTCGGCGCTATACATTGAGCTTGTATATTTGAGTGACGCATTTAAGACACAGTCTCAAGTAAAAAGAATTTCAACTTTTACACACAGCGCCGCTCATCAATGTCAGTTCCAATGAAGAACCAATCAGAACGCCCCTAAATTGGGGCAAGCATTGGGAGCTTTACTTTACAGTAGCAGTTTGGCATGGCAACTTTTGTACTTGATGGCAACATGGCAGAGTAGGCATTATGCGCTGCGCTTCTTTTTTAAGCCATTCCTGAGCGTTCCTGAGGTAAAATGTTTAATTAACCGAGATTTAGATTTTAAATCGTATCGTTCACCCTTCACTGGGAGTTTGATTGACAGGCGATTGGACCAATCATAATGCTGAATCTAACATTTTGTCCGACAAATAAACCAAACATGAGAGTTAGATTAACGTCAGTGGACTATGGTGTATTGTCGTCTTTCTGCGGATGACACAACTAATTATAAACTCTACAGCATAAACTCTTAACAAAATTCTATTTCATGCTATAACTAGTAGTAAGTCTCTTCTAGGAGGAAGAGATGATCAGTTCATTTGCAGTTTGAACTGAGGTGACTGCGTTTTCATGACACATCACTCAGTGAAAAATACATTGCGCAGCAAAGAGGACGCTGACAATGCGTCGACACGACAGACAAGACAGAGCAGGTTACTTTTGGTTTGAAACAAAGGATGTGTTGGGAAAATTATACATTTGGTCCTGGTCTGTTTAGCGTTCGCACTGGCATTTTGACAGCAAACCTAAAGATATTGAACCTAAAGGCATAGTGATACGTTTACAACCTGATTGGTCTGGTTGAGTGACGTATATTTTGTGACGGAACTCACCGAACACCAAGGAAATACGTCAATACACTATTTTCAAGTTCGACTCTACTGACGTTAATCTATTAATTTTCCTGACTTGTGACAGATGAAAGATTCGACATTATGATTGGTCAGATCACCTGTCAGTCAAACTCACGGTTAAGGGTGTTAAAAGTCTGGTCAATGGACAGTCAGTATAGTCCAACCCCTTTTTTAAGTCTTATGTCATAAAGAGACATATCATTTATAATACACACTTTAACACTGTGTACAAAATTATGTGTGCACATTGTGGTGGCAGGAAAACTGGTAACAAGTGGAGAGAAATAAGTGGAATCCATGGAACAATATTAAAAATATATATTATTGTGCCTTTGAATATCAGAATTGGACTGCAAATCATATTTATAGAATACGGTCATCAAAGACACCACCTGAAACTAAATGCAGATGTTTAAATGGACAGATTATAGATGAAGCCTGCTATCAATACCCTACTTTTAAAGCATAAATTTGGTTTAAAGAATAGGTTTACATAATACATACATAAATGTAGACATATTGTATAAGCCCTACAGTTACAGCATGAAATACTATTTAAACCTATAACATTTTACATAACACTTAACTATTATATCTTACATTTATCTTGATTTATTATTAATATTGAAAGCAGTTGTGCTGCTTATTTTTTGGAACCTGTGATACTTTTTGCAAGATTCTTTGATGAAAAAATAGTTAAAAAGAACAGCAATTGTACAAAATGGACCTTTTTTGTAACAATATACTAATTAATTATTATTTTATTAATAATAATAACAATAATAATAATAATAATAATTATTATTATTATTATTATTATTATTTTCCCCCTCTAAAAAACACTGAAGAGCAGTCTCAGCAAGGATTCAATATTATATTTAGACAAACCGATCCTCTCCAGGGTTTGTTCAGTACTGTTAGTAGTTTGGCCTCTATATGCTGTAAATTTAACAGGGCTGCAAGGTCAGGTTCTGCTCCACCTGTAGGCCGACTCGAGCACTGCAGCCTGTCTGAGTAGAAAGTGTAATCCGAGTCCTTCAACTGCCTGACCACCACTTTGTGTGTGTGTGTGTGTGTGTGTGTGTGTGTGTGTGTGTGTGTGTGTGTTCACCCAGACCAAACAGGGACAAGAGGTCACTGTGTTCGTCTGG
Source organism: Cirrhinus molitorella (assembly GCA_033026305.1). Taxonomy (NCBI): domain Eukaryota; kingdom Metazoa; phylum Chordata; class Actinopteri; order Cypriniformes; family Cyprinidae; genus Cirrhinus; species Cirrhinus molitorella. The sequence continues at coordinate 14,537,458 of CM065124.1, read as the reverse complement.
GTCTTGTCTGCTGGTTTGACATCATTTAAACCTGCCTCACACATGATACAGTTCACTGTCACAACCTCAGACCAGAAAAATCAATGATTTGACACCTTATCACCTTCATTAAATCAGTGGCCCTACACGTGATCGTTCATATCATGATACAACCATGAACCATCAGGGTCACTTCTCATTTGCTAGATTATTTATATTATTAGACAAAATTTATGTGTAAAAATTTGAATTACCATTTAATATTCATTTATATCAGGAAATCAGGAATAATTTACCAAAAAAAAAAAAAAAAAAATCAAAATTTTATCATTTAGTCACACGTCATTTCAAACCTTCATGTTTTTGTGTCAATTTAGCGCAGTCATTTTTGACTGTTTTATTGAAACACTAAAAATATACAAAAAAAAAATAACAGCAGGTGTTGAAAAACACAGGTGTAAATATTGACTAGTTTTTAGGTGAGCGGTACTTTTAAAGCTGACGTTCCTGAAATGTTATTTGAAGTGGTAATAGTGTTCACGTCAAATTACATGAATGAGTAATAAAATTGATGGTTATTCAAGGTCATAAACAACACTAAATAGTTCTTCAGGCTCCAGTAAGTCCTCTGTTTAGTTTCACTAGCGTCAGGCTACAGCGAATGACTCATGCTTCCGCTGCGGGCTCGAGTCAAAACATCCAATAAGTCAGATAAAGGAAACAGAGATAGCGGTGACTCACAAGATCCCAGTCTACATTTCGGAAAAAAGGATGGGCCATGATGTCTGCAAAGCCTGTCTGAGGGTGGCATCCGAGGCGTTCCTTTGGCTCCTACAAAAAAGTGAAAAAGAAATCAGTGAGAAGAAACAAGACAGAAAAGAAACAAAAACAGATAAACAGAGAGAGTAGAGAGATTAGAGTAAAAGAAAGAGGTAAAGCAGAGGTGATGAACAATTATTATGACAGCACTATAACAGGTCCATGTGACATAACAACATTAACATTGATCTGTTTGGTCTGCTTTACCTTGTTGAGGAATCCCTTCAGCACGCTAGCAGCTTTGACCGATAACGATCTGGGAATTCTGATCTGCTTCTCCAAAATTACTGGAAAAGAGGAGCAGAAGAAAACATGATATATACTGAGAGATGTATGAAACATTTTTTCAAACACAAATGCTTGTCACGTACCTTGGAAAAGATAATCTTCTGTGTTTTGGTCAGGGTTATCAGAGCTGCCGACTATGTCAAAGGGTGACCTCCCAGCCATCATCTCAAACATCAGGACACCCAGCGCCCACCAGTCCACACTAAAACCTGTAAAAAAATTAAATAAAAAAAATAAGACATACACACAAAATTGCACATATATCATACTAAGCCTTTGAAATGGGAAGCTAAGCACTGACATCAACTCAAATGGCAGAAAGTCATGAAGTAGACACTAATAGCAATAAATGGATTAAGCACTGTGTGCTAATGCACAGTTGCCAACTGAAAGTCTTTGTGAAGAGGATTGGCTGTGTGAATTGTGCTTACCGTAGTCTTCTCCTCTCAGAATCTCTGGTGCAATGTAATTGGGGGTTCCACAGAAAGTGCTGGTTGTGTCTCCTGGTCTTAGTCCTTCCTGCATAAGAGATAAACATTGAAAAAAAAAAAAACAATCAGGCACATATCGGAACTTGTTTTCTGCCACTGATTAAAAAAAAAATAAAAAAAGGTTACTGCAACTTTTTATCTCACAATTCAGAATTTTTTTCTCAGAATTGTGTGATATAAACTCACAAATGCGAGTTATTAAGTCAGAATTGCGTGATATGAACTCATAATTGAGAGAAATCAAGTCAGAATTGTGAGATAACTAATAAAAATTGTTTATCTCTCACAATTCTTGACTTTATTTCCCAGAATTGCGAATTTATATCTCACAGTTCTGAGAAAAAGACAGAATTGATGTAAACAAAGTTTTATTCAGTGGTGGAAATGGGCTTCCATAGGCACAAAATATTTGTATATATTTAAAATATATATATATATATATATATATACAGTTGAAAGAAAAAGTATGTGAACCCTTTGGACTTACTTGGATTTCTTCATAAATTGGTCATAAAATGTGTTCTGATCTTCATCTAAGTCACAACAACAGAAAAACACAGTCTGCTTAAACTAATTCCACACAAACATTATATTTTTTTCATGTTTTTATTGAACACAACATGTAAACATTCATAGTGCAGGGTGGGAAAGAACACACAACGCTATGTGTGGAGAAAAAAAGGCACAGCACACCAACATCAAAACCTCATCCCAACTGTGAAATATGGTGGAGGGGGCATCATGGTTTGGGGCTGCTTTGCTGCCTCAGGTCCTGGACGGATTGCTGTCATCGACGGAAAAATGAATTCCAAAGTTTATCAAGACATTTTGCAAGAAAACTTAAGACCATCTGTCCGCCAACGGAAGCTTAACAGAGGATGGATGATGCAACAGGACAACGACCCAAAGCATAGAAGTAAATCAACAACGGAATGGCTTCAACAGAAGAAAATACACCTTCTGGAGTGGCCCAGTCAGAGTCCTGACCTCAACCCGATTGAGATGCTGTGGCATGACCTCAAGAGAGCGATTCACACCAGACATCCCAAGAATATTGCTGCACTGAAACAGTTTTGTAAAGAGGAATGGTCCAAAATTTCTCCTGACCGTTGTGCAGGTCTGATCTGCAACTATAGGAAACGTTTGGTTGAGGTTATTGCTGCCAAAGGAGGGTCAACTAGTTATTAAACCCAAAGGTTCACATACTTTTTCCACCCTGCACTGTGAATGTTTGCATGTTGTGTTCAATAAAAACATGAAAATGTATAATGTTTGTGCGGTATTAGTTTAAGCAGACTGTGTTTTTCTATTGTTGTGACTTAGATGAAGATCAGAACACATTTTATGACCAATTTATGAAGAAATCCAAGTAAGCCCAAAGGGTTCACATACTTTTTCTTTCAGCTGTATATATATATATATATATATATATATATATTTTATTACAATATTTAATATTAATTTAATATTATAAACAAAATGCATAATTTCTGAAATCAAATTAAATTAAGAAATAATTAAATTAATCAATTTGAATTTATTTTTAAAACAGATGTATATTTCATCATTAAGTAATCCTACTATAGTATTTTACACAAATACAGAACAAAATTAATAAAATAGAAGTACTGAACTGTAACCAGCTTTGCTCTTAGTACAGTGGTTCTCAAACTTTTTTGGTTGCACCCCCCTTTTAAACCTATAAAAAAAAAGTCCTGAATCCCCACCCCACCCAAGAGTAACAAATAATTTTACTAAACATTACGAAAAATGAATGAAAAACACACACAGGCCTCCTCACCAACACCGTTTCTACACCAGATGCAAGCGGCAAAATACGGTACAACCCATTATAATCAGTACCCATTACAAACTTCAATCAGTGTCTACACCAGATGCTACAGTTGTCGTGTAGTAACAGCTAACAGCTCTACACTGTTGTAGCGTCCGGTGTTGGCACAGTGAGTGAAGCCGAGAGCAAGACCTCATATTTTCTGCATTTAGTTTTTGAATGACTAGCACCTGTGCGACTTCATTTATGGCTTTTATCTTCCCTTCCCTTTCACATACCGATGCATCTCCCATTCTAAGTTACGTCTTTTGGCTGTGTACTGTTTTATTTATTTTATTTTCCTGCTGATGGCCCGTGCCCCCCCACTGGTTTCAACCACTGGTGTCAAAAACTATTTTATAGATGTGCTTACTACCTTTCTAGTTCTTGAACATGGTAGTTGAACATGGTAGTCTCTGTCTATGCAGGGTCAGAAAGCTTTTGGATTTTATAAAAAAATACATTAAATTTGTGTTCTGAAGATGAAGGTCCTACGGCTTGAGGGTGGGAATGACATGAGGGTGAGTAATTAATGACAGAATTTTTATTTTTGGGTGAACTAATATGAAAAGACTTACTTTACACATGCCGTAATCAGTGAGCTTGATGTGTCCCTCTGACTCCAGCAGAACATTGTCCAGCTTCAAGTCCCTGTAAATGATGCCACGCTCATGGAGGTAGTTCAAGGCAAGACTGATCTCTGCAGAGTAAAACCTGCCAGCGGAAAGAATGAGAAACAGTTACTGACCTCATTTGTGCTTCTGTTCCTGTGGTGCGTCATTCAGACTGAACTCAAATCCAAGTAAGACTGTTCAGGCTGTTCATTAACACTGAACCATGTTACTGACAGACAGCTCGCATCATCATACCTGGCATGCTCTTCCGGAAGTTTTCTCTGTCGCTGCATGTGGAACATTAGATCCCCTCCATTCACATATTCGATTACAAAGAATAACCTGTGAAAGAAAAAAAAAAATGTAATAATCATCAGCCCTCACCAGACAAACAATACAGGTGACTCTAAATTGAAGGGCTCAATAAGATTAGCCTGAGGACAAATATAAGAGCATTTTTGGGTGTATGGAACTGTCACTTTTATTTATTTACTTTTTTTAAATCCAGTAATTCATTGTCACCATAAAAAGTGTGGTATGCACAGACCTGCTTTCTGTCTGGAAGCAGGAGTGAAGTCCCACCAGGAAGGGATGGTTGGAAGCCTGCTCAAACACATGCTTTTCTGTTTGAACCCAGTCAATATCCTGAAAAACAAGAAAGAGAAGAACAAACACACACACACAAAATCAATCTCCCATTGAAAAGCAGAGCATTCTTTCTGTCAGTAGGGGAAACATTTGGAAGGACATTCAGGACTGTATTGAGTAGAAGTGCCTCACAAGCCTGAAAACTGATAAAGGTTTAAAAGACGAGGGCACCGGGTCTTCCCAAGGAGCTGCTCCTGGATGTGAGGAGACTCACAATGGACAGATACAGAGTGAAAAACTAGGACCTTCCACTGACAGCCTGGTACAAATACCTCTGACCGTGAGACTTGCTTAAAGAAGCACTTCGGGGCCAGTAGAGCACAGCTGCAATTATTGACCATTGGCTGCTGCTGTCAATTCATCACACAAGGCTTAAGTGCATCTAATCAACGTTAAATGCCCACTTCATCAACATCTAGTCATCTGTATGTGTGCTTCAACACATCCTGGAAAGATTAGAGCCAGAGGCGGCTTTTCGCTTGTTTTATTCTGCAGTCAAGACAAGTAATTTAGTGTCAGAAGACACATTACAAGTTGTGAAGTATCAAGAACGCTTTCAACCTTTTGGGTGGGTGTGATAGCAGATTCCTGAAGTAGTCTGGGAGGTGGTATGTTTGAACTTGGTACAGTTCGAAACTATTATGAATGCAATCTGACATGATTATCAGTGGTATCTTTGCACATTCCCATTGTATGAAACGTGAAATGTCACCTCATCATCGTTCACCAGCTCCTTCTTCACCACTTTCATGGCATAGATGCGATCTGTCTTTTTGAGACGCACCAGCAGCACCTTGGCGTAGCTGCCCCTGCCGATCACTCGGAGCAAGTCAAAATCTATTAGTCCCAAACTGGACACAGCCTTCCCTGACTCCCGACTGCCCACAGCCTGAGGATAATATTAAAGCACAAGGAGAATATTAAACCACCAACATTTTTATTTATGTATATATTTTTACACTCTGTAAGATGTACCCAATTAAAATGCAGTCATACGCCTCTTAAATTCTATATATATGAGAACAAACAATGCCCCTGTATGGGTTTTGTCTTATATTTATATCATATGACATAGTTTAGTAATATCATATGAGCAAGAGTGCTGTTTTTTTTCCTCCTGAATATCTGCACGATTGCAATTGTAATACTGATTTTATACAATAGTTAAAGGGATCACGCAAAAATGAAAATGACAGAAGAAATTGTTAAGGTTGAAGGGTCAGAAAGCTTTCAGATTTCATCAAAAATATCTTAATTTGTGTTTTGAAGACGAACAAAGGTCTTACGGGTTTGGAATGACATGAGGGTGAGTAATTAATGACAGAATTTTCATTTTTGGGTAAACTATCCCTTTAAATTAACAAGAAGTTAATAATGCATTTTAGATTATGTATTGTCTGTTCAATAGTCTCATATTATAGTTTCATTTAGTTTTTTAAAAAAAAACTTCAATGTTATTGGCACATTGTACCCTTAAATGTGTGCAATTAATTGATGAATTATGTTAAATTTAATTTTTTTTTCTAAAGTTACTTTTCTGTAATGTCTTTCTTATTCAACACAATAAAACTTGAAATGATCGTTTAGGGGTAATTTCAACCCAAACTGATGAGTTAATTTGCAATTAATTTGATTAATCAATCAGCACATCATATAATCAATCAAATTAGAAATGTTAAAATCGCTTGACAGCCTAATATGTACACTACCAATCGAAAGTTTTTAATGTTTTTTAAATAAGTCTCTTCTGCTCACCAAGCCTGCATTTATTTGATCCAAAGCACAGCAAAAACAGTAAAAATATTTCAAAATTGTACTATTTAAAATAACTCTATTTGAATACATTATAAAATGCAATTTATTCCTGTGATTTTAAAGCTGAATCTTCAGCATCATTACTCCAGTCACATGATCTTTCAGAAATCATTCTATTATTCTGATTTGCTGCTCAAAAAACATTTATTATTATTATTATTATGTTGTTATTGTTGTTGTTGAAAACATCCGAGTAGATTTTCAGGTTTCTTTGATGAATAGAAACAGAAAAATCTAGAAAAAGAAATCTTTTGTAACATTATAAACAGTGTTGGGGGCAACGTATTACAAGTAACGCAAGTTAACGCTAGTAAAGTAACACCAGTTACTTTTAGTTTCCTTTATGTATTTTAATCCCATTTTATTAACCAATGTCTTTGCTGTTGATCTTTGTTAAACCAATTCAACCATACTAATATGCAAAACTTACATTAGATTAATATTTGTGCTTCATTTTCTCATTGCTGAAGAGTGTTTAAACTTCCTTTTCCTACAGTTCTACTGTACAGATGTAAATGTACTTTTCCTTCAGCCTTATTCAGCTTATTCATTGCACGTTTTAGTGTGAAAGGGCTTTTACATTTGCTAAAAAAAAAAAAATCAAACTTTTTATATTAAAAACAAATAAGCAAGCCCTGCCCAGATTTAAAAAGTAATGCAAAGGTAATGTAATGCATTATTTTCAATAAAAAGTAACTAAGTAACATAATTAGTTACTTTTTTAGGGAGTAACGCAATATTGTTTTTTTAGATTTATTTTTGACCTTTTGTGGCTTTATTGTGACAGGACAGATCATTAGTGACAGGAAGTGAAGTGGGAGAGAGAGAAGGGGTAGGGTCGGGAAAGGTCCTCGAGCCGGGATTCGAACTCGGGACGCCCGCAGCGCAACGGCGCTATATGTCGGCGCACTGCCCACAAGGCTATCGGCGCCGACGAGTAACGCAATATTGTAATGAATTACTTTTAAAAGTAACTTTACTTTCCTGTCTTTATCATCACCTAAAGCATCCTTGCTAAAATTCAAAGAACCCTGAAAAAAAGTACTCAATTGTTTTACGTATTGATAATAATAATAATAAAAAATGTTTCTTGAACAGCAAATCAGAATATTAGAGCGATTTCTGAAGGATTATGTGACTGAAGTAAATGATGCTGAAAATTTAGCTTTGATCACAGGAATAAATTACATTTTAAAATATATTCAAAAAGAAAATATTTCACAATTTTACTGTTTTTGCTGTGCTTTGGACCAATGAAATGCAGGCTTGGTGAGCAGAAGAGACTTCTTTAACAAACATTAAAAATGTTTTACTGTTCAGAAACATATGACTGGTATTGTGTATAAACAATCAATCTCTTCTCTCAGGTTTGCATCTCTTGGTGCTCTTCCCTGTCCTTTCCCTTTGTTTTTCTCTTAAGCCATACATTTTTCCATGACTGCAACAGAGCTACAGGAACACATGCCCTTAATCAGATGCTAATGACCCTGATAGAAGGTTACTTTATTAGCTCCACTAAAGGAAATCAATATGGCCCGAATGAACCTTGTGCACACCCCCATCCCTTTTTCTGAGTGACAACTTCAGCCTGATCATCTGTCTGAGAATGGACTGCTGAAAGCTCATCTAATCAAGCAAAACGTTCATAATGGTGCCATTTACACCTGGTACAAACATTCATTTTGACCAATTAGATCAACAAGTGGAAAGTACTAAAACATTTTGCGATCTGATTGTTCAAACCGCATTAAAAACACATTTGTGTACATCGCATTTGAAGTGTAAATGCTTATCTGCCCTTGATCAAACATGCAAGTGACAGGCAAAAAAGAAAACATTTTTTCAACAACAGTTACTATTAATCAAAGTATAAAATATTATTATTATTTTACTTTACAGAACAGGAAAATTACAATACTAATATTTATAGTTGTCTGTCCTACTTTGCTTTCAAATGTTAAACTGTTGAGCTTTTATTCTGGCATAAAACTGTAGGGAGACCTTAAAGCTTCTCTTTTGTTGACAACAGATTTATAAACAAAAGGGGAAGATGGCTGGCATGTCACGTTTTCAAATGCACATTATAAGCGACTTAAGCTCACAGTGCTTGAAGACATGGAGTTCGTGAGAAGCGGCATTTACCACTAGTGAATGGATCAACTGAGACGGATGTTAAAACCAGGAGTAAACAAGGCCAAAGCATGTCTTACCTCATGCTCCTCTCCCTCATGATTGATACTTTCCGTTGAGTTCTTTTTGTCTAGAACTAGAAAACAACAAAGAGAAACAGGGAAAGTCATCAGTCAGTAGCCTGTGGGCATTATTCATTAATATACTTACACAAATCTAATTCACAAGCCTCTAAACCAAACCAGGCACTTTGATAAAGCACTTTGAAAAAACAGGGGAATTGAAATTTATCTGACCAGCACTGTAACTAAAGCCATGAGCCTGTTCACGTCATTAATTCCAACAAACAAGCTTAATCTTGTGAGAAGACTCACGCCTGTAAGGCTGCTCAATGCATCAATCTGTTTCAGTGCAAGCACATGCCTAATTACTAAAGGGAAACATCGGCTTAGCTCATCCAGTCATTTAAAACCCCTCAAGATGAAAATCAGTGGCATCAATGAGCCTCTATAGATCTTAGTGAATCAATTTAGTGACTTAATGAATGCAATAACTCCGATGAACACTGTTTAACACCTCTGCATTACAAGTTACTTTTTAGTTAGTGACTGTGCTAACAAAACACATGGCAAGTCCATCTGCTTGTTTTTTATTCCTCTTGTTCCAGGTTTATCATGGGAATCAGTTTTTTTTTTTTTAATCAAGTCAGGTTCAGAAAACCATACCTGATTGAATTTTAATATTTATATTCTGACAGAAAAAAAAACACTGAAAAGTCTGAGCAAGGTACAGAAGGTTGATTATTATCTGACCCCAGACAAAATAACTTAAACTCAGATGGAAAGCTTTAATAGAAAATTATTTTTGAAAACAGACTGCGAGCTTAATTGAAAATCTCAAAAGTGCATTCTTTCCTGAAAATTGATTTTATAAGCATTAGTCTGCCATTCAAGCACAAAGTAGTAAGGAAAATGTAAGAAACACACAAGATAGATATATAATGACAAGTGCATGTGAAGTGTTTGACAAATACAGATAAGAGTCTATAGTACCTTGATCAGCGTGCTCTGATGGAGTGGACCCTGGATCGATTCTTCCAATTACTGGGTCCTTGAAAAATAATATGAAGGTCAAAAATAAAGCCGGATTGAATTTCATAGTGTTACGAGCAGAACATGTCTAACATGTAGATATACACAGACTCTAAAAGCTGAACTTCCAAAGTTTCCCATACCTCGCATTTATTTATTAAATACACTTGAGGTCAAAGGTTTACACACACCTTGCAGACTCTGCAGAATGTTCATTATTTTACCAAAATAAGAGGGATCATACAAAATGCATGTTATTTTTTATTTAGTACTGACCTAAGTAAGATATTTCACATTAAGGACGTTTACATATAGTCTACAAGAGAAAATAATAGTTGAATTTATAAAAATTACCCAGTTCAAAAGTTTCCATACGCTTAATTTTTAATGTGAGCGTTTAAACCTTCTGTAATAGCTGCATTTGAGTCCCTCAGTTGTCCTCAGTGTGAAAATAAGGATCTTACAATCATACAGTCATTGTTGGAAAGGGTTCAAATGCACAAAAATGATGAAAAACCAAAGAATTTGTGGGACCTGAAGGATTTTTTTTGAAGAACAGCTGTTTAGGAACTCACTATCACTTAAAAAAAAAAAAAAAAACACAGCTGTGGATATGTGTAAACTTTTGAGAGGGGTCATTTTAATAAAGCCAACCATTATTTTCTCCTGTGGACTGTATGTAAATGTCTTTTGGGTAAAATATCTTATTTAGGTCAGTACTACATAAAAGAAATAACAAGCATTTTGAATGATCTCTCTTATTTTGGTAAAATAATTAACATTTCGCAGATTCTGCAAGTGTATGCAAGCGTTTGACCTCAACTGTATCTGGCATGTCTGGTTATACTTTCAGCTATCATTAAGAATGTCTCTTTCTATTATACATTTAAAATTATTTTGCAGGAACTGTGAAAGCAGCATGCAGATTCCATATGGATTTACTAATATCTCACCTGTATTACTTGTCTACCACACTCCACTGTGACCAGTTTATGACATTTCTTATGAACCAGCAGTTTACAGTTTATGCACTTGTATCCCTGCCTGCCCAGGCCCCAGATACGATCTGTGCAGATGGCACAATGAGCACGCTGTACACAACAGAAAACACAGGAAAATGAATATTAAACTAAACTGAAGACATGTGTATATAATTAAGACAAGCATAGCATGTTTCAGAATTCAAAAAAAAAAAAAAAAAAAAAAAGAGCATGTTTGTACCCTGTTAAAACGTTTGGCCTGAAACGCATGTCCATTGGCATAGTAGAGTTTCCTCCAACGTCGAGCTCCACGCCGGTATATGGACTCTGAGTACAACATTAAGGCATTAATTAAATCTACTAATTACTATCATTATAGCCAAATGTATGCTTTCCACCTTATTTTTCCTGTAAGAGCTAGCACAGTCATTTGTACATTTAATGTGTCTGACTTCCGGTGTCATTTGCTTCCAGCTATTCTTAGCTGTACAAAACAGCTAATTTTGCGGCTTGATATTGTGAACTGGTGTGTCTTAACATTATTTTAATGTATAATCTTAATTATGAACACACTGTTTTGTAGTGCAAACTGTTTTACGGTTAATGCACATTGTTATTCATCTCATTATTACTTTCCCATTGAAAAAACAAGGTGGATGAAAAGCACAAAAAACATTACAATCTAAATGACCATTTTATAACACAAGATGCACATACTGTCTTCTCCAGGACAGGGCATGCCAGGCTTCTCAGGGACACATGGAAACACTGTGAAGAGACAAAGACAATGAAAAAAAGCACTGACAAACAACTCCACCATAACCTATCTGTGACCTCTCCCCATCTGACAGCGGATAAGGACTTTGGGGTCAAGAAACAGAGTCTGTCCAGGCCTGCGAGGTCAGCTGGTGTGGAGAGAGGCTATTGACGGACAGTCGGTTGGGGTCTTTTTTTTTAAAGCCCTTGTGACCAGACGTCTCCTCCTCAGCATGACTAATTAACTCACAGCAGGTAGAACAATGCATCTCTGTCAATCACACCCTGAATCCTATCTCTCCTGTCTACTAATGATCTAAGGACCCGTATAATGCTGTAGGGTGTGTTATAAATAAATAAATACATGTACCCAAGCCTGAACATCAAAATGTGGAGCTTGGTCTGAGCTCATTAACAGGGGCCTGCTACACTGCATGTCATATGTCATGCTTCAAAGGACATGGCTGTTACGACTCGAACACTGTGTCTGAAGTGACAAGTTTCCAGCGACAAGCTGAATACAAAATGCTATGCGGTGTGACACAATCAAAGCTAATCAGAAGATATTTGATGTTTCAATGCACAGAAATTTGAACCAGTGAAATTTCCCAGCAGGCCGGGCTATCCAGTGTAACACCGCAAAACAGAAACCAGGTGACTGGCACAACGTAATTTGTCATTTATTGCGGTTCACAACTGGGTAGGACTCAGGTTTACATGTAAAAGATCACTGCTTGTATAGGCCATATGGTTCACAATGTGGACTAGTGTCTGTGACCATTAAACTGCAAAAAAGATTGTTTTGCATGTTTGTCTGTCTTTGTGTGAATGAGCAGTTTTCATCTACTACACATAAGCATGCGTGGCGCTCGTGGTGTTTCAGGCGTCTGTGTCTCTATATAAGGACACACCACATAAACATCATCTTCAGAGCTGGTCAAAGTTCATGCCTCAAGCATTTTGCCATAAAAACTATTGTCAGATAAAAACTGAAATTTAAAAGACTTCACTACAACCCACCAAAATAGAAGTTTGGTTTACCCTGAAGAAATGAAGGACAGTAATATATTACATATATTATTAAAACTTCTAAAGTAAAAGTCTAAAATTTCATTTAGTTTCATTACAATTTAAAAGACTAATTACACCCAAAAATGAAAATTACCCCATGATTTACTTACCGTCAAGCCATCCTAGATGTATATGACTTTTTTATTTCAGATGAATACAATGTCCTGGGTCTTTCGAGCTTTATAATGGCAATGGAATGTTGATCTAATAAAGTAAGGCCATCCAACATAAAAAGTACTCCACACTACTCTGTGGGGTTAATGAAGGCCTTCTGAAGAAAATCAAAGCATTTGTGTAAAAAAAAAAAAAAATAATAATAATAATATCTCTCAACACCCATTCACTGCAATTATAAAGCTTGGAAGACTCAGAACATTTTTTAATACAACTCTGATTGTATTTGTCTGAAAGAAAAAAAGTCATATACACTTGGGATGGCTTGAGGGCGAGTAATTTTCATCATGGGTGAACTATCCCTATAAGTTTTAAACGTTTTTTAGATTATGACTGTTTTTGATAAGAAATTTGTATTAAATGAAAACACAATGGAAAAATCAAAATGACAACAGAATTTCTAAAAAAAAAAAAATCAGTCAGTCATTAAATTATAATAAATTATTTGATAAGACAATTAATAATACTTTTTTTTATTAAATTCTATTAAACTATTGCAACAAAAAACAAAACAATTAGAAAATCGCAGAATTTGGAAGAAAAAATAAAAAGGAATTCACAGGGCCCTATTTGTTGCTTTTTCACGTCTTATGCAATGGTGCAAGACTTCATCTGTCATAATTCTTTCAAGAATCTATAGAACTGAACAGAGTACAAAAGCATATGTAGCCCACCCACATCAAAAGCCAAATCCCAGCATACCGTGAATAATAAGCTCCGAGTCTTTGTTGAGTTCATAGAGACGTAAGGCCTCCTCCAGCTCCAGCTGAGAAGAAACGGTGCACGGATCCCCTGCAATGACAAGCACAGTGAACACTCGCTAGGAAACGCTACAAAGACATCAGCATAAGCGACATATCTGACACTGAGAAACAGAGAGATTGAGAGAAAAAAAGCGCTACTGAGAAAGAGACAAGAAATGAGCCCCGTTTGTGATTCTACTAATTTTGAAGGAGCATAAAGTTCTGTTTTTCAGCAAGAATTAGTAACAGGGACTGTGGTGTTGTCCGAAGCTGACGTCAATCCTGTTGTCATCTAAAGAGTGGCCTGTGGCACTGACAGTCTCCGCTTGCGTAGACACACAGCTCTCAATCAGACATCACAGTGGAGGCAACAAGTGACGACGGGCATTGATGCCAAGGCTTGTGCAGACAGACGGGATTAACGCCTCGCCATGACGACCCTCTCAGATCAGCTATGCTAATGAGCAGCGTGACTCTGGGCTCAGCGAGAAACGGTGAAGATTTTGGTATTTAAATGAACGCTCTCCCATCTCCATTTCCCATCTCGCATGACTAATGCAGCAGTTAATCATCGCACACAGTCAATCTTTCCAGAGTAAAATCTGCTCCCTGCTGCGCTCTGCATTCAGATTCACTTCATTCCTCATGTAAAATCCATCCATTTTATTTCTGCCAGTGGAGTCCAGGGTAATTTTCAGACTCTAATGCAGTCTACCAAAAGTGGGTTCATTTGTAACATACATAAAATGCTGGTGCAAATAAAGCAGACATTTCAGCAGAATGGCAGAGGGAAGCTTGTTGCTACGGTGACAGTTAGAGGATCAGAACGAGAGGACACAATTAAACCTGGTATTACCATCTGTCTCAGGGGAGCTGATCACAGGTGGACAGCACTAAATATAGGTTCAAACAGAGTCCAAAACATTTTGTGGTCACTCAAACCACAAATGGAGGTAGTCAGAAATGAAAATGACCATACTGCATTTATAATGTAAACACTGATGCGACAAGGACATTAACATCATCCTAGGAATTTCCTTCGCACCTAACATACTGTATACCCACCTTTTACTAAAATAATAAAAGGATTAGTTATAAATAAAAATTTCCTCAAATTTACTCACTCCTACGTCATCCAAGATGTTCATGTCTTTCTTTCTTCAGTCGAAAAGAAATTAAGGTTTTTGAGGAAAAAGCCATTCCAAGATTTTTCTCCATATAGTGGACTTCAATAGGGATCAGCAGGCTCAAGGTCCAAACTGCAGTTTCTCTGTAGCATCAAAGGGCTCTATACGATCCTAGCCATGGAATAGGGGTCTTATCTAGTGAAACAATTTTTCATTTACTAAAAAAAAAAAAAAAATAAAAATAAAAAATTGTATATACTTTTTAACCAAAAAGAGTCGAGCTAGTGTGAGATGAGCATTTGGGGTTAAAAAGTATATACATTTTTTTATTTTTTAAAGAAAATTACCAATCGTTTTGCTAGATAAAACCCTTATTCCTTGTCTGGGATTGTAAGAGATCTTTGATTCTGCATTGAAATTACAATTTGGACCTTCAACACTTTGGCTCCTATTGAAGTCCACTATATGGAGAAAAATCCTGGAATGATTTCCTTAAAAACCTTAATTTCTTTTGGACTGAAAAAAGATATACAGGAACATCTTGGGTGAGTAAGAGATCAGGACATTTTAATTCTGTAAGTGAACTAATAATATTATAATAAAATATATTATATAAAATATTATTATATTTAAAATAAAGTTTCTGTTTTAATATTCTTTTAAAATGTAACTGATTCCTGTGATGGCAAAGCTGAATTGTCAGCAGCCAACTCTCCAGTTTTGTAGTCATGATGAAAAGAAAGTCTAAAAGAACTCTAACACTAAATGAATTTATTTGAAATCAAAAACTTTTAATCAATTTCACAAATCACTGTGTGATTTGATTGTTCAAAACATTTAAAAACACTGTCTACATCACATTTGTAGTTTAAATGCTAAAACAACTACAATTACTTTTACACAAAGTGTTCAATTTTCTATTATTATGTAATTTATAAAAGCATATTATTTGTTTAAAAAAAAAAATCTTACTAATGCTAAGTTTGTAAATGCTAGTGTATAAGCATATGTGACCCTGGACCACAAAACCAGTCTTAAGTAGCACATACATAGTATGGTTCAAAATTATTGATTTTTCTTTTATGCAAAAATTATTTGGATATTAAGTAAAGATTATGTTCCATGAAGATATTTTGTAAATTTTCTACCATAAATATATCAAAACTTAATTTGTGATTAACATTATGCATTGCTAAGAACTTCATTTGGACAACTTTAAAAGCAATTTTCTTAGTATATTTGTTGCATTCTCAGATTCCAAATATTTGTATCTCGGCCAGATATTGTCTTATCCTAACCACACATCAATGGAAAGCTTATTTATTCCACTTTCCAGTGATGTATAAATCTCAATTTCAAAAAATTTACCCTTATGACTGGTTTTGTGTCCAGGGTCACATATTTGGGAGCAATGGGCTTCACTGAATCAATATGTAGTGTCAAAATTAACACATTTACTCACACAACAATAAGCTAAAAATAACAAAATATAAAAAACAGCTTTTTAAACCAACCACTCAAAACAAAAAAAAAAGGGTAAGAAAAAAGGGTAATGGGGGAAAAAAAGGGCACTAGAGCACTCGTTGGTCTTGTGTATAGCCATGAAGTCTCTCCTTAACAAAATATGATAACAAGAGTTCACAGGAGACGTGTGCTAATACCAGGTGTAAATGGCAATTTTCTCAGCTGACTGCTTGTGATCGAATCACCAGGGACAGATGTTAATACCAGCTGTAAATAAGGTCAGAGAGAGTAAGAAAACACAAATGAAATGACGAACCTTCTTCATCAATCCATTTCATGGTAAAGAGCTGGTCATTGTCCATGGAGCACATGTCCCGCACCTCATTGCACAGCCCCTCATAGGAAATGGAGGGATCAAAATGTGTAATCATGATGTCCCTAAAACAGAAAAAGGTGACATTTATAAACAGTTCATTACGATAAATAAAAGAAAGAATATTAAGCTAATCATAAATGTGGGGAGACATTCTTTATCCTTGCGTTACTCACTTATTCAAAACACTACCAGCCTTTTTTTAAAAGACCAAAAGACAAATACACTACAGCAGGGAGTATTATACAGTGAGTTTCTGGGAAGCTGTGTTGTATTACTAGCACATTCCATAGTAGGAGGCACCCTAGCAGCTTCTTTCCCTCTGTTGACTATTGTGTTCACACTGTTTTGGTTAATTATTGACAGCAGGGGAGTCCTTCCTGTCTACAAGCCAATGCGCTGACCCGCACATGCCTTCAGGTGGCCGCTGAGACTAGTGGGAGTGCACAGACCACCTTATGACAAAGAAAAACACAAGGCTGTTTTTTTCTGATCCGGGACCATTATGAAGAAGCTACTGTATGAAAGTTAAAGCACAGAACTCTGATGCATATCTCTGACATTCTATAAGCTCTGAGTCAGTGACCTATGCTTTAGTTAATATTTACAAAGGGATATACTTCCTCATTGTTGTCTCTTGCGAACTATGTGAAATTATTCTGGCACATAACTGAAACTGTGTCCACTTTCTTAGCATGAACAGATGCACCCTGCGAGAGATGCACCCTGGTGAAGACACTTTTTTTCCATAGGGCATACAAGGGTTGGCTCACACTCCCTGTTACAACAGCATAATGAACACACACTCATTCCCGCTGTCAAATAGCACTTACAAGAACCTCAAACACAATCTTCAGAACCTCATGGACACCAAAGTCAATGAGAAAATATACAAGTAAAACCATTTTAAAGCAAACAATAAGAGTATTAAAGGAATAGTTTACCCAGAAATGAGAATTCCTTCATTGTTTCCTCACCCTCTTGTTATAACAAACCTGTATGACTTTTCTTTTCCTGGAACATACACTACCAGTCAAAAGTTTTTGAACAGTATAGTATAGTATAATATCTTAATTTTTTTAAATAAGTCTCTTTTGCTTACCAAGCCTGCATTTATTTGATCCAAAGTACAGCACTAAATTGTTTTTAAATATTTGTACTATTTAAAATAACTGTTTTCTATTTGAATATATTTTGAAATGTGATTTATTCCTGTGATTCCAAAAGCTGAATAAAAAAATTCTTTGATGAATAAAAAGTTTCAAAGTTTAGCATTTATCTGAAATAAAAGGCTTTTGTATATTTTCATTATACACTATACCATTCAAAAGCTTGGAGTTGGTATAATTTATTTTTGGGGAAAGAAATTATAGAAATTAAAGCTGTTATTTAGCAAGGATGCTTTAAATTAATCAAAAGTGATGATAAAGACATTTGTAATGTTAAAGATTTCTATTTCAGATAAATGCTGTTCTTCTGAAATTTCGATTCATCAAAGAAACCTGGAAAAAAATTCTACTCAGCTGTTTTCAACATAAAAATATTAATAATAATAATAACAGATGTTTTTGAGCAGCAAATCAGAATATAAGAATGATTTCTGCAAGATCATCTAACTGAAATAATGATGCTAAAAAAATCAGCTTTGAAATTATAGGAATAAATTACATTTTAAAATATATTCAAATAGAAAACAGTGATTTTGAAAATTAAAAACATTTCAAAATTGTACTTTTTGCTGTGCTTTGGATCAATGCAGGCTTGGTGAGCAGAAGACTTTAAAAAAAACATTCAAAATCTTACTGTTCAGAAACTTTTGACTGGTAGTGTATAAGAAAATATTCTGAGAAATTTCAAGTCAATGGTCATGAAAAATGTACCACTGAATAGGGCTGCGCGATTAATCATATTTTACAATTAATTCAGCAAAATTGGTTACGATATTGGTCAGTTTCCATCCTGAAAACATAATCTCTGTTATCTTGCAGAAAGCCTCTACAAGCATTCATGAGGGATTTAAAGATGTCATGAGTTTAAATCCCCAAATCAGAGCACTAATGATCTGTAAACAGACAAATATCAGTGTTGGAGTTCAACAGTCTTAATTACGATAATTTGGATTTTTTAAATAGACTATTAAAAATTTCACTGTATAAGAAAAAGAATGAAAATTTCATGATAATTTACTTACCCCAATGTCATCCAAGATGCTCATGTCTTTATTTCTTCAGTCACAAAGAAATTACGTTTTTTGAGGAAAATATTCCAGGATTTTTGTCCATATAGTGTACTTCAATGGTGGCCAACAAGTTGAAGGTCCAAATTGCAGTTCAATTCAGTTCCTAAGGGCTCTACACAATCTCATTAATAATGGTCTTATCAATCATTTTCTTAAAAAAAAATCATCCGATATTGTTGTTTTACTTTTTATGGTAAAGAGCATTTGACTTTCTTTGCACGTTCGCTTTGTAAACAATGGGTCGGTACTTTTACCTACATCACGTGTGCATGATTACGTAATGTGTGAGGTCGAACTAGTGCAAGATAAGCACTTTAAAAAGTATGCACATTTTAGGGCTGCACAATTAATCAAATTTCTAATCGCGATCTGGATGCGATTTAAATGATTTAAATAGCCATTCAGATTGTGTATTTGCTATGGTGTTCATCACAGTGCCAAATACTTAAATATTTAGACTTAATAGACTATTTATTTTCAAACTTTTTTACATTTTAATCTGGACTACAACAAGCCCTATATTTGGTTTGAAAGTGTTTTGATTCCTTATTGTTTGGTCAAACTTTACATTAGGGCTACATTAGTAAACATTAGTTAATTCATTAGTTAACATAAACTGCCAGTGATAATTAAACTAATATATACATTTTATACCGGCATATCCCTATGCATATAGCATATTTTAACTTTTTTTAAAGTAACCTAACCAAATTATTGCTGACATTTGTGGCAACAAGAAAAGCAATAAAAGTTTTTCAGGAAGATTGTATGTGCATATATATACACACACACACTTTTAGAGCCCTTTGAAGATGCACTGAAATTGCAGTTTGGACCTTCATTCAGTTGGCCTCTATTGAAGTCTAATATATGGAGAAAAATCATAGAATATTTTCCAGAAGAAAGAAAGACATGAACATCTATACTGCATTCAAGACATTTAACCATTATCGAACATCCCTATCACAGAAAAAAGTAAAAAAGTAGGTCATACAGGTTTGGAACAAACTGAGGATGGGTAAACAATTTTCAGTTTTGGCGATCTGTCCCTTTAAGTCAGATGACCATGAGGCAGAAACAAAGTCATAGGGTAACATCTCTACTGTATTCCACATCCATTAAAAAAAATCAGATTTGAGTTGCAATATAGGTCAAATCCTCTTAAAGCATGCTTACAGACATACAGCACATAAGAAACAGCAAACAAAAAACAGATGAGTGATAAAAAGAGAGTAATAAGTAAACACAAGAAAGAACAGAGGGCAGAGGAAGAGGGGGAGAAAGATAAAGGCTGTGAATTTCATCTTTGCCAGGCTTCAGGGGCTTTCAAACAGAAGATAAAAGGTGCAGCAACTACGATGCCCTTCACTCTATTCAAGACTCTTCTGCATTCAGGCAGAAACCTGCCATTAAGGCTTCCATACACCAAAGGAACAACCTCTGATCGCCGCCATCCCGGCCACAATAGATGTTTATATAGAATAAGGGCGTTGAAACTGCTTCAAAGATTGACTAAAATGACCTGCTGAAAAACAACAGAAACCAGAGGGAACACACAGACAGGGACAAATGGTGGGTTTCAAAACTGTCCACACCCAGGAATTCTGCGCTACTATTTTTATAAGGCATCAACCATCAATTCATGCTGTCTCCACAGAGCTTTTCTTCAAAGCCCAAATAAAATCAGCTTTAAAAAACAAATGACGGTCCTGTGCAACGATATATTACATATTATTAATATGATAATTATTACTACTTTACTATTATTATTATTATTATCAGCAAATGACTGAAACTGATCGAATCATGGACAGCTGCACACATACAATAGCGCTCATGGGGAGTGTGAATACATCAGTCTCCAACAGGTCTGGCAAAAGATACTTGTCATACAAGTTTTTCAAGTGCATGACAAGCACACACGTCATGGTGAAAGGAAATCTGACCGAAAATCAGTTATCCATAAATGTGCTCATTTTGTATATTTTCATAGCAACCCAAAGAGTTGTTCCCTTAACACAAAAAGAGGAATAAGAAACAAATTTTCAGATCGTTACGTTCCATCCTACTAAAAATTCACGGATGTACTTGTTTAGAAATAAACCTGTCATAATATTAGATAAATAATATGATGATCTACATATTGTGTTTGCATATAATGAACTTCATTACAAGTATCTATGACTTTAGATCTCCCTAAATTATAAACACCATTATATAGAACTACCTAAATGTGAGAATGTAAATGTTATAATAGATATGTAGACAAATCTGGCTTCATGACAGGCGCAGCTCTGAAAACATCACATTATAAGCCATAATTATCTTTAGTCATAAACAATACACAGACATATAATCGTTATGTTTACGTAAACTGTTATGAGATGAGAAGAAAGGCCAGCTGTTAAGGAAGAAATTAACACACTGCTGTTTTAATGGAGTTGGTTTCACTTGACAACTTCATGAGAGTTTTGTTTTGGGCTTAGCTAACACTGTTTGCTAGCTGGCTGGCTAATCATTTATTAGTGTATCTCCAGAAACCGCACAATTAAGAGGTCAAGATAACAGTATAAGTGTCGAAACATCTAAAAAGACTGCGCTGGATCTCTAGCTACTCACCCTCTGTAGTAAGCTTTTACCCGGACCTGGTGCGGGTTTTCTCCGGGGTGGGACATTGTGCTGTCCCGCAGCGTGGGCATTATGAACTCTCGGTAGTCCGGCTAGCGCGCTAACTTGGCTAATGAGGCTAGCCCGCTGTCGTTGTACGAGAAAAAAAAAATAACAACCGGAATTAAAAAACTGGACTTATTCCTTGGTCCAAAATAGCGTTGACCCCGGTGATAGTATCGGTCAGTCTGAAATATTACTACTAAAGTTGTAAGAGAAATTAGTAGGACTAGTAAAACTTCTGTGGCTGACGGGAAACACTCCCTTCTCTCGTTCAGGCCTAGAGACGGAATGATCCAACGAGCGGAATGTGGGGGGGTGAGAGGGATTTTCAACAAAATCACACATACACGTTATTAGTGACTGTTAGTATCAGAAAAATAACTTGTCTAGATAGTTTAGAGAATATGAAAATATTAAACGCCTGCAATATGATTAATGTTGGCGTACATTTATGTTCAAATGGGTTCGGTTGAATGGAAGCGTCCGGTAGCATTCCGATTATACCACACAGACTTCGAAAAGGGTGGAGAAGAGCAGCCAAGGAAGTAGTTCGCATCCTTGTTGCGCAGGACTGGGATTTATAAGGAATTTAACGATTCTAGCTGGTTCCGATTCATCCTTACGATCTCTTTTGAAGAAGAAATATTTGAGGGAAATGCAAATTCAAAGAATCAAAAGAACGGATATGGGCCATTCTACAGAATTGGTCTAGAGGAAATGTGCCTTTTTTTCCAAACAATTTGTACGTATGCAAATTGTATAATATCCAAGGTACACATTTCTAGTAATTGTGCAGTTAATTCTCATATTGTATTTTCTGAAAGTTTTGGAATATTTGTCCACTCCCCAAATTTGTCACTACTGAAAAATATTAATATAAAATTTATTTAGAAGGGTTATAATGGCCTATTAAGATTTTGCTCACATCTACATTGTATATATATTATTTTGCTATTTTTTCCAGAGGTAAATCAATAACAATTACATCTTTACCAGTATTTCTAGTGTAATTTATGAGATTTGTTGTATTTTGATTCCAATTTTACATTGTAAAAGTCGAACTGTTAATGATTCATTAGTTTGAATACACATTGAACCAAACTCAAAGATGCTAATCAGCACATGGTTAGCTTGCACAGTTCTAAACAATGGTACACAAATAAAAATTAAATGTTATGGAATAACTCCCAAAAAAAGTGTGCTTAATTGCAGAAAAAAGGTGTTCGGTAGTGATGTTCCTTAAGGTTACACACATAACCGTACTCTTTTTTTTTTACCTCAAAATGATGGGACCTATCTACTCAACATGTATGAGAGAGAGTGACAAATGAATATTTCCCGATCATAAATGTAGGGGTGCAGTTAAAATAAGTCTCAACCTCAAAGTCAAAGTCAAAGTCTGCTTTATTGTCAATTCTGCCATATATACAGCACATACATACAGAGAATTGAAATTGCGTTACTCTCAAACCCTAGATGCATACAGGTAACATTAACAATAACATAAGAAGTAAAATACAGTTACGTACAAAATAAATAATATATATAAAAATACAAATATTACAGTAAAAGAGTCAATTTAAAAATAAAGTGGCATTTATGATAGAGTTGTATGAGAGATAAAGTGACTTATGAAGATAAAGTGGCAATGGCAGATAGTAGTGCAAACTAGACAAATAGTCAGTGCAATGTTGGTGTAGTGCAAGAGCTTAATAGTCTGAGTATGGAGTATTTTAACCTATGGACTAAAACATACACATTTCAATTTCTGTTTGAAAGTACCCAATATATGATTACACACACACACACACACACACACACATACATATATATATATATATTAAGCTCACTCTAACTAATATTTTAAATACTATTTTGGGTTTCAGTAGACAATAGAATGGTCTTAGTAAACATCTAAGATTTGAATACAATACTTAAAATCTGTAGAATGGCCCATATAGCAAATCATAAAATAAATAAATAATAAAATTCTTACATTTTTTTGAATGACTCTTGAAATGCTGAATAAGTGCAGTCCTTTAAACTGTACAGTATAACTGACAGAGTCAGACGTAAGGATAATACTTGTTCATTATTAAATCAGTAACTGTTCGGGCTGATTGAATAAAAATAACCTGCTTGTAAATTGTCGTTTGTTCGGTATGTTTTTGATTCACTCAAAAAACCCATAAGAATCATTCGTTCGGTAATCGATTCTTTCTTGGCTTGCTACAAGAATCATTTTGAGATACACTTTTATAATCCATGGTGTGATACGCCTTCTAGTGGCAAAACTAATGTCATTAAAGTGCCACTAGACCTGGAGTAGATTACCGCAGAAATACAGGTCCTTCTCAAAAAATTAGCATATTGTGATAAAGTTCATTATTTTCTGTAATGTACTGATAAACATTAGACTTTCATATATTTTAGATTCATTACACACAACTGAAGTAGTTCAAGCCTTTTATTGTTTTAATATTGATGATTTTGGCATACAGCTCATGAAAACCCAAAATTCCTATCTCAAAAAATTAGCATATTTCATCCGACCAATAAAAGAAAAGTGTTTTTAATACAAAAAAAGTCAACCTTCAAATAATTATGTTCAGTTATGCACTCAATACTTGGTCGGGAATCCTTTTGCAGAAATGACTGCTTCAATGCGGCGTGGCATGGAGGCAATCAGCCTGTGGCACTGCTGAGGTGTTATGGAGGCCCAGGATGCTTCGATAGCGGCCTTAAGCTCATCCAGAGTGTTGGGTCTTGCGTCTCTTAACTTTCTCTTCACAATATCCCACAGATTCTCTATGGGGTTCAGGTCAGGAGAGTTGGCAGGCCAATTGAGCACAGTAATACCATGGTCAGTAAACCATTTACCAGTGGTTTTGGCACTGTGAGCAGGTGCCAGGTCGTGCTGAAAAATCTGGAGATGAAAATCTTCATCTCCATAATGCTTTTCAGCAGATGGAAGCATGAAGTGCTCCAAAATCTCCTGATAGCTAGCTGCATTGACCCTGCCCTTGATAAAACACAGTGGACCAACACCAGCAGCTGACATGGCACCCCAGACCATCACTGACTGTGGGTACTTGACACTGGACTTCAGGCATTTTGGCATTTCCCTCTCCCCAGTCTTCCTCCAGACTCTGGCACCTTGATTTCCGAATGACATGCAAAATTTGCTTTCATCCGAAAAAAGTACTTTGGACCACTGAGCAACAGTCCAGCGCTGCTTCTCTGTAGCCCAGGTCAGGCGCTTCTGCCGCTGTTTCTGGTTCAAAAGTGGCTTGACCTGGGGAATGCGGCACCTGTAGCCCATTTCCTGCACACGCCTGTACACGGTGGCTCTGGATGTTTCTACTCCAGACTCAGTCCACTGCTTCCGCAGGTCCCCCTCTCATTGTGCAGCGTTTTCTGCCACACTTTTTCCTTCCCACAGACTTCCCACTGAGGTGCCTTGATACAGCACTCTGGGAACAGCCTATTCGTTCAGAAATTTCTTTCTGTGTCTTACCCTCTTGCTTGAGGGTGTCAATGATGGCCTTCTGGACAGCAGTCAGGTCGGCAGTCTTACCCATGATTGCGGTTTTGAGTAATGAACCAGGCTGGGAGTTTTTAAAAGCCTCAGGAATCTTTTGCAGGTGTTTAGAGTTAATTAGTTGATTCAGATGATTAGGTTAATAGCTCGTTTAGAGAACCTTTTCATGATATGCTAATTTTTTGAGATAGGAATTTTGGGTTTTCATGAGCTGTATGCCAAAATCATCAATATTAAAACAATAAAAGGCTTGAACTACTTCAGTTGTGTGTAATGAATCTAAAATATATGAAAGTCTAATGTTTATCAGTACATTACAGAAAATAATGAACTTTATCACAATATGCTAATTTTTTGAGAAGGACCTGTACAAGAGTCTGTGTGCTGTAAATAGTCCATTCATTGAACCTTGTCACTCATTTCGACAATATTATTAAGTCGTATAAACTGTTAAATTGCTCGCTGCTTCAGGTCCGACAAATTCTTTGGTTTTTCAGCATTTTTTTTTTTTTTGTATTTGAACCCTTTAAATCCAACAATGACTGTACAATTTTGAGATCCATCTTTTCACACTGAGGACAACTGAGGAATTCATATGCAACCATTACAGAAGGTTCAAATGCTCACTGTTGCTTCAGAAATAAACACAATGCTTTAAGAGCTAAGGGAGGTGAAAACTTTTTGAATTTGAAGATCAGGGTAAACTTAACTTATTTTGTCTTCTGGGGAACATGTAAGTATATCTTCTATAGCTTCTGAAGGGCAGTAAATGAAAAATATGATATTTAGGCAAAATAAGAAAAATATACATGTTCAAAAGGTTACACCCTTGCCTCTTAAACTTAATGCATAGTTTTTTCCTTCTGGAGCATCAGTGAGCATTTGAACCTTCTGAAATAGTTGCATATGAATCCCTTAGTTGTCCTCAGTGTGAAAATATGGATCTCAAAATCATACAGTCATTGTTGGAAATACACAAAAATGCTGAACAACCAAAGAATTTGTGCGACCTGAAGGATTTTTCTGAAGAACGGCAGGCAGTTTAACTATTCAGGACATGCAAGGAACTTACTATTACTAAACAAAACAACAACAACAAAACACAGCTGTGGATCATTCAGGTAACAACACTGTATTACAAATCATGTATGTAAACTTTTGAACAGGTCATTTTTATTCATTCAACTGTTATTCTCTCGTGTGTAAACGTCTTTCATGTGAAATATCTTATTCAGGTCAGTAGTAAATAAAAATAATATGCATTTTGTATGATCCCTCTTATTTTGATAAAATTATTAACATTTTGCAGATTCTGCAAGGTGTATAACTACAAGCATAGTAGAAGTTTTGGTAACACTTTATTCTACCGTGTCCATGTTACACCTTACATTTAACATTTAAATTTTACTATTATAATAACAGTAAATTATGTATATTTACATGCAAGTAAAACACTAATCCTAATTGTAAATATATACTAAGTAAATGTAGTTAATTAATACTTAAATGTATAATTACACTGTAACAAGGACACCTTAAAATACCCAAAGTTTTAACTACTGAATAAAAATTAAAAATGCAACACCATTAGAGTCTTTAGCCCCTGATAATAAACAAAAGGGCTAATGGGAAGAAATTCATGTGAAGCGCAGAGCTGCACGAAGTCCTCCTACACAGCAAGCGGTGCTGCTGGCTCAGAAATTTCGTAACCTCAGTAGCGTTTTGTTTTTATCTCCATTTTAGAGCGCGCTGTCGCATTACAACATGACTGAGGCCGTGACAGAGCACAGCAGCGCGCGTTCACGTCTCATATCCATATCTGGCAGGTAACACTCATCAACTGATGCGCCTTCAACATTGCATGGGAGAAAAACGTCATGATCGCATGATTTCCCAAAGGCGGAGACGTAAAGTCTTAATAAAATATTTTAAAAATGATTCCCGTCAAATCGTTTGTTAAAACAAATCTCAGTGTCCCACAGAAAGAATGTCATGGTGGGCTCGACTGGAAAGGTGGGCGTTTCTCCATGTCACTAGGTTGTTAGAAGCAGTTCTGACTAGACAGATGACTGAGACAGACATTCGGCCTGTTGAAATATTCTACAACGCACTTCGTAAGCGACGTTTTATAAGTATTTCCGATTATTTACTCAATTTAAAATGCTGTGTATCCTGCTGTGACAATGCTTAGTAGATTTAATAACCCATAATACGCGAGTTCAAGTTGAGTCAAATTCTTTGAATGTCTCATTATGGAATTCACAAAAGTAAAAAACTGATTTTATTGATTTTTTTCTACAAAAGGCTTATTAAATGATTCCGACGTGCGTTTCGCACTTTTGTTATATGCGTCATATTTAATAAGACAGCCTAAATATTTAAAGCTGTATCCAGTGACATTATCAAAATATTCCTTTATTCTACCTTTGCCTTCACACAGACTAGGCATCCACATCCAATTTACAATGGACCGTAATAAATTCACGAAACAGAAAAACCGAGAGAGGTCTGACTTAAATGTTTTTTGTATCTTAAAAGTTGTTTAAAATTCGTCGTCGATCTGCATCGTCATTACACTGTAAATAATTTAGCCTATTTTACCGATTTATGGTAGGCCTACGGAGATTTAAACATGTTATTGAATGACATTGAGGGATGGAAAAACTTTAGAATTAGTAAATATTTATCTGCAATATCTAGGCTATGTGATATGATATATTCTTTATCGACTAGGTCATTATAGCATATATTCTGAGGTTTATCTGGATACTAAATGCATTGCAGCATAAACTGTTAATTTAAATTCACATATGAAAAAAATAAATTGGAAAGAGTCGAATGACTTTTGGTGCAAAAAGATCGTGCTTGCACAATATGCATAAAATTCCAAGCCAAGTGTCATTATTTTCATTTCATCTAATTAATTATTGTACCCAAAAACATTGTTATAACAGTTTACAGACTATACTGTACAAATACTGTGATTCGACAGCGAAAATGAATTAAACCGTTTTAATGTTAAAAAGCTTAAAAGTGGATGTAGAAAAGATGCGACATTTGCGCGCAAAAATCGGCTAATCAAGCTAAATTTAAAACGTCACATTTTAAATAAAATCTACAGTCTACAATACATTTTTTTCATTCTATTGAATGCATGTGTAAAATTGCAAATACTTTATGCTACTTTTATAATAAGCATTTTATAAATTAAACTGATATATTGTAAAGGTATCATATATTAAATAAAAAAAGTTTTCAATAATCTTATAAAATAAAAATGAATTTATGTATGAATTACTATTACATTTAGATGTTAAATATAATTAAAATTGTACATTTTAATTGTACATTTCAATAATTTTTATTTTAATTGTAATAAATGTGAAATGTGAAAATTCTGAAAGGCCATATTTATGCAAGCACTCATATTGTAGTGTGCTTGGTGGTATGTTTATGTTTGTTTGCAATTCAAGTTATTGAATTGATTTGAGCTATACTGTAGCATTGTTTTGAGTGGTCCTGTTTGATCATTTGATTCAGGTTATGATATAATGGACCTAATTAATGTAAAAACACATTACACCCAGAATTCATATTAATTCATACTTAAGTACATACTCACTACATATATTTATTTGTTGAATCTGTATGACTGATAATCTACTGTCTATGTAAACTTAAGCATTTAATTGTGTAATTAAAAACATTTTCACTTTATTATTTTTATTTAAAGTTTCTTTTTGGTAACTGTATTTTGCTAAAAGAGAACACATTTTTGCTACGTAATTGTAAAAATGTATCTTTGGTAATATAATAAAAGGTGTTCTCAAATATGCCAATAAATGTGTTGTAATTTAATTTATTATTATTATTATTTTTTAATCAAATTAAATAAACTTTTTAGTTGTACAAAACAGCTTGTTTTGCTGCTTGATATGGCAAAATGGCGTGTCTTACCATGTTGTTAAATGTGTTATCTCAATTATGAACACACTGGTTTGTAGTGCAAACGGTTTTACCGTTTACTACACTTTGTTATTCTTCTTGTTATTTCCCTATCAGCCAGAAGTCTCACACATAGGCTTACTTCCGCGTTAAAGAAAAAGGTGGATAAATCAAATTCTGATTCTAATGAACTCAAACTCAAACAGCTAAATCAACCCATAACCAGCAAACCATGCAGTTGAATAAAAGTGGATTACAGAATTTAGTCTTTTCTCTCATTTTTTTCATTTTTCTGTATTTTTAAAACATTTCTCCAAAATTATAGTGGCTGACAAACCACTCTGATGGGCGACACAGATAAACAGAGTCAGGAAGAGATGGAAGGTGATGTCTGTGTGACAACAGCCTCCGGCAGCACTACACCCACCACCAGTGCAGCGCCACTGAGCTCTACACCCAGATCCAACACTCCCACAGGCACCCAGCCCAACACTATTCCTCTGGGAAACATCACTTCAGACAGGCATGCGGTACAGGTAATTTCCCACCGGTATCATGTCAAACAAATAATATTGCATAATGCTAATGTATCCTGTTTAATTGAACACAGAGAAAGAATAGCAACAGCTTTTTAAATGTAGCCCAATTCTGAGGCTGACCTTACATTTAGATGCCATGTCTTTGTTGTGGTTTTGAGTAAAAAACTCAAAAAGTTGATTTCTCCAGTGGTGTGTGAAGCCTATGATGTGGTGTTTTGCTAGGTAATCCAGCAGACGTTACACAGACCACAGAGCATGACAGCTCAGTACCTGCAACAGATGTATGCTGCCCAACAACAGCATATCTTGCTGCAGACGGCTGCACTACAACAGCAGCATCAACAAAACCTCACGGCTACACAAATCCTGACCACTACAGAGCAGGTATGAGGCTATATATGAAAATATGTGCAATATAATATAACATAAATTAATATAATGCTACTTCTTATCAGGCCACACCAACTAATGGCAGGCAGCCCACGTCCTCCCCTCCATCATCCAATGGGAATGTAACTCAGCTGGCTAGTGTGTCTCAAACATCAGTGAGTACTTTCATTTTTGTATACACTTTTGTCACAAACCCACTTTAGTTACACGTACACTACCAGTCAAAAGAAGTCTCTAGCTCACCTGCTAATATTCGAGCCAAAGTACATCAAAAACAGTAACATTTTGAAATATTTTCACTATTTAAAATAACTGTTTTCTATTTGAATATATTTCAAAATGTAATTTATTCCTGTGATCAAAGCTCAATTTTAGCATCATTACTCCAGTCTTCAGTGTCCTGTGATCCTTTAGAAATCATTCTAATATGCTGATTTGCTGTTCAAGAAACATTTTATTATTATTATTATTATCAATATTTAAAACAGTAATCAGGATTCTTTGATGAATAGAAAGATTTAAAGATCAATTTTAAAATTTAAAGAACATTTATCTGAAATAAAAAGCTTTTGTAACATTATAAACTATAACATCCAAGGATGCTTTAAATTGATCAAAAGTGATGATAAAGACATTTAGAATGTTACAAAAGTTTTCTATTTCCGATAAATACTGTTCTTCTGAACTTTATTCCTCAAAGAAACCTGAAAAAAAATTATACTCAGCTGTTTTCAACATAATAATAATAATAATAATGTTTTTTGAGCAGCAAATCAGAATATTACAATGATTTCTGAAGGATCGTGTGACTGGAGTAATGATGCTAACAATTCAGCTTTGAAATCACAGGAATAATTTACATTTATTTTAAATAGTACAAATATTTCAAAATTGTACAATTTTTTCTGTACTTTGGATAAAATAAATGCAGGCTTGATGAGCAGAAGAAACTTTAATAAATAATCAAAAATAAAGACATTATGTTGGAAAAAATACCCCATGAAAGTGTATCGTAATTTGATTTGGAAAAGGCTTTTTATAAATATACTACATATATACAAAATTTCTTTCTTCTGTTAAACAAAAAAAAAAAAAATTGACTAGCCATTGACTTCCACAGTATCTTTTTCCATAACATGGGAGTCAGTGGCTACCATCAAAAATGTTTTGTGTACTCACAAAAGAAATGAGATGAATATTTCAGAATGACACAATATATCAGAATTTTCATTTTTAGTTGAACTAGTCCTTTAAAATTTTGATCAAAGGTGAATTAAACAGGAAACCCCCTCACTCACCCTCTAGATCACCATGCCAACCTCTCCTGTAACTCAGCCAATAGGTCGCATCCAGGTCACTAGCTCCAATAGCCCAGCGGGAGCCATATCCCAGCAGGCTATGCTTCTAGGAAACAGCTCTCCCACAGGTAGCCAGGCCCAAATGTATCTGCGCACTCAGATGGTAAGCAGATATTTACTAAACGCGTCATATGCTTTGAGAAGAGTTCATTGGTGTTCTGAAGTCTCCACTGACTTGACCTGTGTCTGTTTCGTCTTCTTTCTTCCTGTTGTTGTGTCACTGTCTCTTAACCTGTAGCTGATTCTTACTCCTGCTGCCACTGTAGCTGCTGTTCAACCTGATCTGACTGTTGTGAGTTCAGTGTCCTCTCAGTCAGCATCATCACAGGTAAGACAGGTTTTTTATTCAATTTATGGGACATTCTCAAAAACTGGTGCCATTTGTGTTAGATTTATATATGCACATGTAATTATTTTAAATGATTATGTTTTTATTTATTTGAGATTTATACATACATTGATGTATGGTGTGTTAGGATAGGACAATATTTGGCAGAAATACAACTATTTGAAAATGTAGAATCTTATATTGGTTTTGTGGTCCATAGTCGCATATAATATGTAAAATATATGATAATACAATTTATTTATTTGTAGAGTTACTGATGTATAATGAATAAAGATTAAATTATATTTCCCCCACTTCAGAATTTAAATGAATTAGTCATTTATACATTTGCTTATTTAAAAAAGTAATAAGCATTAAGCATTTTAGAAATAAAATGTAATGTAATAATAAATGGGGAAAGGCAAATTGGCAATTTAGTTTTTTGTTGCTGTTTTTGTATTTTGCAATAATAATTTAACAGCATTTAACTAAACAGAGTTAAATCTCATGTTATAATCACTGAAGCTACGAAATTAATCTTTTATTTCCATCATATCTGCAACGTGTGTACTGTACAACACACTCCAGTGTTTTCAGAACCAGAAACGTGAATTTACACTTTTCAATCATTTTCACGTTTCATTTTAATCATTTTAATACATAGTTTATTTTTGCAACAGCATTTTTTGCCCCTTTGTATTGAATTTATTGTTAATTTTTTTCACATTTATGGCATTTTTCCCACAAGCCCTCGTTAATTTACGACCCTGCATCCGGGTATATAAGTGCACTTTTTTCTTTTTGAAATTTTCAGTGGAACATGCTACTCAAATTATGTATACTACAAATATAGAATAGTGCATAAGTACACAATTTGGGATGCAAGTACAATAAATGACCTAATATATTGTAATACAATGATCAATGATATTCCATATTCATTGAGTATGTTTTGTCCTCTGCAAGGTTCAAAGTTTGGCTCTCCGAACACATCTTCCTGGAGCTCTTGCTACTTCCCAGAACATTCAGATTAAGCCTTCTCTTCCAGGCCAGACACTGGTGTCCCCCCTGCCCAAAATGTCTATTTGCCCACTGAAGTCTACACAGCTGTCCCAGAACCTGGCAGAAACTTCTAGAAGTGAGTCACTGTTGACCGATGTTACTCAGCCACCATCAGCCCAACCACTCATTCCTCCTTGTAAGTCACAGGATCACATTTCCATCTCCATTGCTGTTCATGCAGAATAATGTGAATGTAGTAAATACTGGAGAAAGGAGAATAATTTTAATTGCAAAAAAAATAATAATAATAAATCCAAGCTGTTCAAGGTAAATTTTATAACTATAACTATAGTTAAGTACTTTTATTTTCAATGTTGGAAAATATTCAATGTTGTGCTGCTTAATATTTTTTTGGAAACTGTGATTCTTTTTTTAGGATTCTCTGATAAATAGAAAGGTAAAAAGAAAAAAGCATTCATTCAACATGGACCCCTTTCACAAAACTGTGATGACTTGTTTCAATGGTCATCATCATCATAAATTCATTAATATTTATATATTTTTTTAATTTATGTACATTTTTAACACTATAGTTTGTATTATATCACGTTTTCAACAAGTTCCAAAAAAACTAGTTAACGCTAATACAAGGGTGTTTGTAATGCTGCGTCTATGGGAGCGATGGTCATTTTGACCATTTTGAGTTCTCTCTTCCGACTGCCGATATCAGTCTCTCAATTTTTTTCCTTTGATTGAAAGTCTTGAAAAGAGTTTTTCTTTTGTTATTTGAGCTAATGGGAATGCAACAAAATATATTTGTGGTGCTCTCCCATTCACTGCTCTCGGATTTTACCCAACTATGGCGACTTCTGCTATAAGAAACTCGGAAATGTGAGAAAGGTCCATAGAAATATTTTTAACAATATGTCTTTGCTATCACTTTTTATCAATTTAACACATCCTTGATGCTAAATAAAAGTTTGATTTATTAATTTCATTTTACTGACCTCAAACTTTTAAATAGTATTTTATATTGTTACAAAAGTTTTCTGTTTTATTTAAATGCTGTTCTTTTTCACTTTGTATTTATCAGAGAATCCTGAAAAAAGTATCACAGGTTCCAAATGTTGATAAATTGTTATTTGTGAGTAAAACAACTTTAAAAACCTTATCCTGCAATCATTAACAGCTGGAAAATCATGTACATTCATTTGTCATAAAGATTGTTAACCATAAAGAACATTCAATTTATAAAACCTCTGTATTTATGGGATTTAATTATTTTAACAGTGCCACTCTTAGTTTCACTCAAATAAAAAAGTTGCTGTGCTAACTCATCTGTTTTTCTTTTCAAACATGTCTGGGCTATTTAAACTGAACACTTTCTGTTTGCTCCTAATTACTGTCTCTACTGCAGCAACCTTCACACCAGTTCAGTCTCATACGCTGGTCAGACACCAGCTGCACTGCCCTTCCGGCCAGAGAGTGGCGCCACACCAGCTCATCATCCAGCAGAGCTCCACCGCTCACAGACAGATCCAGCCCATTGCGCTGCGTGTCACACCACAGGACAGCTCTCCTCCACCTCTTGCCCTGCAGACGCGCACCACTCCCTCTACAGCCACTGTCCAATCACAGCACACTGAGTTCCTCTCAGTGCCCTCCTCTGCAAATCAGCCGGCCAATCTGTCGGCAATGGTGTCTACGTCCACAGCTCCCCCTGTAGTACTTCCTGACCCTCCACCGCTTCATCTGGGCCCAGTGTTAGAGCCGGTCTGTCAGTATTCACCTCTGTCCAGCCCCCCTCCTCTCACCATGGCTCTGCCCAGGCTGGTCCAGCCACAGAGACTCTCTCTACGCTCAGTCCAGACCGTAGCTGTCCAGTCTGATCACATGCTGGTGTCTGAAGAGGAGCTCCCAGTGGCTGAAGCAGTAGTTCAGTTGCCTTTTCAGCATCTGCCGCCACCACAGACAGTGGCAGTGAATCTAAAGGTGCAACCTGCCACACAAACAGAAGCTCCCTCGGTTAGTCTCATTTAATTTATAATGTACCTTAAATGTGACCTTGGAACACAAAACCAGTCATAAGGGTCGATTTTTTTTAAATTGAGATTTATACATTACCTGAAAGCTGAATAAATAACCTTTCCATTGATGTATGGTTTGTTAGGACAGGATAATATTTTGGCCAAGATACAACTATTTGAAAATCTGTAAACTGAGGCGATTTTCAAATCTAAATAATGTGAAAATCGCCTTTAAAGTTGTTTAAATTAAGTTCTTAGCAAAGCATATCACTAATACAAAATTAGTTTTGATATATTTATGGTAGGAAATTTACAAAATATCTTCATGGAACATGGTCTTTGCTTAATATCCTAATGATTTTTGGCATAAAAGAAAAATGTATTATTTTGACCCATACAATGTATTTTTGACTACTGCTACAAATATACCCGTGCTACTTAAAACGGGTTTTGTGGTCCAGGGTCACAAATGAAAATTCTGTCATCATTTGCTCACTATCATTTTGTTTAAAACCTTATTTTCTTTTTACAGTGAAAGAGAAAATTATATTTTTATGTAAGGATTGTCTAGGCTGCTCTTTTCCATAAAAGAACATTTAAACATGACCATCTTGAAAAAAAGCATCTGTGCAGAGCATCTCTTTTCTCGGTATGGAGCTGGATTTGGTCAACATGACAGCGTGCCTCGTGAACGAGCGTGCACAGTCAGTCCTTGAAAAAAAATCATTGGGCCTTAAAAATGAACATTTTTGTTTTAACTTTTAATAAAATGCTGTTAAATTCTGTAAGTTTCATTATTTTAATTATTAAAACATTTTTTTGAAAAAAAAAAAATGGATTTTTTTGAAAAAAAAAAATGGATTTTTTTGGAAAAAAAAATGGAATCCAGAAAAATTAAAATGGAAAAACTAAATTTTTATAAGTATTATAAGTTTTAGAGTATTCTATTGTGTCCGACGGAAGAAAGAACATCATGTAGGTTTGGAAAAACACTGAGGATAAGTAGATGGTGATTATTCTATTAAATTTATTATTTCAATCATTGCTCTTATGAAATTTGACAGGCAACACCACTGTTGAAGGAGAGTGGAAGCATGGGTGCGTGTCCTCAGAACAGAACGCCCACCCCGCCACCACTGTCTCCACCAGACAAGCTCCAGGAAAGCTCTGATGATGTAACGGACCAACCAGAAAACTATACAGGTACCTTATTTATATCAAAGAGTAGTAAAGTGGTTATGAGTTTCTGCTGAACTCTAACCTGACCTCTATTCTAATCACAGCTGATCTGGACCAACCGAGCGTACCATTGAGCAGATCCGTGATCCGGTCACCGGAGGACCTCACATACACCAACAGTTCCCCCCCTCCCCTCCTCTCCTCTGTGGTAAGAAGCACCAGCAGGCTTCCCCCAGCCAGCCTTCCAGGGAACCCTGAGGGTCGGCCTTCACAGGCCATCGTTAGACCTCACATCCTCACACACCTCATTGAGGGCTTCGTCATCCGAGAGGGCCTGGAGCCGTTCCCGGTATGTCCACTGGTTGACAACGTAGCAATTCACAGCTCCCATGAGGCCCTAATGAAGCCCGTGGTTCTCTAGTGTTGCCATGAAGGTGAAGCTCAAAGATCCCTTGCTCCCCGAGAGCACAGAGTAAGACGGCCCAATGGGGGCCTGTGGCCAAACATTCAGATCAACCAGTTATTAAAGTCCCGTCACAAAGTGCTCCATACTTGCAGAAGTCGAAACCACAAAAACATCTAAGAAACATGTTTAGTAAATGCAATATTAATGTCCTGGTGTTTTTCATCAGGTGAGGTGTGCTTCCTTAGAGATGAACCTGCAGGCCACACTGCCAGAAGAGAATGGAGAATCAGCCCGCGATGACTGCCTGATGGATGCCGACCATCTGGAGAACTCCACAGATTCTGACATTGATAACCCAGCCGCTGAGGATGGTGGGCTCATTAGCACATTTATTATTTGTGACCCTGGATCACAAAACCAATCTTAAGTAGCACTAGCCAAAAATACATTGTTTGGGTCAAAATGATCAATTTTCCTTCATGAACATCAAGATTATGTTCATGAAGATATTTTGTAAATTTCCTACTGTAAATACATCAGATTAAATTTTTGATTAGTAATATGCATTGCTAAGAACTTCATTTGGACAACTTTAAAGGCGATTTTCAAATTGTTGTATCTCGGACAGTCCTATCCTAACAAACCATATATCAATGGAAAGCTTATTTATTCAGCTTTCAGATGATGTATAAATATAAAAAAAATAAAAAAAATTGACACTTGTGACTGGTTTTGTGGTTCAGGGTCACATTTACACAAAATATGAGTGTTTCTTGCAAAATCTCTTTTTTTTTCAGAACAGACAGTTGAAAACCTGCCTGACGTACTTGAATGTGAGTTCTGTGGGAAGAGAGGCTTTGCTCGTACCTTCCTCAGATCGAAACGCTTCTGCTCAATGACATGTGCCAGAAGGTAAAGAGCACTACGGGTAGCCTTAATCACAGTTTCTGTCTCTATCCATTTAAAGTTTGTAGTGTCAGTGGAATTACTATTGTTACTTTTCAGATTATTATTGCTCATACTTTAGATTAAATAATTGTTCTAAACTTCTGTATTGAAGGGATAGTTCACCCAAAAATAAAAAAATCTGTCATTAATTACCTTGAGGTCATTTTAAATGAATTTCGTGAATACTTTTTGTGCACAAAACTAAATTAATGACTTTTCACACTATTTTATTGATGTCCCTACTAGGCCTTAAACTGAGGGGTGTAACGATTCACTCGTTTTCTCGATGCATCGATCTTGAAACATAGATTTTTGAATCGTTGATTTCAGCTAGTAATCGATTTAAAACACTGAGAATCAAATGATCGCAATTTCTATAGTGATTCAGTGCTGATATATATACACATTAAATTACTGCAAGAACAAATTTAAAGAGACCTTCCCTCACATCTCTCCTTCACGCACTTTGCTTACCGAAAAAAAACTAAATATCATGAAAAATCCAAAAAATGTGTAAAAGCTGCTAAATGATATAGAGAAGGACTTAAGCAGTAAGTAGAAAAGGGTGCAATATTTTGACAAACTAAAGTAAATATGTGGTATAGATGATGACGTGTTGTGAAAACACTATATATGCACTCATTTCTGTAAGATGAAAACACATTATCTGCCTTTTTGCTAGTCCAGTCTGACATAAACAGAATACAATAAGTTTGTGTGGTCATAAAACTGTATACTGAAGCACACGCATCCATGTTCATCTCTCACCCCTCACAGATTCAACGTGAGCTGTAAAAAGCGCCTAAACCTGTTTAGGTCCGAAAAAGTTGGCCGCTGGCCCCACAAATCCATCGGCAAGCGGGGGAGACCACCTAGTCGCATAAACGGCGGGTCCAGGGAACACTTTCTCGGGCAGGTCAGTGAAAACTAACAAATAACCATTTAACCAAACTATACAATCCAGTGTAATAGCATGATTAATGAGTAGGAGCGACTTACTGTAGCACATTATTTCCTCGGCAGCTGCAAGACTCCCATCGTACCAACGACAACCAGAGGGTCTCCAATTCAATGTGGATTGAGAGAGAAGAGGAGGAGGAGGATCCACCAGGCCCAATGACAACAAGGCTGCGCTTCCAGGCTGAAAGAGAGAAGGAACAAGACAGAGAACGAGAACAGAGCAGAGTGGAAAGCAGCAGCAGCTCTGACTGTCTTCTGGACTCAAGTCCTTCACAGTGGAGCGTGGATCAAGTGTGCTCCTTCATCAGTTCTTTACCAGGTAGCTGCACACCACCTGCTGAGTGGATCACAAAAACTTTTGAATGTCGTCTGAAGTGTAAAAGCTTTGACTGGTTAGCATTGCCTAGTTAGCCACTGTTCTGTTGGTAGATATAGTAATTACACAACCTGGTTTCAGCAAGAATGCATTGAATTATTGAAGGGTTAGTTCGCCCAAAAAATGAAAATTCTGTCATTAATTACTCACCCTCCTGTTGTTCCAAACCTGTAAGATCATCTGAACGCGAATGAAGATATTTTTGATGAAATCCAAAAGCATTCTGACCCTGCATAGACAGCAACACAACTACTATGTTCAAGGCCCAGAAAGGTAGTAAGGACATTGTTAAAATAGTCCCTGTGGTTCAACTATATTATTATGAAGCTATAAGAATACTTTTTGTGCACAAAGCAAAAATAATGACTGAGTAATTCATAGAATGAGAATTAATGACAGAATTTTCATTTTACAAAAATAAATGCAGTTTTTTAATCTTTTTATAAAATTTTAACAAAACAAAAATATGAAGCAGCACAGTTGTTTTCAACATTGGTTATTTGTTTCTTGAGCAGCAAATCAACATATTATAATGATTTCTGAAGGATCATGTGATACTGGAGTCTGGAGTAATAGCTGTTGAAAAGTCAGCTTTGCATCACAGGAATAAATACAATTTTTAAATGTAAAATTGTAATAATATTTCACAGTATTGCTGTTTTGTTAGAGTATCAAATATAGCCAATACAGATGGATGGATGGAAAATTGATAATGTAAAAGATTTCTGTATGATCTTCAGAATCATATGCTAATTTTTTTTTTTTTATCTCCCTCACTTGTTCTAAGGGTGCCATGATATTGCTGCAGAGTTCAGGTCACAGGAGATTGATGGACAGGCCTTGTTGCTGCTTACAGAGGACCATCTCATGAACGCTATGAACATTAAACTGGGCCCTGCACTCAAAATCTGTGCACAGATCAATGCTCTCAAAGAACATTAGACAGGCTCTGCATATTCTGTCAGAGTATTCGAGAGTCAGATTCCTCTAAAGTGCCATGATTTCAGTGTGTGGCCATTCTACAAATACTGTAGACACTCATGGGGAGCTTCTTCATATACCTCAAAGTTTCACAGTGGATTTATCTTGGATTTCATTCCATTTAGTAAAAAGTTTTATAATATCTAAACCTATATATTACATTTATAGTAAACAGACCAACGGTAAAGGCAGATTATGAAGAATGAGGGATGATGTAGCTGAGCAGCCATAAATTTGTGGAAGTTGGCAGATAATGTATAAAGTATTTCAAAACAATTTACACAACACTGTTTAAATATATAAAAAAAAAAAAACACTTTTCAAAGGATGTAAATGTTTACAAAAATACAGAGTATATAATGTGTGTTGAAAAATAAAGATTTATTGAGAAAAATCGATTGCAAAGCCCTGAATAAAATGTTTATGAACATTTAGACCAGAAATTAGTTCCGGTAAAGTCCAGCAGCTTTGGCATCTTTACGAACGACGGTATAGAAAAAGCCTATGAAAAGCACTGAAAAGTGGTGAATTGTCAGGAGGCTAAAAAGGCAATACATTTCAGAGACATCAGTTGTGTTGATTGTAAAATGCAGCTTAACAGTGTCCAGTTTCAAACAGTTACAAACACCCCGGTTCACGCTTAAGCATTTTCCAAAAAAAAAAAAAAAAAAAACAATTCACGTTTAAGTTAATCTGAGGAATACCACATTATTATTAAACATATTTTATATTCGCACAAGGCATTCACTTATTATACACTGCACACAATAAAAGCACCATATTTGACTGACTTCAGCATTAGGGTAACAGAGATATACCATTCAGCTCAAAGTCTCAGAGATTTGATAATAAACATTTAATATCAGGTTATTTTATTTACAAAGCAAAATTATTTTGCCATGAAAAATCATTCAATTCAACCATCATTTAACAACTTTTTGTTATATACTATGATTTATGGCTGTCAAAATAAGAATGAAAACATTCCTATTCATAAAAAAAATGAATAGAATTCATAAAAGTTAATGTATGTTTAAAATAGAGAGGCTGTCACTGTCTATGACGCTGGGTGATTTCCTTGAGCTTCATCTGCTGTTCAATCATCATGTCGAACTCCTGCCTTTCCCTAAAGCACAATGAAATAAAAAAGCTGCAAGTTACACAGACGCAAGAGTCAGTTTTTTAGGGTAAGTGAGTTCACAAGTACTCTACCTGTTACTAAAGCACGGCCCTCTGCGATACTTCTCCTCTGCCTTCTCCAGGGAAAGCTTATAGACTCCAGCTATGGCATAGATTATGGCCTAAAAAGCAAAACTGTCACTGAAGCATGATTCTAGAACATGGCTGGTTAGAAGTAATAGACACTACCATTAAAACTTTTATTCCGCAAGGATGCATTAAATTGATCAGAAGTGGCAGTACAGTCTGTTACAAAAAGATTTGTTGAGCACCAAATTAGATATTAGAATGGTTTCTGAAAGATTAGGTGACACTGAAGTCATAACTGTTGACACTTCAGCTGTGCCATCACAGGAACATACTACATTTTAAAATACAGAAAACAGTTATTTTATATGGCAATAATATTTCACAATATTACCATTTTGATGAACTTTTGATTAAACAAATGCAGCCTTGATGAGTATAACACACCCCAAATGGTAGTATAGATGATGGTGATTACCTCAGGTAGAAGCACATCAAGAATAAGGCGGATCCGGTCGGTTTGGATGTTTTCCAGGCAGGTGTTTATTTGAGGGGCGCTTTCACAGACTTTGTTTAGGTAGCGGTACACCTTATCAACCTGCTCCTCGTCTTCCAGGTAGACATCAACCACTGGGCGAGAAGGCCTCTGGAGGGCTTGCATCCATTTAGATGACTCACGGCCGCTGATGACTGCCTGTGAGCACCAGACAGAGTCAGTTGTATTTTAGAGTACATAAATTTGTGTCACACTGAAAATTTACTTACATACAGACACATATACATACATACATACATACATACATACACACACACACACACATATACATATATATATATATATATATATATATATATATACACATATACATACACACACACATATATGTATATATGTATATATATATATATATATATATATATATATATATATATATATATATACACACACACACACACACACACACACACAGTGCCTTACGAAAGTATTCATACTTAATTTTTCCTCATTTTGTTGTTGCTGCCTTATGTTAAGCTGTTTTGTCACAACTTCATGTATTTTATTCAAAAAAAAAAAACTGAAATATGAAATGATGCAACAAGATTTGCACAACTGCATTTGGCAATTATCTGTCATTCTTCTCCTCACCTCTGAAGCTCTGTCAGCTTCGATGGGGTCTGGCAGACATTTTCAGGTTTCTCCAGAAATGTTTGATTGGGTTCAAGCCTAGGCTGTGGCTGGGCCACTCAAGGACATTCACAGAGATGTCTAAGCCACTCTTGCTGTGTGCTTCGGGTCATTGCCCTGTTGAAAGGTGAACCTTCTGCCCAGTCTGAGGTTCTGAATGCTCTGTACTGGGTTTTCATTTAGGCTATCTTAATATTTTTGCGCACTGAGCTTTTCTTCTACTCTGATGAGTCCCTCAGTCCCTGCCACTGAAAAACAGCACTAGCACACTTTACTTTTGGAATGATTTTCTACAGGTGATGAGCAGTGCCTGATTTCCTTCATACATGATGCTTGGAATTAAGGTTCATCAGACCACAGAATCTTGTTTCTCAGAGTCTGAGCATCC
Organism: Cirrhinus molitorella; assembly: GCA_033026305.1. NCBI lineage: Eukaryota > Metazoa > Chordata > Actinopteri > Cypriniformes > Cyprinidae > Cirrhinus > Cirrhinus molitorella. The sequence continues at coordinate 14,495,395 of CM065124.1, read as the reverse complement.
TTTAGGTGTTTTTTTTTTTTTGGCAAATTACGAGTGTTTCATGTGTCTTCACTGAGGAGACAATTGAGTTTGGCCACACCACCATAAAGACTGGATTGGGGGACTATTTCAGTAAAGTTTGTCCTTCTGTAAGTTTGTCCCATCTGCATATATGATCATGGTGCTCAACTAAAGTGACCATCAGGTTCTTTGTACCACTCTAGCCAAAGCCATTTTCCATCAGTTGCTCAGTTTGGCCAGGAGGCCAGCTTTAGGAATAGTCCTGGTTGTTTCCAACTTCTTCCTTTAAGGGTAATGGAGACTACATTTTACATCTGGGCTTGGTTTTAGCTCTGATATGCATTAGGCTTGCTGCAATAGTTAGTGTTGACAGTGATAGCAGATGGCAGAAGAGTTTCGAAACGAAATGCAAAAGCGCCTGTTTTAAAAGTATTTTGCATTTTGAAAAGCCTGTTGACTTCTGCCATTTATATAAGGTGATAGTGGAATTTTCACATTTATTTGGTTCCACAGTGTTTGCTGATTTTTATTTATTAAAACTGTGTCTTTTTTATTTTATATTACATCAAGGTGTGTGCCGTGCCTCCAAGCTTTCTTATTCGTTTTGCTAATAAACGTTCTACAGTTCTTATTTATTTGATTCCACAGTGTTTACTGATCTTCAGTTTTGTATACCTATTTAAACTCTAAGTTATTTGTTATTTTATATTAGGCATGTAACATGGTGTATTTTTATTTGTTTTGTTAATAAAAGTGAGGAAAAGAGGGAAAACAAACTAAAAACAAACAACTGCTTGACGCCGAACTGCAGCTGATTAGAAAGATAAAGTAAAATGCGTACAGCGCTCTTACAAGCTATTTAAAAGCGAAGGAAAGTGAGGAAAAGAAGGAAAACGCAAACCCACTAAAAACAAACAACTTCTTAAAGCCTAATTGCCGCTAATTTGAAAGTGAAAGCAAAATGTGAGTAGCGCTTTTACCAAAGGTAAGCGAGGAAAAGAGGGAAAACTCAAACGAACTAAAAAACTAAAAGTTGCTATACACTGAATTGCTGCTAATTTGAAAGTGAAATGAACACTCAAACGACCCCCCCAACCCCACCCAGTTATATTGGTTGTTAAACGTCGATTAACCATTATGGTGTATGGAGTGTAGATTGGAGTGGGAAAAAAAGGAATTTAAAACAGTTTAATGTAAGTCAGCAACATAACAAAATGTGAAAAAAAAAGGATTAGGAATACTTTCGCAAGGCACTGTATTTATATACATCTGTAAAAACCATACCAATAAGCGGTTTTCGACTTTTCGTCTGATGATGAACTCAACCAACTGGTTGTTGGCGCGGTTGCGAGCAGCCTTGGATCGGTCAGGCAGCACTTTCTTGGAGAGTAACTCATCTTGCTCTTCGACGCCAATGTCCTCTATGTTATTATCAGAGTTGTCACACTGCTCACCCAGCATCTCCTGAATTGGGAAGGTCAGCACAGATGTCCCCTCTGAGTACCTCCTCCGCACTGGAAAACCTGAGATCATCAGATCATTTGTGTTAAACTAGCACTCATCCAGTCATCCAAAATTGTTTGTGTCTTTCTTTCTTCAGTCGCAAAGAAATTAAGGTTTTAGAAAAAATCCTGGAATGTTTTCCTCAAAAACCTTAATTTTCTTATCGACTGAAGAAAGAAAGACATGAACATCTTGGATGACCTTGGGGCGAGTAAATTATCAGAAAATTTTAATTGAGGAGTGAACTAATCCCTTAAACCTACTGATGTCAGCACCACAGTATTCGATGAAGGAGCCAGAAAAGGATCCACACCCTGTCAGAAAACATATGAATTCAATATTTGAATTATAGCTTTTCAGACATAAATTGCCATTTAAAAAGGTGATTCTGCTAAATATTAAACATATATTTTAAAATGTTTAAACTGTACTTTCAAGTTCTAAAAGAAAGCAAACAAACAGAGATAAATACCGATGCGAATCCTATAGTCCGCTATCAGTTCCAGAGACCAGGTAATAGCATTGCCATACGCCTCTTTTGCAATTTCCTATATAAAATAAATACACCATTTAAAAAAAAAAAAAAAAAAAAAAAAAACGTATTGAAGTATATCCAGTAACGTTTACTAATGGAAATATGAAAATATTAAGCATGCAATCAGAAAAAGCTAAATACTGTGTTAACAAGTCAAAGAGATATCACTTTACCACCAATTTTTCATACTCCTCACAATCAAAAGGTTTTAAAGTTCGCAGGGATACAGAGAACCTACGAAAACAAAAAAGTACAGATGTTAAGACCTATCAAATTTACTATGTGGTTTACTTTAAATATACACACTAAAAATAAGTAATACTAAGATACTGATGAATTCTTACCCTTTTCTAATTCTCTTTTGGTCGTTTACGTAACAGTCAATAAATACAATGCTGGCTTTTTTGTTCTTGCGATTCACGCTTTTAACCTGTAAACAGATGAGCAACTCGTCATTAACTGCAACTTAAAATCAAGAATTACAAACTGCACAAAATCCACAGTTGGATCAGTGTGCTTAAAGGGATAGTAACCCAAAAATTCTGTCATTAATTACTAACCTTATGTTATTCCAAACCTGTAAGATGTTTGTTCATCTTTGGAACACAATTTAAGATATTTTTAATGAAATCCGAGAGCTTTCTGACTCTCCATAGAGTCTTATGGGTTTGGAACGATATGAGGGTGAGTAATTAATGACAGAATTTTCATTTTTGGATGAACTAACCCTTTAACTTACCACTGCAGGCCAGTAGGGATATTTCCTCAGTTTGCACCACACGCAAAGTCCCTCTGAGATTGACAAAGGCTCTGGAAAGCAAATATATCAAAGAACTGGCCAAAATGTATACATATTGGATACATATACACACACGTTTCTTTTTAATTTTATTGCTCACTCACTTTTACTGTCTTGTTGCAAAAAGCTGGGCAGCTCCTCATCATCTTCATCTAGGTCCTCTTCCTCCTCCATAAAGAGATAGTTGTTAAGAGGATGAGGCTCCTCCTGCAAGCTCAGCTCAATGGAGAGGTCGGAAGATATGTTTTGATCTGATGGGTATATAGCATTACAGTGACTGATTTCATATCCAGAATCCAGAAAATTAATGAAAAACAGAATTTGGTTTAAAAAAAAATTAATTTGTTAAACTTTTAATAAACTGCTGTTTAATATAAATAGATTTCATAGGGCCCTATAATAACAAAGACACACGTACAACTTCGTCATGACACTGAAGTTGTAAAATTCCATATAAATTTACAATGTTATTTTTTTAATTGAATATTTACTTATTTGATTCAATACAATTTAATTAACTGAATAATTATTATTAATTCTTGGATATTTAAATATTTAATTCAAATACTATTTAGTGAATTAAATTTAGTGACCAAAAATGAGACCTTTAAATTAAATTCATAATTGATTTTATATACATAGACAGATAATTAAATTAAAAGTGTTTACTATAATGTTTCAAATAATGTTTGTGAAAACAAAAAAAAAGTCTAAATATGTATGAAATAATGTTCATATTTATGTAAAAATGAGACAAAATGATTATTCTGACCTGTAGTTATCAAAATATATAAAAGAAAGAGTCACAATTTTTATTGTATTTTAAAAGATTAAAAGCTCTAATGATTCTGTACTAAATATTTTTTAATGTAAAATATTTTTTTGCTGTACAAACTACTGTAACACTGAATGACATTTTAGTGGGTGTCTTCTGTATCATGGTTAAAAACACAGGAATTTTTTTTTTTTTACTAAACATCTTTGACCCATTTATAAAAAAAAATGACAATGTATCAAGTGTAAACACCAGGCACAAGCTACTGTATTTAAATTTTTAGAAAGACAAAAAATGCCACGTACCCGATTCCTGTGGCTCTGGCAACTTGGTTTCAAAGCAAGCTTTATTTATAGGCAGCGTCTCAACAGATGGCTCTTCCTGAGTAGATTTTAAAGGAGATGTTGCACTCTTCCTGCCGTGTTTCACAGGTGGAGAGGCAATCGACTGTTCCGCCATGTTCTTTTTCTTGCGACCCCTAGGCCTCCCTGCTGCAGTGAACCTCTGAGGTCTGCCCCGTCTAGATGGTGTACCGTCTGTAGGGGGTGCCTAACACATGAAAAAAATAGTTAAACCAGGAATGTCACACAACAGTTAGCAATCAATAACAACTGTCCCACAAACCTTTACTAGACTGGAGTCTTTGACGTTCTGCTGAGTATGTGGTATGCAGCTGTTCTTAGCTCTTTTTGGAGACAGGTCTAAGGTCGGCGTGGAGCTGAGAAGAGGCCTTTTCAGGGGCCTGCCCCGTTTCGGGGTGTGTGGGACGGAGGTACAATCACCATTAGTTTTGCAACTGATCGTTGCTCTTTTTGGAGACAAGGGTTGAGGGTCTGAGTTCAGTGTGGAGCTGACGGAAGTCTTTTTTGGGGGCCTGCCCCTTTTCGGGGTGTGTGGGATGGAGGTACAATTACCATTAGTTTTGCAAGTGATCGTAGCTCTTTTTGGAGACAGGGGCTGAGGGTCTGAAGTCGGTTTAGAGCTGAGGAAAGGCTTTCTCGGGGGTCTGCCCCTTTTCGGGGTGTGTGGGACGGAGGTACAATCACCATTAGTTTTGCAACTGATCGTAGCTCTTTTTGGAGACAGGGGTTGAGGGTCTGAGTTCGGTGTGGAGCTGAGGGAATTTTTTTTCGGGGGCCTGCCCCTTTTCGGGGTGTGTGGGACGGAGGTACAATCACCATTAGTTTTGCAACTGATCGTAGCTCTTTTTGGAGACAGGGGTTGAGGGTCTGAGTTCGGTGTGGAGCTGAGGGAATTTTTTTTCGGGGGCCTGCCCCTTTTCGGGGTGTGTGGGATGGAGGAACAATTACCATTAGTTTTGCAACTGTTCGTAGCTCTTTTTGGAGACAGGGGTTGAGGGTCTGAGGTCGGTGGGGAGCTGAGGAAAGGCTTTTTCCGGGGCCTGCCCCTTTTCGGGGTGTGTGGTATGGAGGTACAATCACCGTTAGTGAGTTTGTGGTGAGGAGGAGATAATGTAGTAAATGTGTGAAGAACATCAGAAGGGGTCTGATTGTCTGATTGAGTTTTTTTAGAGTGCCCATAACATGTCCCTTTTGTTTTTAGAGAATTTGAGTGTTGTTCTGGGCAAGAATTGTGCTCAGAATTGTCTTTACTAGCAGCTACTTCTTTCTCACTGGGTTGAGTAACTTTCTTTTTTCTTCCCCTTTTAGATTTCTCTGATGGACATTTGGGGGTGGTAATTTTTTGCGGCACCGTTGGCTCAACTTCACGTGACTTTGAAGACACCAATCCATTCTGACCTTTTGGCTGATGTGTTGACTTCTGTAAACAAGCTAATAAATCAGGAGGAGCATTTTGGTTTGCTTCTTGAGTTTTCTCCTTCTTGGTTGTTCCCTGTCCACATGATTCTGCAAGATTCAAAACTTGAGACACTGTGGTTCCTTTATTATGCAAGATAGAAGCTTTGTCACCTGAAACAGGTTTGTTAGCTTCTGAAATGGGGCGACAGTTCCTGGGAGGATTCCTTCGTTGTGAAGAGAAGTTATCTGATGAACTCATTCCTGCAACCATAGATGTCTCAACACGTCGGCACCACCAAGTTTGGTCTCATTATGCGGGGCTGCAAAGAAACACACAGTGCTATTAGTCAATTGGATCTGGTAAACATATTTAACTTGCCATAAGTTTTACAGGGGTAAAACGTCACATAGCAACAAAGAGCTATGCGAACAAAAACAAAGAGCTTTTGCTGTACGCGTGACGTTAATTTGCATATATATCCAACAAACTACAAGACAACTGCATCACATAGTATGCTAAACTTAACAATATTCACATAGAGAAATTAAGCTTTTAAAGCCGCTGTTAGTTCCTGTACGTCACAGCAAACTTGGGTTTGCTGAGATACTGGAACTGGCATGATCCAGGTGCTTTAGCTAGAAACATTTGCAAACAATCAACCGTAAAACATACGTAATATGACGGATACAACGGTACATACGTCCAAAATGCAACATTGCGTATATAAAAGGCGTCATACGTGCTGAGTAGGAGCGCTGTGTATTAGCATTAGCAGCTCCAAGGAAAACCAACGCAAGCCCAGTCTGTCAGCGTGTGTTACAGTACCTCAAATCTGCAGACGCAGGTTTAGTTGCTGCTGTTCTTTAAAGAGTGTCAAATGAAATAAATTGAAAACTCAAATGTGTGCGCTCATATAAATTATTAGTATCTGAGCACCTACTCATTTGATTTGCAGCTGTTTACGAAGCACTCGATCGTCATCAGTTGATACGCGTTTCTGTTTGAATCAGGAAGTTGGTTGAGTTCTGCTAACGTTATTCCCCCTAAAAAACACGCAAAAGCACGCTCTCATTTCTTTCTTTTTTACTTTCTTTCTGTTGTAAACAGAAACCGGAATTTGACTTAAATAAATAATATAGCCTAAACCCAAAACATAAATCTACCTATTTTCAAACATGAATAAAAACTTAAAACAGAAATATAAATATGCATTTTTTTGTCTTTAAAGGACAAATTCTGCTATGTTCTGAGAAAAGGAATTTATTAAAAAAAAAAAATCACAAAAATATCACAAATATGTTCATGTTCACCCAACTTTATTCACACATAACAAGAACAACAACAATAAATAATATAATTGTTTATTTCACCATACCACAGTAATATCTAAGAATGTCTCATGAAAAAGACTGAATTATTATTATTATTATTATTATTATTATTATTATTTCTTCACTTTACTGTAAAAATACATGAGAATGTCTCAATATGAAGGAGATCAGCATACACTACCAGTCAAAAGTTTTTGAACAGTAAGATTTTAATGTTTTTTAAAGAAGTCTCTTCTGCTCACCAAGCCTGCATTTATTGGATCTAAAGTACAACAAAAGCAGTATAATTGTTAAATGTATATTTACTATTTAAAATAACTGGTTTTTATTTGAATATTATTTAAAATGATATTTATTCCTCTGATCAAAGCTAAATTTTTAGCATCATTACTCCAGTCTTCAGTCACATGATCCTTCAGAAATCATTCTAATATCCTGATTTGCTTATTTTAGAGAGAGAGAGAGAGAGAGAGAGAGAGAGAAGAAATGATAGAAATTACTACTTTTATTTAGCAAGGATGCTTTAAATTGATCAAAAGTAATGATAAAGACATTTATGTTACAAAAGATTTCTATTTCAGATAAATGGTGTTCTTCTGAACTTGCATGAACTATTCAAAGAAACCTGAAAAAAATTCTACTCAGCTGTTTTCAACAAAATAATAATAATAATAATAATAATAAATCTTATTGTTCAAAAACTTTACGTTGGTAGTGTACCACTTTCCATATGATAATATAATACATCTAGTCCAAAAAGGTTTTCGTCTTTGAATATTAACTTAGTATAGTATTACATCTTGAAGGCAATTATTTAAGTGAAGTTAAAATGATGCTATATTGTTAAAATGATGCTATATTGTGAAGACGTGCTGGAAGTAATGTGTGGTTCCTCACACATTAACCTTGCAGTTGTCTCTGTAAAATGGATAAAGAAACAAATGAAACAGTGCACTGTAAAATAAATGAACGTCTAGTATGATATACGGTTGGTATATAATCACTCACACTTGCTTGACAAGGTAAGTTGTTTTGGATTCACAGGCTTTCCTCTGACTCTCTGCTGCCACCTGTTGGCTGCTCGTAGCATCACGTAAAGCTGCACATGAATCCAAGTGATGCGATACACTGGTCAGATTCACCCACAGAATCTCAATAAGAGCTGTGCGAAACACAATAATGAACGTTTTCAGAGATTTATTATCTGAAGCAAAATTTGAGCAATTTAAGCTCATGCAGTTATAACAATTAATAAAATGCCATGATGAATTTGTCATGATTAGGAAATTTTACCTAACGAAAATTAGTTTATATATATATATATTTCTATATATACACCACCAGTCAAAAGTTTTACGTCATTTAATGTTTTTTAAAGAAGTCTCATCTGCTCACAAAGCCTGCATTTATTTGATCCAAAGTACAGCAAATACAGTAAAATTGTGAAATATTTGCATTATTTAAAATAACGGTTTTCTATTTACATATTGTTTTAAAATGTAATTTATACATTTGATTTCAAAGCCGAATGTTTATCATCATTACTCCAGTCACATGATCCTTCAGAAATCATTCTAATATGCTGGTTTGCTGTTTAAGAAATCATCATCATCAGTATTTGTTTGATTCGATCCAAAGATCAGCATTTATCTGAAATAAAAAGCTTTTGTAACATTATACACTATACTATTCAAAAGCATTTTGGGGAAAAAAATTATAGAAATTAATACTTTTTTTTAGCAAGGGTGCTTTAAATTGATCAAACGTGATGATAAACACATTTATAAGGTTACAAAAAAAAATTCTATTTCAGATAAATGCTGTTCTTCTGAACTTTACATTCATCGAAGACACCTGAAAAAATTCTACTCAGCTGTTTTCAACATAACCATATTAAATGTTTTTTGAGCAGCAAATCAGAATATTAGAAAGATTTCTAAAGGATCATGTGACTGGAGTAATGATGCTAAAAATTCAGTTTTGAAATCATAGAAAGAAATTAAATTTTAAAATACATTCAAATAGAAAACAGTTACTTTTAAATAGTACAAATGTTTCAAAAGTGCAGTGTTAAAAAAAAAAATCTTTTAGTTCAAAAACTGGTAGTGTATTTTTTTAATCACAGAATCTGAAGGGAATACTTAAAATAGCCCATTACATTATGATCCCTCTATAAGAACAGATAATTATGCTCTCATGGAAAAACATGCAGATGACGTCTTTGGCTGCACCAACTTTATCATTTATAAAAATATTTCCATTTTAGGCTCTCTTACCCTCCCGTTGAACCATCTCAGAAAAAAGTTTTGCATGTTCGCTCTGGTGCATCAGTCTGTGATTTTCCAAAGCTGTTACATTTTCTTTTAGGATAATCTGCAAATGGGGGAAAAATTAATAAAATATTACCATAACAAAAAGCTATTCAATTATTGTTTAATATCACAATATCATTGAACAAAACAGAGAGTAATACCATGGTACCAATTATAGTACAAAGACACAGCACACTTTTATCACTTTTTGATACACACTTGCAGTCGCAGACTCTCTGTCAGAGATGCATTGGTTTCCCTCTGGTACTTTAGAAGGCTTCCCAACTCTTCTTCCAGTTTGGTCTGGTTCTCTAAATTCAGCTTCAGTGCAGATTTCAAGACCTCTTGCGATTTTTCCTTCATCACTTTGGCTCCCTCCATCTTCTCAATCAAGGCCTGTTGTGCTGCTCTGCATTGTGTAACGCCAGCCAAGGGGGGCCAGGTGGCCCAAACCACAATGACGATCAGAGAGACCACAGACCACAGCGCCAGGAGAGCCATAATCCAGTTACAGGTGTTCTGGGATGAACTGGGCCTGACCATCCTGAGAAAGACACAAACTAAACCGACCTTCTGCTGTCTGGTCTGAAAGGGAGCGAAGTTTATGTGGATCAGGGTTGAACCAACAGTGTTTTGCTCAGTGAGGCTGGGCTGTGTCTCTAGATGTGAGTCGAAGCTACGTCAGCGTATCTACAAAGTTATTTTAAGGACCTTATCAGTGCTCTGCGAAATTATTACACATTAGCGTTTTAGAAAACATCCAGGTTTTCCCTGGAGATGTTTCTTTTAATGTCCCCATTATTAGTTCTTAAATTAGTGTAATGATCCATAATGCAATAATAAGATGAGTATGGGATTAAGACTGATAAAAGTGCACTACAGGGGATAGTTTACATAAAAATTAACATTCTGTCAACAATTCCGCACTCTTTTTTCTGTGCACTGAAGTAGGATTTCCTTTGAAACAAATGTAACTCAGAAACTGCTAGTAAACTTTGGTAGTAACATGTTGAATTAAATGTAAAATTCTCAAAGTATGAACATCAAAAATTTTATTTTCTGTATGTATATATATATATATATATATATATATTGGTGGGATCCAATATTTTGTTTGTTGAAACATTATTTTTTGTTTTGTTAAAACATTATTTAAAAAGCAAGTCATACGTGTTTAAAATGACATGATGGTGAAAAAAGATTGCAGACTTTTAATGTTTGGTTGACTTTTAAATGAGTTTGACTGGAGAAAAAGATTTATTTAAATTGACCAAAAAACTAAAACCGGCAGTTTACGTTGCCAGAGCCAAGAGACATGCACTGTTGATTTATGTCAGAATATTCTTAGAATATTCATCGATGTCTTGTGGTTTAAAATTTCCAAGTAAACAGTTGCATTTACAAGACCCCAAAAATCCAAATGTTTATCTGAATCGTAAAACACGATTATGTTACAATGGAGATGGAAAAATGTTTTGTTTAATTCAAACTCTGGGACTTTCAACATCTCTAGACATGTTGAAAATTAAGATAAAGAGGTTGACAAATGCTGAGAGTTATAAAACGCTATACTTCACCTCCCAGTGTGTTCCTCAGCCCACACACACCAAATAAAGACACTGTAACTCTAATCTTCTTTAATTCTTTTATTTAAATGAAGTTTTCTGATGTATATAATATAAACATGTTGTAAATAAAACAACATAAAAGGTACAGTACTGTAAGCAAATAGATATGAATATTGCTATGACTTAAGTTCAAATGAGCAAAACCATTTCCAGATACTGATGCTCACTCGCATATGGAATGTCATACAAAAAAAGGAATGTGTGAAGTGTGTGTTTTGAACAAAAGTAAAGCGTTAAAACAATAGCTCACCCAAAAAAATGAAAATTCTATTAGCGTTTACTCATCCTCATGTCGTTCCATAAATCAAATGTTTTATTTTTTTTCCTGTGGGACACAAACTGTTCTGGAATGTTATGAGGGTAAGTAAACTATAACATTTTTCTTTTTTTTAGGTGAACTGTCTCTTTAAATCGTCATATTCATAGATACAGAAGCAGCTTACTGAGTATTAGATATACAGTTAAGGTCAGAAGTTTACATACACATTGCAGAATCTGCTAAATGTTAATTATTTTGACCAAAATAAGAGTGATCATACAAAACACATGTAAGATATTTCACATAAAAGATGTTTACATACAGTCCACGAGAGAAAATAATAGCTGAATTTATAAATATGACCCCGTTCAAAAGTTTACATACGCTTGATTGTTAATACAGTTTCGTATGATTTTAAGATCCATTTTTTCACACCGAGGACAACTAAGGGACTCACATGCAACTATTAAAGAAGGTTCAAACGCTCACTGGTGTTTCAGAAGGAAACAAGAGAGCCTGGGGTGAAAACTTTTGAACAGAATGAAAATGTGTACATTTTTCCTATTTTGCCTAAATATCATCTAGTTCTGGCTTTCAAAAGCTAACAAATAAGTTAAATTTACCATGATCTTCAAATTCAGAAAGTTTTCACCCCTGCTTTCACCAAACGTTTTCATTATTCAAAAAGGTTCAAATACACAAAAAAATTTGTGGGACCTGAAGGATTCTTCTGAAGAACAGCGGGTAGTTTAACTGTTCAGGACAAACAAGAGACTCATGAAAAAAAAAAATAAACAGCTGTGGATCATTCAGGTAACAACAATACTAAAAACCAAGTGTATGCACTTTTGTACGTGGTAATTTTTATAAATTCAAATATTATTTTTCTCCTGTGGACTATATGTAAACATCTTTTATGTGAAATATTTTATTCAGGTCAATACTAAATTAAATATAACATGCATTTTGTATGATCCTTCGTATTTTGTTAAAATAACACAACATGCAGATTCTGCAAGCTGTATATAAACTTTTAATCTCAACTGTACGTACAGATCATTCAATACAGCATTTAGAAGTCATTTCCTTTGTCGTGTATCATAAAATTTAAATTCCATTTGCATAGGAAAAGCGTACAAGCAGCGCAACAAAAGCAACTGGCATCTTGAGATTCTTCAATTCCTCATAGAGGACTGTGTAGTGCATTACTCACAATGTACATTAATAATATGCTTTGCTCTGAGTGCTGAAATACAATTGTAAATAAACTCTTACCGATCCAGCATGTATATTTTTGAGGTGATGGTTAAAAATACTAAATGCTTGCTTTAGCTGTAACAGACCCTAACGATACTGCGATGCTCATTTTCTTACTTAACATTTATAGAAAATATCATCTCGCATTGCTTTTGTTCTAGGAGCAACATGAACTCTACAGACTTACATGAAGCTTATTGCAGAGTTTAATACTCTATATCTGCTCTGCACATACCAAGCGAAGATATTAGATAGCGTTCAGAAAGCAAACAGAGCAGCTCAAGCCATGCTGGTGCTGCGAGCGTCGTTTTCAGCTGAAATCGAGCGCACTAGCTCTTCCACCCAGCGCACTTCGGAGAACATCTGCTCTGCGAGCACTTCGTAGCGGTTTTCCAACCGGCCAAATTTCCGTTTGAGGGCATTTGCTGACAGCATGGCGGCACGGGCCTCTTCCTGGCTCTGTCTGCGCAGGGATTGTGCTCTTTGCAGCTCCTGTTTGATCTGACTCAGATCTGAAGCGATGCTTTCGTTCTCTTCCTTGTACCAGCTTTCTTTCTCCTCATAGATGGAGAGCAGAGCAGCCACATCCTCAGCGCAGGAGCGCTGGTTCTTCTCCAGCTCTCGCAGGCCATCCTCGGCCACGGCGATCTCCTCCATGACCTGAGAGAAGCGCTCGAAATTGATGTAGGTGTTGTTGGGAGGCATGCTGGAGTGCGATTTGATAGTGTACTCCTTCAGACGGGTGGTCTTCAAACGTCTGCGCTCTGTCTTGCGCTCGCTCTCCTCAGGTCGCACGTTACGCCTCTTAATCACCTGTTTGGGGGGAATGGGATGAAAACTCGTCAAGCATGCACAAACGGTGGGAAAACTCAAGTTAGAGGAAAAGATGATGAATCGAACCTTGATCCAAGGGTGCTGGAGACTGTCCTCTATTGTCATTCTCTTCCTGAATGTTAAAAGCAAATATTAATAAACAGAAATTCATGTCTAAATTCACTTCATATTAAACAAAAGAGGCATATTTCAGTGTTAATTGTGTACTATTATATTATTTACTAATATTTCAAATTCTTTTAAATGAGGTGAAAATGAGGAATATTTAACAATGTAAAATGTAAACAAAAAGTGCAGGCTTGGTGAGCAGAAGAGACTTCTTTAAAAAGCATTATAAAAACTTACTGTTCAAAAACTTTTAACTGGTAGTGTAAATTTTTATAATTTGCATTGTATTTCGTTTTTTTATATTGCCATTTAGCTTTATTCTTTTTTCAGTTTTGAAATAATTCACAACTTTGAATTATTATTTTTTTATTCACCTTTTCCCCCCCAATACTTACATCTAAATGTATATTTATTTTATTATATAATTTGTAATAGTTTTAATAGTAACAACACTGGATTTTACTAACTTAGGATCCTTCACCAACAGTCGGCGAATGAAGTCCTTGGCGAGTTCGCTCGTGTTGCTGAAGTACTCTTCATCAAAGTCATAGTTGACAGCTGAAATGTTGGTAAGTGTTTCTTGTTTGGTCTCACCAAGAAATGGGGAAGCGCCACTTAGACTAAAGACAATAAATAATGCATTAATATTAGTCAAGCAAAGTAAACAGCACCATCTGGGTGTGAAAAAAGCATGTAATCAGTGGAGCCAAACATTCATGTGATAATTACAACTTACAGTATATATGTGATAACTCCAATGCTCCTGGAGAAAAGAAAAAAGACATTAAAAAAAACAAAAAAAAAACAAAACAGGAAAATTAATTCTGAGCCAAAATGAACAAAAGATAAACTGAATACTATTTCTTAACAACCTAACCAATGTTTTTTTAAATATCATTGATAGCTATGACTCACCACATATCTGCCTCCAGGCCAAGAGGCTCATAATTCACAATTTCCGGTGCTACAAAGGATAAAGGTTATGTCAAAGATTAATAATTCAGGATAAAAACTTATTAAGTGTTATAATAATCTCAAGTTCTCACCAACAAACTCAGGAGTTCCAAAGATGTTCTTAAATTCATTTCCATCTTTAATCTGATGAGCGATTCCAAAATCTATCAGCTTGATTCTGGGGTTCGGCACATTTTTATCCAGCAGCATTATGTTCTCAGGCTGAAAACAAAGTGATTCAAGATGTTTGTAGTAGATGTTTTTATGTCCCTCCCAAAAAAACATTTTAAGACATACATCTACATTAATAAATAGCAAACCTAGTTCACCCAAAAATGAAATGTTTCTTCATCAGAACAGATCTGGAGAAAATTTAGCATTAGATCACTTGCTCACCAATGGATCCTCTGCATTGAATAATCATTTTTTCACAGGTGGAAGCATTATTATGGATTATGTTTACTAGCCAGAAGCAACGGTTTGAAGTTAAAAATGCCTTATTGATGGATTTATTACAAATATGCTGCTTTTCACTTCCCCAAATGTTATTTGTGGATTATTGTGATGTTTTTATGAGCTGTTTAAACACTCATTCTGACGGCACCCATTCACTGCAGATGATCCATTGGTGAGCAAGTGATGTAATGATAAATTTCGCTAAATCTGTTGTGATGAAGTAACAAGTTCATCTACATGTTGGATGGCTTGAGTTTGAGCAATTTGGGGGTGAACTATTCCTTTAAAATAAATCATCCTAGTGCTCACCTTCAAGTCAAAGTGTGCTATGCGTTTCGAGTGGAGGTAGTGAACTCCATCCAGGATCTGCTTAAGGAACTGCGTGGCCTCCTCCTCAGTCAGTGACTCCTTCTCCGCCAGAAAGTCAAACAGCTCTCCTCCAGACACCAGCTCCAGAATCAGGATCACATCGGTTTTGTTCTCAAAGATGTCGTGGAGGGTGATGATGTTGCTGTGTTGGATCTCTCGAAGGATGTTGACCTCTCGCTCAATCTCTTCTCGGCTCACGCCTCGTCGGCTGGATGACAGTCGTCTCTTTTTGATAAACTTGGCGGCATATTCTGTTCCATTGCTCTTTTCTTTACATTTACGCACAATGGCAAACTGCCCACTGGGAAACATGATTCATATAGAGGATAAGGATATGGGATTGACGCAAAAAAAACACTACATACAGTTGAAGTCAAAATTTTAAATGTTATCTGCAAAATGTTAATTGTTTTACCAAAATAAGAGGGATCATACAAAATGCATGTTATTTTTTTATTTAATACTGACACGAATAAGATATTATTTCACATAAAAGAGGTTTACATATAGTCCACAAGAGCAAACAATAGGTGCATTTATAAAAATTACCCTGGTCAAAAGTTTACATACACTTGATTCTTGATACTGTGTTGTTTCCTGAATGATCCACAGGTGTGTGTGTGTGCGTGTTTTTTTTTTTTTTTTTTCTTCAGTGATAGTTGTTCATGAGTCTCTTGTTTGTCCAGAACGGTTAAACTGCCCACTGTTCTTAAGAAAAATCCTTCAGGTCCCACAAATTCTTTGGTTTTTCAGCATTTTTGTGTATTTGAACCCTTTCCAACAATGACTGTATGATTATGAGATCCATCACACTGAGGACAACTGAGGGACACAAACACTCATTGATGCTTCAGAAGGAAACACAAAGCATTAAGAGCATGAAGATCCGGGTATATTAAACTTATTTTTGGGTTATTTTTATTTTTAGACTTCTGGGAAACATGTAAGTATCTTCTGTAGCTTCTGAAAGGCAGTACTACAAAAAAAAAGATATTTAGTCAAAATAAGAAAAATTTACACATCTTCATTCGGTTAAAAAGTTTACACTTAATGCAATAATGCATTGTTTTTCCTTCTGAAGCAACATATCAGTTGTCCTCAGTGTAAAAAGATGAATGTCAAGGGTTCAAATACACAAAAATGCTGAAAAACCAAAGAATCTGTGGCACCTGAAGGACTTTTCTGAAAAACAGCGGGCAGTTCAGGACATATAAGGGACTCATAAACAACTATCACTACACAAAAAACTTGTGCACTATATGTAAATATCTTTTATGTGAAATATCTGCAAGGTGTATGTAAACCTTTGACTTCAACTGTATATGGACATAAGTTGATGCATTCCACAAAACCTAGTAACTTTAGTAACTTTCTAAAAGAGTTAGAGACTAACTTATTTAGATATTGGTATAAATACTACATAATGCAACCAAGGAGAACTATAAAAGCCAGATAGAATGTGTGGTTGAAGTATTCCCCTGATGGCTCCTCTCTGGCCCATCTGTAGTCTCATTTGCACTACAGCTGTTCTCAGGCTCAGAGAGCGAGTATATGCATTGTAAAGCAGTGATGTCATGCTGCAGCAGCACAGCACAGAAACCTCCACATCCATATATAGAAAAAAAGGCCAGGCTTGATTCAGTGTTTGCAGATGATTAAGTCACTGTGCTGGGGATTTTTAAATTGCAGGACTCTCATAATGTTTGTTGTTACACCGCACTGATAAGCACAAACACTACGTCGCCCAGGCGACTCTATGCCAAACACTATGATGTATTTACTTATGTTTTATTAAAGAGCTGTCATAATTACATAATTATACGGCTTAATCAAACATTAAGATCTCAGGCTAATTCAGATCTTAATCTATGTTTTATTCACTATGTGTGAGATCACTTTAAAGCAGGTTAAACTAGTTTTTACACAGTTTAAAGGAGGGAAATGTCATCTCTTACCTTCCTAACTCCTCTCCCATTTCATAGTACAGCTCCACATCCTCCTGCCTGAAGCCAGCCATGATTTGCTGACTTCAAATGAACCACTCTGTTAGAAAATGACCAGAAAGAATGTCGTTTAGTATCATGGTTTTGACTTTGTCTTCAGTCCACTAAGGATTTTGATGGTTTCTAGCTGTTCTTAAAAGTGCACGTTTCAGTATTTACTCCTGACCTCACAGGAAGTTAGATCTGAAACTGGCATGGGAATGAGAAGTTCCGTGTGTAGAATGTGGACATTTTATTCCTACTTACGTCATTACCTAGTCATTAAACAGGGTTGCCAGATTGTTTGTAACCTTCTTTTCCTTTCTTTATCAAAGACCTTTAACAGCACTGCAATGCAGTGAAGCACAAACTGACAGTAAAATTATTACATCTCAAAAGCTGTGCTGTAAGTCATGTTTTGAACCTTAATGTGTAAAGACAACTACAACAACAAACATTTGACGTTATTTTAGCTCAGAGGTACAGTCTCACAGCCAAAAATATGCTGAAATGTGGTCAATACGTTCGTAAACGAAATACGAAACACGATAATACACAAAATATCTAGCCTACCGAAACATTGACTATTCCCAGGTAGCCATCTGGCTAACTTGTAAAAGAAACGACCGACGAGCACCGGTAAGCTACGTAAACTGACACACAAAACACATTACTGAATAAATATGTTCGATTCTCTTATATATTATTATTGGTGTTATCCATACAACGCTATATAAAGTAAGTAAACGTTAAGAGTTTGTTACATACCTTAACGTCGCCGCATTCCTCAGCCAATGGGTATTTTCCGGTTGCTGCGCTGTGGAGAGGCGTGGCTTTTTAGTGACATCATCGAGACTCCACTGCAGGATGATGTCAACTTGCTTGTACCTGTTATTAAGAGTCTGCCAGGTGTTAGCACGCTGATCTAAATTCAAAACTACTTGTATGGGCTTGTTTTGCACCGTTCCTTTGTCAGTGTTACCACAACAGACTCATAACACGTATAAAAAGGCAAATTAATGAAATAATGAGTTTACCTGGAAAACCTAATAATAAAAGTAAAATTAAAAACTAAATAATTTGCTGTGAATCAGTGCTACTTAAGTTTTTCAGGATTTTTGTATTTGAACCCTTTCCAACAATGACTATGATTTTGAGATTCATCTTTTCACAGTGAGTACAACTGAGGGAATAACAAGCAACTATTACAGAAGGTTCAAACGCTCACTGATGCTTCAGAAGGAAACACAATGCACTAAGAGCCAGGGGTATAAACTTTTGAACAGAATGAAGATGAGTCCATTTTTTTTATTTTGCCTAAATATCTTTTTTTTTTTTTCATTTAGTACTGCCTTTTAGAAGCTATAGAAGCGAGAAGATGAAATAAGTCAAATTTACTTTGATCTTCAAAGTGAAAACTTTTTGAGTTTGATTATTAGGGTAAATTTAACTTATTTTGTCTTCTGAGAAACATGTAAGTATCTTCTGTAGCTTCTAAAGGGCAGTACTAAAAAAATATATGATATTTAAGCCAAAAAATCTTCATTTTGTTTAAAAGCTTACGCCCCTGGCTCTTAATACATCATTTTTCTATCTGGAGCATCAGTGAGTGTTTGAACCTTCTGTAATAGCTGCATATGAGTCTCTCAGTTGCCCTCTGTGTAAAAAGATGAATCTCAAAATCATACAGACATTGTTGGAAAGCATTTAAATACACAAAAATGTTGAAAAGCCAAAGAATTTGTGGGACCTGAAGGATGTTTCTAACGAACAGTGGGTAGTTTAACTGTTCAGGACATATAAGAGACTCATGATCAGCTATCACTAAACAAACCAAAAAATCAAAAAACACAACTGTGGATCATTTAGGTAACAACACAGTATTAAGAATCAAGTGTATATAATTAAAAGTATGAAATATCTTATTCAGGTCAGTACTGAATAAAAAATAACACGCATTTTGTATGATCCCTCTTATTTTGGTAAATTAATTAACATTTTGCAGATTCTGTATGTTTGCCTCAGATAATCTGTTGCTGCATGTTGATGTCAGACAAACCCAAGACGACAATTTTTATAGGTTTAAAAATTGTTCCATAGGTTTAAAAATTGTTCCTATGTCTAGTGTTGTATGTTTATATTTGTTTATTTATGTAGCACTGTGGTCCTGCGAGACACGACATTTCGTTCCACTGTATGTCCACACATGTAGCGGAATGACAATAAAGCTCAACTTGACTTGAACTTGACTTGACTTCTGTGCTTACATATGTATGTGATATGTGAGTCTGTAATTGTCTTTAATGTAATTTATTCCAGACAAAGCATTTTCAGCTCACATTTCAGATGTTTAGGCATACAACATGCAGAACAATAGCTCAGAATGAGCTTTATTGCCAGGTATGTTTGCACATACTAGCTGCAACATCTAATTAGTTCGTTGAAAAACCACAAGTCTTTTTGACCTTGTGGAAAATGTTCTGCAAAGTGCAAGTTATGCACATTAAATACACATTAAATCTGCAGTTAGGCTAAACACATCCAAAAAACATTCTGTTTGTCTGGAAATCTCTGACATTAGCTATATGTAGGCAGGATTTATAAGACCGGCATTAAGGTATACACTGCCAAAAATGCTTTTCTTACTTAGATTTTTTGTCTTGTTTCCAGCCAAAATATCTAAATATTCTTAAAACAATAAGGATTTTCTAGACAAGTCAAAATGATTGTCTTGTTTTCAGAAAAAAGAACTCAAAATTAAGTGAGTTTTTGCTTAAAACAAGCAAAATAATCTGCCAATGGGGTGAGCAAAATAATCTAGTTTTCTGCTTGAAATAAGATTATTTTGCTTACCCCATTGGCAGATTATTTTGCTTGTTTTAGGTAAGAAAAGCATTTTTTGTTTTTTTTTTGCAGTGGATAGCTATTTCTTTGTGCCTCACTGGATGTTTAGGCTAATAGAAATGGTTTTAAAGTGACAGTTCACCCAAAAATGAAAATTCTGTCATTATTTGTTCACCCTCAAGTTCCAAACCTGTATGGGTTTATTTCTTCTGTTGAGTACAAAATAGAATATTTGAATGTTGACAATCACACAGTTGATGGTAGCCATTGACTTCAATTGTATTTTTTCTCTACTATGGAAGCAAAAACAGTAATTTTTTTACAAATATTTTTTATCTTTTTTTATTGTTATTTTAAAGCTAATTTTTGCATCATTATTCCAGTCACATGATCCTTCAGAAATCATTCTAATTTTCTGATTTGCTGCATAATTAAAATATATATATATATATATATATATATATATAATTATGTTGAAAACAGCTGAGTAGGCTCAGGTTTCTTTGGTGAGTAGAAAGTCTTTTGTAACATTATAAATATATAATACAGTATATAATAAAATTATCTTAGCTTTTGAATGGTATTGTGTATAATGTTACAAAAGCTTTTTATTTCAGATAAATGCTGATTTATGGATCTTTCTATTCATTAATAAATCCTGAAAAAAGTTACTTACCTGTTTTAAATATTGATAATAATAACTATATAATATATTCCAGTAGAAAGCAGTTGTTTTAAATAGTAAAAATATTTCAAAATTGTACTGTTATGCTGTACTTTGGACCAAATAAATGCAGGCTTGGTGAGCAAAAGAGAATTTTTAAAACATTAAAAATCTTTTTCAAAAAACTTTTGACTGGTAGTGTATAAAATAAAATATCTCATAATATTTAATTCTATAATACAATCCGAGGACTCTTGAAACTCGGCCACCTTTTGTTAATTTTTTTTTTTTTTTTTTTATAACATATTTTTATGTTTTATAACAAATAAATTAATTAATGTTTTTTGAAATACGATAAAATATTATAATGTAAGCATGTATACAATTAAAAGGAAACAACAAAACAGAACAAAAACAAAGGACAAGATACTGTTAAAAAAAATCACTGTCAAAGGGAAAAACATCAAAGGACTAAACGCATTAGGCCTAATGGTTTGCAAAACTGGCCGTAAAATATGATGTCACTAAAAAATGACAAATTTGGATGTTAAAAAGAGGAGGCGTGACTAACCATTGATTGATTAGAGTGAAAGTCAATAGGCCGAGAGTAAACGTTCGGAAGCAGACGAAGTTAGCCAATCGGCAATGTACTGCAAAATGTGGGCGGGATATGCTTAAACAGCTGAGAGTTGAGTCGGAGGAGGGCAGTGCGGATGGGGGAGACGACAACAATCAGGCATCATGCGATTTTTGTCAAGTCTTCTTTGGGCAGCTCTTTTGATCGAACAGGTAAGACGTAAGAAAACACAAAAGAATCCGTATGCTTTTTGGCACACTCATTAACAGGTCTTTACCCGGTTTGTTTCATTTTTGCCGATGATTACTAGCTACATGCTATGCCATGCTATTAGCTTGCGGTGGACTTCAGTAGGATGTGCTCGTGCATGTCTGGGGGCCGCGCGGCCGAGTCCTCTCGCACTCCTGTTGACATGACACACTGTTACAACTAAACAAATAGAAAACACTGATCAAACGAGCGACAAACTGGCTTTTTCTCTGGTTCACCATTAGTGGTAAACCTTTATTTTTGTACTTTATTTATTATTTAATTATTTATATTACAAGCAATGATACTGTATACCGAAAATTACAGTACTTTTAACGGAAAAATAATGTAAACATAAAAACCCTTTCGTTTGAAAGCACGAAGTTATCTTACTATATACTTTACCAAAATGTTTTTACGTTTAGTAAGATGTATGACTTTCCTGAAAAAGGTAACAAGGCAGTACGTATACATTTTAACAGTATCTTACAGTAAAAGTAACGTTCCTGACTTTGTCGGGATTCCCTCCGTGAACAACCGCATTAGTTTAGATTTTTTAAATGCAGTGTATTCTGTTTTTTCTGTTACCAGTTCTACACATTGGAGTATTATGTTGAATTTAATGTAATTTGGCTCATGTTTATTGAATTATTTTCGTGTAATATGTTAAACTGATGATACGTTGTGGTTGTGTGGGTGACAGTGAGCTCTTTCTTTATGTAATTATTTTCCACAGTTGCTGGAAAGACCAATTATGATGAGCTGTAAGTCATCATATGGCCTTTCATGTGCCACTTTTGTTATTATTAGATATATTTAATTATATTTTCTAAGAACATGTAATGTAACACACACATTTGACCCAGGATCACAAAATCTGTCATAAGGGTACTTTTTTGGAAATAGAGATGTATGCCAGCTGTATATCTGCATACCCAGCTGAATAAATAAGCTTTCCATTAATGTATGGCTAGGATAGGACAATATTTGACCAATATACAACTATTTGAAAATCTGGAATCTGAGGGTGCAAAAAAATAAAAATCTTGAGAAAATATTCTTTAAAGTTGTCCAAATTAAGTTCTTAGCAATGCATGTTACACTTCAAAATAAGTTTTGATATATTAATGGTAGGACATTTACAAAATATCTTCATGTAACATTATCTTTACTTAATATCCTAATGATTTTTGGCATAAAAGAAAAGTCAATAATTCTGACCCATACAATATATTGTTGGCTATTACTACAAATATACCTGTGCTACTTAGGACTGGTTTTGTGGTCCAGGGTCACATTTATGCAATCATGTTTAACAGTGTAATATACTAATAATTTTAGTAAGGCTAAACCAAAAACAAGTTCTTGTGGTCCTGCAAGTTATTTAACTAAAAACAGGTAGTAATTAAAAGCCAAACATCTACATACATTAGAATACATAATTACATTTTTTTATTAGGTTTTATAAGTTGCAAGTTCTTGCAAGTTCATGTCCCCTGTTTACAGATATATACACACTTCGCTCCTTTTGCCACTTCACTCCTTTTGCCAAAGTTGCTCTCCCCATAGCAATCTTATGCACAAACCTGTTAATCAATAACCTAAGCTGTATCTGTTCTGATTCTCAGGTTTTAGGTGAATATGGCATGGCACATTTCAGCGATGGGGGGAACAGTAAAGGCAAAGATTACTGCATATTCTTCAACTCTCAGTGGGCTCGACTACCTCAGGACCTCAGTAAAGCAGTTAGTAGCAATTAACATTTTATACACACACACACACAAAGAAATACCCAGATCTTTTATTATTTGATTTCAAACCAATTGCAGTCTTTCTAACAAAACCCCATGTTGTACAGTGGTGGCCAAAATTATTAGAAAACTAGTATTTTCACCAGCTAAAAATAGTGTTAAGTCAGTTATTACTATCTGCTGTAGTGTGTCAGTATAAAAATATCAGTTTACATTTCCAAACATTCTTTTTGACACTAATTGTAATAATTCAGTGAGATTTTTGTTTGCACAAAAGAGTCTGACAACAGCCAGTGCTCCACACAGAGATCTGATCTCATCATCATCCAGTCTGTCTGGAATGACATGAAGAAACAGAACAAACTGAGACAAACTAAATACAGAAGAACGATGGCAACGTCTCCAAGATGTTTCAAGAGACCTACCTGCAAAGCTGCCTGAAAATCTATGAGCACCTAGGGCGAAAGCTGCCTTAAATGAAAAAATGTTGAT
This sequence comes from Cirrhinus molitorella, assembly GCA_033026305.1. Classification (NCBI taxonomy): domain Eukaryota; kingdom Metazoa; phylum Chordata; class Actinopteri; order Cypriniformes; family Cyprinidae; genus Cirrhinus; species Cirrhinus molitorella. Next base: position 14,471,955 of record CM065124.1, on the reverse strand, counting down.
TTGATTTAGTTAATAGAAGTTAATTGATAAAGAGAATCTATTCATGACATTTATTTTTGACAGCATCCTCATTTTACAGCATTTTTACACAAGTGCCTACAACTTTTAACAGTACTTTAGCTTTCCAGGAGGGTTCCTTGCAGCATCTTGGAGACGTTGCCATAGTTCTTCTGTATTTAGTTTGTCTCAGTTTGTTCTGTTTCCTCATGTCATTCCAGACAGACTGGACGATGGTGAGATCAGATCTCTGTGTGGAGCACTGGCTGTTGTCAGGCTCCTTGTTCAAACAAAATTATTAAAATGACTACAATTAATGGCAAAATCAATGTTTGGAAGTGTAAACTGATATTTCTTACTGACACACTACATTGAAAGATAGCAAAACATTTTAGCTGGTGTAAATACTAGTGTTCTAATTTTTGCCACCACTGTATCTGAAAATGCAGTTACAATTTATTTGCAATTTAGTATCACAGAGCTGCCACTCATTCACCCTTTATTGTTTTCTTCAGGCACGGCTGCAGACTTATGATCTCACCACCTCTGTGCTGTGCTCCCCCTCTGATGTACCTGAGGGTGGCTTCCCAAACAGCATCCCAATGGTGATGAGAGGAAATTGCACTTTTTATGAAAAAGTCAGATTGGCCCAGATCAACGGTGCCAAGGGACTTCTGATCGTCAGCAAAGATAGACTGGTAACACGTCATAACACCATTAATGGCACCATGAACATTATATTTAGTTATTTTCACAAGAGTCACACGTAAATTAGCTTGTTTAATAAAGGATTAGCTCACTTCCAGAATGAAAAAAATCCTGATAATTTACTCACCTCCCATGTCATCCAAGATGTTCATGTTTTTCTGTCTTTAGTCACAAAGAAGGTTTTTGAGGAAAACATTCCAGGATTTTTCTCCATATAGTGGAATTCAGGGCTCTACACGATCCCAGCCGATGAATGAAAATCTTATCTTATGAAACAATCAGTCATTTTCAAAAAGAAAAAAAAGGATGTACTTTTTAACCACAAATGCTTGCGGTTAGTTCTTTGTCTGTGTACTTCGGTTCAAAAAAGTATGGTAGGGCGAAAAACTCCATCTTATTTTCTTCTCCAACTTCAAAATCACCTGACACAATTGTTTTACCTTTTTTTGTAAAAGGGGGGATGGTCAGTACTTCTGGTCCTGGGTTGGTATTTCCGCCTACGTCACGTTACTTACATGACTACATAAGGCGGGAATACAAGCGTTTGTGGTTTTTTTAATGAAAATGACAGATGGTTTAGCTAAATAAGACCCTTATTCACCGTCTGGGATTATGTAGAGCCCTTTGAAACTGCAATTTGGACCTTCAACTCGTTGATCCCCATTGAAGTCCACTATATGGAGAAAATCCTGGAATGTTTTACTCAAAAACCTTAATTTTTTACATTTTTGTTGTGCAAGTGAACTAATCTTTTAAAATGACTTACAGACTCCACCCTCAGGCAACAAGTCCCAGTATGAGGAGATAGGCATCCCTGTGGCCTTGCTAAGCTATAAAGACATGCTGGACATCAGTAAGGTAAGTTCAGAATCTCCTAAACGCATATTACATTGTAATTACAAAGGCAACAACAACAAAAACAATTCTGTCTCTAGACGTTTGGAGAGAAAAGGCAGGTGGCCATGTATGCGCCCAGTGAACCGGTGGTGGACTACAACATGGTGCTCATCTTCCTGATGGCTGTGGGCACAGTGGCAGTCGGAGGATACTGGGCTGGCAGCAGAGACATTAAAAAGTAAGAATTGTGCCCTTGTGAACCCTTCAAGCACAGGTTGCAAGATAAATTAGTGATAAAGCTGACAGCCTGCAGAAGTTATTTAACTAAACTCACATCTGTGTGCCATCAGACGTTACATGAAGCACAAGAGGGATGATGGTGCTGAGAAACAAGACGAGGAGACTGTAGACGTCACCCCCATCATGATTTGTGTGTTTGTGGTCATGTGTTGCTCCATGCTGGTGCTCTTATATTTCTTCTATGATCAATTGGGTAAACAGATTAATCGGCATTAACGCCTTTCACTAAACTCTCTGTCATTTGATTCTGATTTAATATATTCCTTACTCTTTTTCCTCATAGTGTATATGACTATCGCAACGTTCTGTCTGGCATCCGCCGTCGGCCTGTATAGCTGTCTTTGGCCATTTGTCCGAAGAATACCGTTTGGGAAATGCAGGTTAGAAATGTGCATTAAAAAAAGACTATAGATAGGATTCTTTTTTTGGCTTTTTCTGTTGAAGGAAATGCTTTGTGTTGACAGGATACCTGAGAATAACCTGCCATACTGCCACAAGCGGCCACAGGTGCGCATGCTGATTCTTTCAGCCTTCTGTATAGGAGTCAGCGTCACTTGGGGAGTTTTCCGCAACGAAGACCAGTAAGAATAAAAAACAACTTCGGTTTTGACACTTTCAGCATTATTATGATATCTGATTAAAAAAAAAAAAAAAATCACATTCCCTAGGTGGGCATGGATACTTCAGGATGCGTTAGGCATCGCGTTCTGTCTATACATGCTGAAAACAATCAGGCTTCCCACTTTCAAGGTGAGTTAAAATGCTGATGTATAGCAAGATGATGCCTTTAGGATGTGGAGATGATGCATTTCTTCTTGTTGTAGGCCTGCACTCTTCTGCTGGTCGTGCTGTTCGTGTATGACGTGTTTTTTGTTTTCATAACTCCACTCTTAACTGAGGTATGAGGTTTTTTTTACTTAAACTAATGGAAAATAGAATTTTATATAATTTAGCATATATTTGTATGCTGTTCTGTGCAGAGTGGGGAAAGTATCATGGTAGAGGTTGCGGCTGGTCCCTCTGATTCCTCTACTCATGAGAAGGTAAGGTTTTTGTTTGGAATTTGCATTCATTTAAATACATAATTGTAATTTTTGGTATCAAATTTGGCACCTCTGTCTTTATTAGCTTCCCATGGTGCTGAAAGTGCCCAGGTTGAATTCATCTCCTCTGGTCCTGTGTGACAGGCCCTTCTCGCTCCTAGGCTTTGGGGATATCTTGGTACCAGGTAACGTCACTTACTGTTGTTGCATCACCTGCATGGTGAACGGAAATCCAGGGTTCATGGAACGAACGTTGTGATGCACCAAAATGATTAGTTTTTAGCAAAATCAGAATCACTGTTCAGTTTTTGTTCTTCCTTCATTTTAGTCATCTTGACATTTTTGTTTCCTCAGGTTTGCTGGTAGCATATTGTCACAGATTTGACATTCTCATGCAGACTTCTCGAATATACTTTCTGGCCTGCACTATTGGTAAGACACTGACTACTTTTTAAATTCAGAAATGTTGTATGTGATTTGTATGGGCCTCATTTCAAGACTGTGAATCTGATCCATTTTAGGCTACGGCATTGGTCTTCTCATCACTTTTGTGGCTCTGGCACTGATGCAGATGGGTCAGCCTGCCCTGTTATACCTGGTGCCTTGCACACTCCTCACCAGCCTTGCGGTGGCACTGTGGCGCAAGGAGCTGCCATTGTTCTGGACAGGAAGTGGATTTGTGGTGAATACCAGTTTGATATGAGTGCCTTCTTCAATCGGAAAAGTTCTAGGGTTATGTACAGTTACTAGACTTACAGTTGAGTAAATTCACCCACGTGTTTTTGTTTCGCTCTTATTTTGCTCTCGTTTTTACTGTGGGTGTTTCCTTTTCTTTAAAGGAGGGGTTCGGTGTCAACCTTAGGAATAAAACGGTTGTTTTCAGTATGTATAACTATCCTTAAAGGGAACCTTGGGTATTAGGACTTAATATAAGCCTAATATAACGTAAGTGATGTCTCTTACTAAAATTGGGTACAACTGGGTGATTTGTTTTTTTTAGTCAAAGGGCAACAAGAGAATCGATGTAAGACTTCACTGCTTTTGTAGCAATAGGAAGATGCCTGTGAACGAATAAAACTTCAGAAAGATCCATGTTTTTGTTCTGTCTACTTTTAGTACACCACAGCTACTGAAAGAGCTTACAAACGACGCTAGATGCCATTTTGGCAGGATGTAAACATGCCAATGCTTGTCATGATTACGCAGCCACCGAAGGTGTTTTTCACCACGGATTTCATGCAATAGACTCTTTGTAGCGAAAATCAATGGTACAACATTTGGTTTAAGCCTAAGGTTATATCTATCCCCACCTATAAGCTATTTCAGCAGCTGTGGTCATCGTATCAGTAGTTTATTTTCCGAGTTGTGATAGCACCAGTAGCAAAATAATGGCACTCCCCATAGTCCAAAATAAATGTATAACAATGTTTATTTTTTAAATAACACAAATATTTCATGTTTTTTCTAATACATAGTTCAGTAAGAGACATCATTTACATTATATTAAGCCATACAAAATCTAAATCAACCTTTGATTTCAAGGGCATTTGTTTAAAATGTTTAGAAACATATATATAGCAGAGATCCTGTAGTAAAATGAGATTTTACAGGGATTTTGAAGGCTTTAGAAAAATACCTTTTTGACTGAACTTATTATATCCAAATACGGATTGATATATAGGAGTTAAAACCACAGATTCACATCACAATGGGTTGATAAACACCAGATCACTCCTTTAGGTCTGGTAAGAGGTCTGTGTGTGCCAGAAGAGGGCTTATATTTCATTTCCTCAGCTCTTTAGCTAAATGTTCAAGTTTTTAATCTAATGATCTGCCTGGAGATTTGTTGGTCTTGAGATAATCTATGGTGATTTCCTGTATAAGAAGACTCTGATCCATGTCATCTCCTTCTTTACTAAGTTATAGATCAGAAGCCATTTTCTCATTCACACTCCTGAAGTGATTCTATCATTTTTCTCCTGCCTTAAATTGCAGTTGGTATTTTTGTCTATATTTATATATACACTACCATTCAGAAGGGTAAGATTTGTAATCATTTTGGAAGAAGTCACCAAGGCTGCATTAATTTAATCAAAAATTCTGGTTTCTATTTGAAAGGGGACATTGGATATGTTTGCATATGAATGTGTCTTAGCAGTGTGTGGACTCAACCACCCTACAATGATAAGAATCCATTCACTCCTTTTTTTTAATCCCCAGAAAACTTAAACAGTCTGTTATCAAGCCGTTTTGATTTTCTGAGCAGTATGATGTCAGCTGTAGCGACAATGTCTCGTAAGCAATGCAGGTGGTTTTCAGTTGGATGTAAACGTTTTTGATAGTAACATCACCCATTATGCAAAAAATGGGAGAGAGGGGTGGGGTAAGCAGTAGTTCATTATCATTTAAAGAGACGCTGTGAACAGAGCTGCTTTTGACAAGGTAAAAAAGGCATTTTACACGACCACTGAGGAATTTTAACCAAAGTATGTTCAGACATTTCATATAGACCCTAAAGAATCATACCAACTTTTGGAAAACAGGCATCCGATGACCCCTTTAATATATTTTGAAAATGTATTTTCAGCAGACATTATGCTAGTCTTCAGTGTCACATGGTCCCTCAAAAATTATTCTAATATGGACAATATTATTAATGTTGATGCTGCTCAATGTTTTTGTGGAAACTAGGGTATATATATATATATATATATATATATATATATATGTGTGTGTAATTATTTTTTTTTATTATTATTATTTTTTTTAAATGAATGGAAAGTAGATTTGTATGGAAAGTATGCATTTATTTGAAATAGAAATGTCTTGGTCACTTTTTCATGTCCTTGTTGAATAAAAGTAGTCATTTTAAAATTAGTATATATATATATATATATATATTATATACACAAAGTGTTTTTTTTAAACCAAAATAAGAGGGATTATACAAAATGCATGTTGTTTTTTTTTATTTAGTACTGACCTGAATAATAAAATGTTTGCATGTAGTCTACAGGAGAATATAATAGCTGAATTTATAAAAATGACCCTTATCAAAAGTTTACATGCACTTGTGTTGTTACCTGAATGTTTAGTGATAGTTGTTCATGAGTCCCTTGTTTGTCCTGAACAGTTAAACTACCTGCTGTTCTTCAGAAAAATCCTTCAGGCCCCACAAATTCTTTGGTTTTTCAGCATTTTTGTGATTTCAACCCTTTCCAACAATGACTGTATGATTTTGAGATCTATCTTTTTACTGGTTTAAATGATTACTCATGTTTCAAGAGGGAACACAATGCATTAAGAGTCAGGGGGTGAAAACATTTTAAATTTTGAAGATTAGGGTGAATGTAATTTATTTTGTCTTCTGGGAAACATGTAACATCTTCTGTAGCTTCTGAAGGACTGTCCTAAATGGAAAAAAAATATGATATTTGGGCAAAATAAGAAAAATATACACATCATTCTAATCCAAAGTTTACACCTGAGTTCCTCAGTTGAAAAGATCTTAAAATCATACAGTCATTGTTGGAAAGAGTTCAAAAACAACAGGCAGTTAAACTTCAGGACAAACAAGGGCCTCATGAACAACGATCAATAAAGAAAAAATACAGCAGTGGATCATTCAGGTAACAACACAGTATTAGGAATCAAGTGTCATTAAGAATGGGGTCAGTTTTATAAATTCAGCTATTATTTTCTCCTGTGGACTAAAACGTCTTTTATGTGAAATATCTTATTCAGGTCAGTACTAAATGAAAAATATTATGCATTTTGTATGATCCCTCTTATTTTGGTAAAAAAAAAAAAAAAAAAAAAACATTTTGCAGGTTCTGGAAGGTGTTTGTAAACTTTTGACCTCAACTGTTTATATAAAATATTTAGAATTTCTTTCATCATATGTCTTATTTTGTCCTCAGCCGCCTCCCATTGTCATGGAACAAATCAACTGTACTCAAACCCCAGGACCGTCCACAGATGAACCCCAGTCCAATCCCGAGCCGGCAGACTCTGAAACAACCAATCAGTGTGAGGACCCTCCTCCACCAGCACAAGAGGAAGTTCCGCATCTTACAGATGCATCTACTACATAAAGACGAAAGACTCGAAAGGATAATTTCTTTTTAATTTTTTTGAAGTCAGTTATATATCTGACCATATATGTAATAGACTTGAGCAGTATGACCATCTCAGTGCACTTGTTTTAAGCCTTTGAAATTGTACAGCCCTTTGAATCGAAGGAGACACAACCTCGGCTGTGCTTCATCCAACTTGCTTTGGATGACATTAGGAGGGCGTCAAATGGGTCGCTTTTATCTTCTTCGCAAGGATTTCAACTCTGTGTGTTATTTTTGTTCTCCCACTTTGTTTTTCGTAAATTAAAAAGTGCAGCTAGACATTTTAAAGCAAATGTCGAGAAAATTCAAGACAGCTCACTGAAAATACTTCTGTTTGGCTTTCAGTTGATAATGCATCACTGATGGGTTCAGTCCTTGTCATAAAAGCACTAAAGTATCAAATCCTTTAAAATACGGTGCTAATAAGTGCTGAATGAGCCAAAGTTTTTGGGAATAATTGAGAGACAATTGCAGTGGGTTAATAAGATTTGTACGCTGAATAATTAAGAGCAGTGCTGTTACACAAGGCCACATAATTTAACAAAAACTTTCTTATTGGTTTGAGATGTGATTTCAGCTTTAGTTGCATTGAAATAGTTCATATATGCTCATGGCTTATTGAAGGCATTGTATTTAGAATGTGCTGTTGACTTGATGGAAGGGACGTCTAAGATTTCAAAATAAAGTGCAAACGTTTTTAAAAGAAGTACGGTTTTTAAGAATGATTTCCTGCCCAATTATTGAGTGAGAGTCCTTCTGTTTTATAGTAGGATTTTTGTATTCATGGTACTTTTTAAACTTGTTTTTCAGTGTAAAGCACTGATATTGCTTTCTCTGTATGATTTAACAGTTTTAAGTTACAACACATCAGGTTTATTTAAGACGTTTATGTGGCACTGTTGTCTCGTTGACATTTTGGTTTTTATTGGGCCACTGTGATTATGTGGAATATCATGGACAAGTTGTAATCAAGATATTTTGTCCGTTTATTAATACTCCTGATGTCTGGAGGTCATGTGTCATAGATCTTCAGAGTCTTGTATGTTGAAGCTCTCGGTTAGAGATCAACATATGCTGTAAAAGTGTGATTTTGAAAAGTGGAAGAGCTCACATATTAAAGGAATAATGCATTATGTTATGTGGCGTATTGTGGTGTTTTAATGTGTGATCACAATACTTAGGATGTTTACTGGCAAAAACGTATTGTAAAATAGTTCACAAGTGCTTTACGTTTTCCTCCACATTAAAAGCTAAGCAGTAGAGTGTAACAGTATAATTGTGGGTTATGTGTTATCAAATGAGTCATTGTGGTTGGGACCTGGTAATGATGCACACTAGATTGTAACTATACCACCAGAGTGCTTAATTCACTGTCTCTCATCTGGTTCACTGGACTCTCTTTGAATTCTAACTCCAGGCTATGTTGAACTGTATGACCAAGCTGAAAAAATAGTCTCATATAAACCATTGTGTGTGAAATGAGCCATACTAAAAATAGTTTTAAGTGGCACAGTGATGAACAATCCTTAAGTTTTTCATTCTTTTTTAATAAAATAAAAGCACAAAGTGTCCAGGGCTGGGCTCTTTCCTAGGACATTTCCAGTATGTGGAAATACTTACAGTATGTGTCCAATGCAATATGGGTAATACTTGAACAAAACAATGTTAGGTCATGATCTACAGTTGAGGTCAAAAGTTTACATACACCTTGCAGAGTCTGCAAAATGTTAATAATTTTACCAAAGTAAGAGGAATCGTATAAATGCATGTTATTTTTATATTTAATACTGACCTGAATACGACATTTCACATAAAATACCTTTACATATAGCCCACAGGAGAAAATAATAGCTGAATTTGTTAAAATTACCCTGTTCAAAAGTTTACATACACTTTACTCACAATGTGTTGTTACCTGAATGATCCACAGGTGCTTTTTTTTTTTTGTTGTTTAGTGACAGTTGTTAAAGGGTACATAACATACACCTAATCTCACTTACCATCTGCAGTTCTGAATCATGGCCGGGATCTTTATAGCTGGGACCGCTCCATCTTTCAGTATCAAACAATGTACAAATCCAGCGTCGAACTGGGCCTTGTATATGAAACGTTCGTCAGCAAACACACACTTGCAAAACTCCATTGCTGCCCCGGAAAAAGGAACTGCATCCACTGTTCACGTAACGCGGAGTTCTTCGGGAAGCTGAGCAAAGTTATCTTTGCCTTACAACCAAAACCACACTTCTTTAGAGACATTCTTCCCAAGTAAATCCCTTGCAGCAGTGCACTGAGTGCAGCCAAATGAACCGCGTTGATGGGCGCGCTCTCTTTCTCAGGGTCTAGCCGATGTGAGCGTGCACACTTTTCCGGGAGAAATGCTCATATAAGGAGTTCCACCATCGTCTACGCCATTAAAGCCACGATCGAAAAAAAATCAGCCGAAACTTGTACCAACCCGGAAGTAAGGTTTTCGGCAAAGAAATTCTCCGTCATTTGTCTAAATTATTTTTTTTAAACTTTGGCCATGTTTAGCATGAGAATCCAACTCTTCCCTCCCCTTCTCTATCGCTTAGCGGTTGTAATTACATCAGCAGATTCGGCACATTCGCGATAGAAAAAGGGCGCTTTCCAATTTCAGTAACATGTATATGAAATTACAAACAAAAAACATACACATTCTGAGACATGAACTTAATGGATCATGAATTTTATTAACATTTTAAATCGTCCTCTTCGCATTTTCACTTCAAAATTTTGGGGAAGCTGTGTCTCCCCTGCCAAACCGCCACGTGTATTACTCAAACGTTTCTGCTATGGTTTCTGCTACAGCAATGTCTTAGCAAATAATAAGATATGATAGCAGATGAGATGAGAATGTAAGCTGTGGAAATCAACCATCGATTTTTTTTTTCCAAAAGCGCAGCCACAGATGGTAGGAACAGCTACCTTGTTAGCGACTAAATATTATTACAAAAAAATTACAGAACATTTTTAGATTTTCTATGGCTGCGTTACCAAAAATAAAATAAAATAAAATAAAAATAAAACAAAATTAGTGGTTCGTGGTAATATTGTGAATGTGAACCCTCCAATAAAACACCAGCAATGTCACTCATACAGTATACACCATGTATTTGTGAGGAAAATACAAAATAAAAAGTTATTTCTTCCAGACAATTCTGCCTTCCACTGAACTACTACAATAGTAAAGCTTACATCACGATTCGGTCAGTTACCAGAATGCGCGGTCATAGTGGAGATACTCGGATGCAAACAAAAGCATGGACTGCACGGTTAATGTACTACGTTGTTCTGCTATTTATGCTGTAAAAACCATGGGAAAACGTGTGAACGCTGATCAGTCATATAATGAAGGACTTAGTAAGGAGAAAAGGAAGCAATATCTTGATAACCTAAAGTTATTAGGTGGTACAGATACATACGAGCAGTATTAAGATATTAACCTAGTATTTCACCTACCTGACTGGAAATAAAAACAAACAGGAATGTCGTCAAAATTCTTGCCCTGGAAATCCTACTTCACTTTGGCCAACCACAAATGCCTTTTGTTCCTCAGATCAATTTTTGTACTCTTCTCTTTGATTTGTTATAGCGTTTGGCAGTCTATAGTACTCCAAATGTTTTAGTACAGCAAAAACATGACAATAATTGACCATTTTCAGGAGCAAAAAAATCAGCAAAATATACAAGTTTAGTTTGGTTCAGTGGCATTGTCTGCGTTCAGTGCCGCCAATATGGCCGACTGATGACACGTCATTGGGCCGGTGGTGTGGATGTCCTATGGACAATGTGAAGTTGAGTAGATGAGTCACTTTAGCCCTTGTTTTTTGTAAATAATGACAAACAATATTGAGTAAAACTGATCAGCACAGGTTTTATGTTTGTTCATGTAACAGAGCAAATGACAAGCACTTAAAAGTGCAAGTTCTCTTTTGGGAGCACAAAAAATAAGCTGTATTTGTTCTGCACTATTTACAATGTATATACATCTAATTAAGACAGTTTGTGTTTTCTCAGAATAAAACAATGTATAAAATAAAAACAATGATCCAACATAATTTATGCCATGGGGTCCAACATAGGTATAACATGAATTTAGACAAAAACTAAAAAAGAAATAATCAGTGGTACCTTTGACATTCAGCAGTGATGAGCACGTTTCCCCAGTTATTAAGAAAAACAAGGCTATTTTTTTTTCTATAACACTACATTTTCCAGTTGACAAAAAGCAAGGCAATGTAAAAGATCCTTCGATCTGTGCAGAAACCAGAGAGAAACTCCAAAAATTCACACTTTAAACTAAACCTTATTCCATACATTAAATAGGTCTACACTTTTCTGAGTGAAGCTCTTGATTACATGACTCCTATAAAGAGTCCAGAAAGAGCGTTAAGACTTTCCAGTGTAACACTTGTGGGGCCAAACTTCCCTGAATTAAAATCACAATAAATACCTAAAAAAAAAAACTATTTACAGGAACGACAAATCGTTAAGACAAAGACCATTCTGTAAGTATTGTGTTAAGAAGCCTGTGAATTATTGTTCTTTCCAGATTAGACTGAACTGACTAAAATCTGCATGATTTCTTTTCTGTGGAAAATGCACTTACATCAATTCATGTCAGAGAAATAATCACTCTGCAACAATGTTGTACTCTCGCAGATCGCACAGGGTTATTAGAAGTAAAGTATGTCTTCTGCAGTCGTGTTGTCTTTGGCTTTAGAGTGTCCTGGCTGAGTGCTGAGAGTGTTGTGATTGTGGTTGTGTTTCCTGATGCCATTTCCCGAATTAGAGGGTACTGAGCCTGATAACTTGTCTGGATGGATAAACATATCTGCAGAAACACCAACAATGGATTTACTAATGCAAAAACAAGTATGAAATGACTAAAACAGTGCTGAGTTGAAGTAATATGAACATACACAGTGTACAAAGAAAAAGTGTACGAGATTAAAATAATTCACCAGCCTAAAAATCATTCAGGATCGGATTGAAATGAGAGTGAGTTAATAACTAAATGTAATTTCTAGGTGTACTTTAAATCTCTTTAAACAAAAACGGACAAAATCCTTAGAGAGAAAAAAGCTGTATGTAAGGAGAGACACAAAATCAAAATGTTTTACCTGGACGGAGCTGGTGGGGACTGTTGGACCTCATTGCTCTTAAACTGCCTCCTTCCTTTCCTGTAACTTTGATAGGAAGTACCTGAGACACCTCTATGCCAGCTACAAGTGTAAGACATTCAATTTAAATGTAAATCATTTGAAATCTTAGCTCTGATAGCCACATAACAGCATAATCTCATACACTAATGTGATAAGGGTTGTGAAAAGAGTTCATACCTGCACTTTTGGTCCGTTGGTGGGAGTTCCTCTGCTTGCTGTGCTTCTCCTTGCCTTTAGGTTGGGCGGCCAGCTTGGTGGGGATTGTTTGTTGGACCAAGCCAGCTTTCTGGGATTGGTTGGTGGTGCTAATGAGGTGGATAGGCACTTCGGGTTTAACAGGAAGGTTGGCAATGCTCTCCCTGCGTGGTGGTACCAGAGGAGGTCTCTCGTTGAAGCCAGGAGAAACCACATTCAATAAGGGGTAAGGTGGAGGTGGCTAGAAAACAAACAAACAAACAAACAAACAAAAAAAACAACACCACATGACGTTGGTTGTCATAATAAAGGTGCATACAAAGAAGTTCTTATCACCTCATAAAACTCCTATAAATAAATTTGCACAACAAATGAAGAAAAAAAAAAAAAATCTGTATAATCCTTCAGACCGATAAGCAAATTACCATATACTGTGATCATTAAGTGTTCCCTCAGTTTTTCTGAGCAGTGTACATGGGCCATTCTACAGAATTGGTCCAAAGTCAGATGTGGAAATGTTAATTTTATTTTTTTTTGTCTATTTCCACAAATTTTGCATGTATGCAAATTGTAAAATATCCAAGGTACACATTTCTAGTAATTGTGCAGTTAATTCCCATATTGTATTTTCAGAAAGTTTTGGTATATTCGTCCTTTCCCCAAATTAGTCACACAGTAATATATAATTTAATTAGAAGTGTTATATAGACCTATTATGATTTTGCTTACATCTACATTGTAAATTTATATATTTTTGCCATTTTATTCAAATATTTTCAGAGGTAAACCTATAATTACATTTTAACAATATTTGAAGTGTAATTTATAAAATTTGTATTTTGAATGCAATTTTTCTTTGTAAAAGGCAAAAAGTTGACTACTGATTTTAAAGGATTCATTAGTTTGAATATTCATTGAACCAAAAACTATCATAACGTCTTAGTTGATAATTCAGTATACTTTGTTTTTGACAAAACATCCCATATTTCAGTACTGACTGCACATTTTCAGTAGTGACAGTAGTGCTTTGGTAGCACAGAATTTTAACGGATAAAGGATTATTTGTTCCCTTTTGTCACTACTGAAACAATGATGACATGTTTCTGTCATGATTGTTTTGGTAGTGACAATTTCAGATACGTTTGAACCTAGCTAAAAGATGCTAATCAGCATACGGTTAGCTAGCACAGTTCTGAACAGTTGTACACACACAAAAACTAAATGTTATGGAGTAACTCCCAAAAGTGTTCTTAATTGCAGAAAAAAAAAAAAAAAGGTATTTCTTAAAGTTACACAGATTTTTCAGACGTTTGAACACATTTACCTCAAAATGATGGGGCCTATCTACTCACACCTTGTAACTACGAGAGAGGGGGACATAGGAATATTTCCTGATATCTCAGCCAATGGGCTAAAACAGTTTCGGGACATGAAAAAAGCAGGACACTTTTTACATGTTGGTATGGTAGAAACAACGGTAGAAAATACAAAAATTATTTCAGCATCATTTACTCAAGTTGAAATTTAGCAGTTAGGGTTCGCAGCCACGTCCCAATTGAAAGTACCCAATAAATTATCATCTAAGATTTAAATACTTAAATGCTTTTTAAATGTGTTTTTTGGTTGTGGGACAGCAGTTTGCACTAATTCTGTAGAATGGGCCACATACATTATTTGCAGGTGTATTTGTCAGCCATTATACCTGTATCATTTCTTTCTCCATGGGAAAGGTAGCAGTGTTTGGTACATTCTCATTCTTCTTAATCTTCTTCTCCAGCTCCAGCCTTTCTCTGTCCTTCTCCAGCTTTTCTCTCTCTTTTAGCAGCTTTTCTTTGTCCTTCTCCACAGAGCGCATGGAGTCCCTGAGCCGCTCTAGATCCTCCTGGTATTGTGCTTTACAGCTGGCCAGTTCCTGTTTATCCTCTGCCAGCTTTTGTTCCTGCATGTAGCATTCAGTCTCTTTTTCCTTCAGCTCCTTCTCCTTGACCTCCGCCTCCACCCTCTGCCGCTCTCTTTCCTGCTCCCACTGCACCTGCTCCTGTCGGTGCTGATTCTGGAGCCGCTGGAAGTTGACCATCTCCTCACGCTGCTTTTCCAGGTTCCGATGCTTTTCCTTTTCCAAGAGAGTATTGCCTCGTGGTCGGGACATCAGCTCCTCAATAGTGGCACGTTGTACCACTATGTGGCTCTCTAGCTGCTGGACAACAGACTGAGGAGGGAAGAGAACAGATAAAGAAATCAAGGTTTGTATGTGCTGATCTGAATCTATACAGATGAATTGTTTATTTAAAACCATCGTAGGCAACAGACGATGAATCATTTGATAATTATGAGGGTGACAGGCTACATGAAGTTTGGATTACCTGAAGGCTGTAAAGCTTCTGAGACAATTTAGTTACAGTGTGATAAAGCTGTGGAGATAAAAACAGATTATGTTCAATGAAAGCTAAGTATGTTTTATGTGAACTACACAACATGATATTAGAATATTACACACTGTAGTCACGTTTGTTAGTTTATGCATACTTGCTGTCATAATAAAGGTGCAAACTTAATCCTAACAGCATAAAACCAAGCCTGCATTTATTTGATCTAAAATACAGCAAAAGTATATTTTTTTACTACTGAAAATACCTGCTTTCTATTTGAATATATTTTAAAATGTAATTTATTACTGTGATCAAAGCAAAAATTTCAGCATTACTCCAGTCTTCAATGTCACATGATCCATCAGAAATCATTCTAATATGCTGATTTGCTCTTCAAGAAACTAGCTATTTTAAGAAATAAATTATTATTATTATTATTATTAATATCATCAATATTTTAAAAAAGTTGAGTCCTTTTTTCAGAATTCTTTGATTGAACAGACAGATCTAAAGATCAGCATTTATCTGAAATAAAAAGCTTTTGTAACATTATACATTATAAAATTCAATAGCTTGGAATTAATATTTTTTGTGGAAAAAATATAGAAATTAATTTAGCAAGGATGCTTCAAATTGATCAAACAAAGCACATTTTTGTGTCAAATTTTCACACACACACTTATTTAATAATATTTTAAGACAACCAATGCTAATTAAATCTGATCGGATTATTTTTCGATAGCAATTACTTCCTGTCTATCAATTTTTAGAGATAGGCGGCTTTACAGTTAGTCTTCTTACCTCTGCTTTAGGAAGGAAGACTAAAGGAAATGCTCTCCAGCTCTGTGGCGTTATCTCATCTGCCTAAAGGATCAAAAGCAGGAACATACATTCTGATTTACAGTCCAGTAGCACTGCAAAAATAAAAAGTTTGATACTTTAGTGTCAGCTCACCGACAGCTCCAGGTTTTCATCAGAATAAGGGTCCAAGTTGGCCCATTCACTTCTGTCTCTATTTCTTTCCATTAAACTCCCAATAGCATCTGCAAACAAGTTCATTAGTCAATGGTAATAAATGTGTAAGTATTTCACTAGTATCATGAAATAATGGATATTTTTCTGAAAGCTTCTCTTACTTCCTGGCAGCATGCAGGCATCACTGTCAAAGCCTGTGAGAGCATCTGGTGTCTTGGATAGTGGGACCAGATCCATCCCCTCACCAGGAGGAGGAATTTGGCCCTGCTCACATGTTACCAGCAAGGTCTGTAAAATCTCCACTGAAAAAGATTGAGAATAGATTACAATGAACCATGTTTAACTATTTAAATTCATCAACAATAACCTAACACACGCATATCCACCTTTTTCTTTCATAAGAGTGGGTGCAGCCATTTGTAAATTTTATGGGTGTGGCTTCCGGTCTCATATCTATTTATATATCATATAGTCATATATCATATATATCATATCTCATATCCGGTCCAGCTATTTTTAGCTGTACACAAATTGGCATGTCTTACCATATTATTTGAATGTACCATCTTAATTATGAGCACACTGGTTTGTAGTGCAAACAGTTTTACCATTTACTGCACGTTGTTATTCATTGTTACTCCCTATAGTGAATAACTGGAAGTCTCAGCCACAGGCTTTCTTCCGTGTTGAGGAAAAAGGTAGATATATATAAAATAGATTTTTAAATTACAACCTAACAGGTCTTATCCAAAAAAAAAAAAAAAAGGTAATATTTAATAAAATAAAGCTAACCAAAGCTTATCCTCTAGTCCAGGGGTCTCAACCTTTTTTCATACCAGAGCTACTTTTTAAAAAAGAAAGTGTCTGAAAGCTACCCATGTTATACAATACTTAAATCTCTGAAATAGGTCTAATATACTCAAACTGTTATGCATTAAAATGGTCTGAAAGTTTTCAAAAGTATACACGCACTTCACTGTCATTATGCACTTTTGGTTTGCATTAACCAAAAAAAAAAAAAAAGGCTGGATTTTAAACTAACAAAAAAAATAAACATGTTATACTGACAAAATAAAGCTTTATAAACAAGGTAAACCTCACATTTAAGTCTTTACATCATTTTGTATGAAAGAACAAGTCAAAACGATCAATTATATTTTAAATGCTCCAAACAGTTCTACATAAAAAAATATGCTTTCTAAAAACAGATAATATGAAATTGTAAAATCCACTGTTTGACAGAAGGTGGCGCGTTTCCCCGGTAACCGCTTTAAACAAAGCAGCGCTGCATTAATAGCACTGCTTCATTGCGCATTACAGGGTGGGAAGATGAAAAGAAATGGCAACAAAACTTTTCTGAAGGCAGGTGGTTCCTCCTTATTCATACAATTAATGAAATTATATTTCATATAATTTCTCACAGCAGTCTGCCTTTTGTCATAATTTCACACAAAACAAAGCCTAATCTGCCTAATCTGAGACATGCAGAACATGTAGGATTTATATTTAAATAGTCACTATATAATGTCCGTGACACTGTGCGTTAAACTGTAAATTCCGATTTTATGACTGGATTCCGTGATTCTGTCTGCGTTTTCAGCATCTCGTAAATTATAGGGCCCTAGTCTTGGCGAGCTACCTCAAATCAGGCTGCGAGCTACTGCTAGCTTGCGAGCGACGTGTTGGAGACCCCTGCTCTAGTCTACAGAGCTGTACTTCTTTGCCATAAAACACAAATTCCCCTTTCTACTGTGCAGTGAAAGCCTCACCATCTTTTAAGGCTCCGGCAAGGAGTTGTTCCCCCTGCATGGGCTCTGCTACATTCCCACACAGCAGACGGTGCTCACTTGGTGAGATGTCGGTAACACCTGTCACATAGTCTGAGATGCTGGAGAATAACTTCAGTTTGTCTGAAAGGAGCTGCTCTATCCAGGCATCACGCATACAGAGATACCCTATTTAAAAAAAGATTAAGAGTGACAACAGCTCATTTTATAGAGGTGAAAGGAAGACTGAATCATAGATCGTAATACAAAATTGTGCAATTTTACTTTGAAAGTCCTGGATCCTCTCAGGAAGTTTTTCTGGCTCCTCTTCCTCCTCTTCAGGACACCTGAAACAAAACCAAATTACTGATTAGAAATAATCCCAGAAAAATCTTGGTATATTCGTTTTTTTTTTTTTTTTTTTATAAATGCTAAATGTTTACAGATACATTACAGTTAGTGTATTTTTAAAAAAAAAAACTTTATAAAACACACTGTTCTACGGCCTTCCATATTTGGTCTCTCCAGGTTTTGCACTCCTCTCCGGAGGAGGTGTGAAACTCATACATCTCTGGAGTGTCCGAGGAAGCGGAGATCAGAAACAAGGCCTTCTTGTCATGAGCCACATCACGGATGATGAGCTTCTGTAGTGAGATCACCGCAGGCTTACTGTCCTACAGGAGCACATTAGAGAGCTGACATTTAAAGGTTCACTGAAGTGCCTTGAAACACGCAGCGCTATTCTATGTGGTGACGTGATTTCAACTGAAACAGGAAAACAGGGCGAGCCATATCGAGCAGCCCCGCCCACTTTTTAAAATAGCCAATAGCGTTCAAGTTATATCTGATTGGGTCAGATCCGTGGTGTTCGGTTGAGCAGCATTTGACAGTTTATGACAGCCAAAGTCTAATAGATTACCTCATATGAAACTCTTATACATATGATACATATGTCTCTTATATATTAGTATATTCTGTAAACTCTCCATACAGAATATACTAACTCTGTGAACAAGTGACGATCTCAGCCGCAGCTTCAGCATCTATTTATAGTGTAGGGGGCGGGACGATACAGATTCTAGAGAGCATTTGATTGGACAGAAGGTTTGATGAGAATTGAAGTGCAGCGTGATATAATAAAAATCGTTGATTCATATTGGCGGAAGTGACGAGACTAAGTTTTGAATGCTCATATCTTACGAATGTGAATTTTGTCGTTGTTTTGGAGCACACTAGCTTATAGATCACCTTAAGGCTAACATATTCATACCAAAAGCTAAAAAACTTTTAAAAAATTTTGATTTTATGGGGACTTTAATAATAATGATAACTGTGAACTAGACATAAACAACATGCCAAATTACTACAGTCTGCTCACCAGAGAGGCAAAGGTAAGCTTCTGATCTTTCTCCAGTAACAGCAGCAAAACATCTGACAACAGCAAGACAAGGACATCTAAAGGCATATGAGAAAAAAAAATTGAAATGTCAGACAAGTAAGGAAAAAACAAAGCAGAACAGTCTACAGTATCAGAACCCATACTGATGGGAAATAAGAGATGAAAATGCATTTCTATTAAGTCCATTCATAATGGATCTGTTATTGGTACAATGACCACCTTTGGTTTTGTTAGAAGTGAGCCTCCAGTTGAGAACGCCCTCATGAAGCAGCCTCCTCTGGCCCTGTAACATATCCTCTCTGCGGAACACTGTCCCTTGGGTCATTCTGACCTGGGACTTGGGCTCCAGCCTACTGCTCAAGTCCCTCAGCCTTACCGCTTTCTCAGACTCGTCAACGGTACGATTTACTTGTGCGATGGTGTCTTTCAGCAGTTCCAGACCTCGCACCATGTCTCTATGCTCGTCAGAGTCAACTGTCAAAAGGGAGCAAATCATACAACCTCAATGTTTTTTTTTTGGTACCATTTTCAACACTGATAATAATAATATACATAATATTTCACAATATTTAATAATACTTTCACTTTATTGTGAAACAAATAAATGCTGCATGGTGAGCTTATTTTTCTTTCTCAAAAACAATATAACTACTTTATTTAAAGGGAACCATGGGTATTAAGACTTGTATGGCTTAATATAATGTAAATTATGTCTTTTTTAAATGTAGTCATTTAAAAATTGTACATTGTTACATACATATTTTAGACTATGGGGGCCGCCATTATTTTGAGTACGTAAAATGGTTGCACTCGGTGAGCTACTGGCACTACCTGTTGCTATTTCTACCGCAACACAACTCAGAAAATAAAACACTGATACGATGACCACAGCTACTAAAGTTGCATATAGGTGGCGATGGATATAAGCAAAGAATTAAACCAAATGCTGTAGCATCGATTTTCCCCACAAAGTGTGAATATCCACCCTGAATATCGTGTGAAATCTGTGCTGAAAAACACTTCAGTGGCTGCGGCATCATGCCAAGCATGGGCATGAGCATTTGTAAGCTTTTCTGTAGCTGTGGTCTACTAAAAAGCCTCAAAGGCATCAGGGCTAAAGTGGAGAGAACAAAGACATTGGTCTTTAGGAAGTTTTATTCATCCACAGGCATCTTCCTTTTATCTTCTCCTCTTCTTATCGCTAGGAAAGCAGTAAAGACTTACATTGCTTCTACTGTTACCCTTTGACTGAAAATTACAGGCAAAAGCCAAAAATTTCCAAGTTGCTTATTCCGAGCTGTGTTGTGGTAAAAATAGCAACAGATGGTGCCAGTAGATCACAGAGTGCAACCGTTTTATGTGATCAAAATAATCATGCCCACCATAGTCCAAACCGTGTATAAAACAATGTGGACTTTTAAAATAGCGTAAACATTTTTTCAAAGGTTTTCATACTACATATTCTACTACATACATATTACACGTTAAATTAATCCACAGAAGTCTTAATGCATAGGGTTCTGTATTAAAAACGTACCTTCAGTGTATTTAATTACACGTTCAAACAAAACCGGATACTTTGTGATGCGCTGTGTTATAAGGAGAATAATCTCTGGTATTCCTAGTCTCCGCACGATAGACAGCTGACATATTTTCTGAGGACAAAAAAAATTGTGTTGTTATAAGAAAGTAAAATGATAAATTGAATATAAAAAAAAAGAAAAAAATATTACAAAATTATTATATTTCAAGAAGCTCTTTGAAAACTTGAAAACAACAAAAGGTCAGGTCTTACTCGTATTAAATTCTGGAACTTCTTGTTGTTTTGCATTAAGTCTTTGCAGAAGTTGACTGCATCGGTGTGGTGACTGCAGAACACTCCATAGCAGTATTGCAGTCTGGCTCTTATTTCACCTGAGAACTACATGCACAAACAAACATGCAGATCAGATAGTAGTATCATTAATAAAGAAATATTCGGGATATTTACACACCAAAACCTTTAAAATCTTTGGAAGCCCGTTTTCTGACACCGAATAAAAAAAATACAATGTTATTGTGACTTACAATTTTTACTTTTTCCCCTCAGAATTAGGTAATACAAACTCATAATTAGGACTTTTTTTTCTCAGAATCGAGATACAAACTCACAATTGTGAGTTATAAAGTCAAAATTGCGTGACATAAACTTACAATTCTGACTTTTCCCCTCAGAATATAAACTCGGAATTCTATAATTGCCTGATATACCCTAAACTCTCAATTGCAAGAAATGAAGACAGACAGAATTGCAATTCTGACTTGTATGAGTTTATATCTCGCAATTCTGACTATTTTCTTGCAATTCTGACTTTTTCTCAGAATTGTGATACAAATAATTGCAACTGCAAGTTATACATTCTGATTCTGAGGGGCAAAAAAGTGAGTTTATATCTAAATTCTGGCTTATAAACTTGCAATTCTGAGAAAAAAACGTCAGAATTGCGAGTTTATGTCTTAGTACGCAATTCTGACAAAATTGCAAGTTAATGACCTACATTTTGACTTTATAACTTGCTTTGTAACACTACTTCAATTAACCATATATTGTTGTATAAGTGTGGCTGGTAAAAAAAAAACTTTTAGTCAAAAGCTTGAATACTTTGATACTCTGTTATATAATGCAATGGCATTAATACAGTTTGAGTGTCCAAATACTTTTTGGGGCCATTGTATGGCAACCTAATTTAATGATGAAACAATAATTCCATTCATTTCAGGAAGCACCTGCTGCTTAGCTCAGCACTGGGGAATGTGGACCCAAATATCATATGAAGGACAATGGCTATAACTGACTGTTTGGTGATCCAAAGCATGCAGCTAGAGAAATTAAAGTCTAATCCAGGTTGGTACTTGGTCTGTCATGATGTATATATATCTAGCAATTGAGCCTCAAGTCTTTAAGATATATGCATCTGGCATATTGGGAAACTATGCACATCCTACAGCAAATATATAATAAATATACCTGTGCGATAAAGATGTCTCCAATACTGTGCATGCAGTAATTCTGGGTACTGCCTGTCTCCAAGGAATCGACTCTTCGCTGTTTAAGGCGGTCTAGGAAAAGCTGGTGCACTTGCAGCAGGTTTTCCACCTGTGGAAAGAGCCTTTCCAGCTGCATCTCATCCATTTGCAGGTTCTCACGCAGTTCCCGCACATAAACGCCCAAAACCAGCTTTAGCGTCCGCACGTGGTTTATTTCTGTCTGAATCAGCTCTGTCAAACAGTAACAATCATGTATGGCTCAAATGATTAGCTTTTCAAAGACCTTGAGGAAAAAAAAGACATAATGAAAGCCCATACCATGTATTACGTCCTGTCTTTTAATGTCCTCTTTGGAAAAATCTTTTAAATATTCCTGGTCAACAGCTAAACTCCAGGTGGGAGCCTTAAAGTCCCGAGCATCTGCTTCCAGATCTTCATGTAGCGCATTATAACGTCCATCTGTATAGAAGAGGAGTAAATATATACACATCCCTTAACGTCAACAAAGAAAACCTGTGATCATGACATGTTTAAATCAGATAGCAACAGTAACAAACAGGTTAAATATCCAACCGTCAATATTGATGGTGTCAGCAGAGTTTGTCAACGGGTAATTTGAATCTTCTGTCAAGGGCTTGAACCTCACAGAATCGGTTTCGTCCATCTTATGTTCTGAAAAACAAAAAGAAAGCCAGAAGACTATTAAAATGAGCACGAAAAGCAGCTGTAAAGTTACTAGAGTTCCTGCCTAGAATGCCTGAGCACTGACCTGTGGCTGGAGTGATAACCAGAGGAGGTTAAAAGCTAGTGGATGCAGGTTTATCTGTGCTGTAAGAGGGTCATGCCTGGTATGTCATGGAGTAGATACAGCCAAGCACAGGATGAATAATCTCTGTCTGAGCAAAAGAGCAGAAAGTTAGTTTTGGGTCTTCGGATCTGCTACTTAAAAAAACATTCTGTATCGAATACAAATGTAGGTGCATCAATGCAAGTTCCTTCCTGGTATCCTTAGAAGTTATTTAGTTATCCATCTCTTAAGGGTCTACTTAAGAGAGTTATATTTGGATTTACATGAAATAGTATTTTCTTTTTCCAAACGAATGGACAAGTAGAACGTTTTTTTTTTTTTGTGGTAATCGGCAACATGTGACAGTTATAAAAGCAGGTAACCTCAAACATTAGTTTAAGTGGGAGTAAGCAAGGAAGTAAATGTATGGAAGCCTGTTTTTGCCACTGAATTAAAAAAAAAGTAATTATGACACTTTTTATCTCACAATTTAAGACTTTTCTCAGAATTGCATGATACAAACTCGCAACTGAAAGTTATAAAGTCAGAATTGTGAGTTTTTATATCTCAATTCTTCACAATTTTTCAGAATTCTTCTCAATTCTTAGGAAAAAAGTATATAACTCACAAATCTGACTTTTCTCAGAACTGCATGATATAAACTCACAATTGTGAGTTATTGAGTCAGAATTGCAAGACCAACTTGCAATTATTAGGAAAAAATAACAAATAAAAAATAAAAAATAAATAATATCTATATAAAAATACAGAAACTCGCAATTCTCAATTTTTTCTCATAAAAAAAGTCAGAACAATTTTTTTCTTGCAATTATGACTTTTTTCCTCAGAATTGTGAGATAAAAACTCACTCAAAGGTCAGAATTCCAAGATGCAAACTCTCAACTGCAAGAAAAAAGAGAGAATTGCAAGTTTTTATCTGGCAATTTTGACTATTTCTCGCAATTGTGAGTTTATACAATTCTGAGGAAAAAAAAAAGGTAAGAATTGAGAGTTGTATATCTTGCAATTCTGACTTTGCAACTTGCAGTTGCAAGTTTATATCACTCAATTCTGAGAAAAAGTGTCTGAATTTCAAGTTTGTATCACAATTCTGAGAAAAAGTCAGAAATATGAAACACAAACTCACATCTGCGAGAAAAAAGTCAGAACTGTAAGTTATCTCGCAATTCTGACTTTATTTCTCGCAATTGTGTGTTTATATCACGCAATTGTGAAAAAAGCTGTCAAAATTGAGTTTATATCTCGCAATTCTGACTTTATAACTCACAGTTGCAAGTTTAAACCACTCAATTCTGAAAAAGAAAAGTAAAAATTGTGAGATGAAAAGCCGCAATAACCTTTTAATTTTTTATTCAGTGCCCGAAATGGCTTTCTAAAAATTTTTTATTAAAACTGTTAAAAAAACCCAACAACAAATCTGAGACCATTATGCATTATACAAAATATAGTGCTAAAAGTAAATAAATCCACATTTACAACTTCAGAAATAAGTAAGATCAAGCCCTGTTCCACACGTTTTACTTTTAAATCTTTGATGGCCTTAAAAATTTTTTATTAAAACTGCTAAAAAAACCCAACAACAAATCTGAGACCATTATGCATTATACAAAATATAGTGCTAAAAGTAAATAAATCCACATTTACAACTTCAGAAATAAGTAAGATCAAGCCCTGTTCCACACGTTTTACTTTTAAATCTTTGATGGCCTTAAAGGTCTTACGTGACTATGGCTGTGCAGGTGAAGGTGACTAAAGAGTGTTTGACATGAACACACTTCTGAGGAACATATATGATATGATCTGCTTTAGTTTGCCTCCAGCACATACACATGCTGAAGTGGAGAATTGTTTAAAGCAATGCATGAACATTATATGAGAAACTGATTTAAATGTAATGAAATGTATACCTTGAATGCAATACAATTTAGGGCTGCACGATACATCGTTTCAGCATCGATATCGCGATGTGCTCATCCGCAATAGTCACATCGCAGGACGTGCGATGTTTAGTAGCCTATACTGATCGTTATATTTATTTATAGGCTACTGATCGTCTTTTCTTTGCTTACACACAGACACCTTGTCTACACCGGACGCGACAGCTGTCGTGTCGCGCGCTGCCTGTGCCGCAACATCTAAAGTGAAAGTCTGTCTAAACACTGGACGCGACAAAAGCGACTGTTGCATATCATTTGAACTTTGTGTGAGTACACATAAATGGAACGCGGCAGTTTACTTTCGGGTATTTGACGTGCCGCGCCGCATCCAGTGCAGGGAGCATCATTATAATGACTTCTACAGTATTTTGTCGCGCCGCTCGCGTCAAGTGCAGACAGCATCACTGATTATAATGTGTTCTACCGCATTTGGCGCGTCGCGACGCTCACGCCCGGTATTGACACGGTGAAAGCCACGCAGATGCATGTGAACACGGAATTCCGTTCACTTCCGCTGCTATTTTATGCCTGAAATGACACATACACGCGAAACTATGTCAAAATACAGGTCTCTGCAAGTATCCTTGTAAACACAGTTGCTTAAGTGAAGATAAACAATTGAGAAAGAAAATGGATGTGTAACAGGTTCACAGCAGTTTAATGTTCCTGAGGCTTTCTGTGTCATGAATGTTAATCAAACAGCAAAACACAGAGAAAAATCACTTTTTAGCTTTGACACAGATTTATTAGATTACATTTATACAGTGAAGAATATGCAGTGCAATTTTACATTTGATTATTCAATTTCTGTACCTGAATACTGTTAGACTATAAAGTGTTTTATTTTATTTGTATCTTTGTTCTGTTAACTTTATCTATGTTTGTAATTTGTTTATTTTCAACGCTGATTTACTCACTATAAAATCATCCCATTTTTTTCCAAAGAGCTATTCAAGTAATCTGATGATTTTTTATTTTCATATCGCAATATTTTTTGCAGAAAAACAAAATATCGCAATGTGAGTTTTTTCCAATATCGTGCAGCCCTAATACAATTCGTTTGCAAATAACGAAGTCCACCAAATGCAAATGCAAAGCATCAATAGCGTACTAGTAGACATAAGAGAAATAAAGGGGTGGTGCTACTGTACTGGTCCAGTTCACTGCTTGGAAAACAGGATATTGAAACAAATCTGCTTCTCCGAAACAGCAAACTGGTTTTTGGGTTGTCAGATTCCTAAGCTCTTGTCAGACAAGGTTAAAGAGCAAGAGACAACACATGACTTTGCACAAAACAGGCTTGATTTTTCCTTCCTTCAGCATGGATATTTATTTTTGACTGTGGTTTTCTTTTTACTATTGACAAATTCAGAGGGAAGTAACTTTGAATAAAAATGCAGATTTGCATAGACAACGTGTGAAAGTTGTCTTATCTGTGATGTGAAATGTTTCTTACAGTTTCCAGTATGCAAGGCATAAAACCAAGTACACAAAATATATATACTTTTAATTACACTACAAAAGTTTGGTGCCAGTAATTAATACTTTTATTTAGCAAGGACACATTAAACTAGATTTTTTAACAATGTAAAATTTCAAATAAATGCTGTCCTTTTGAAATGTGTTCTCAAAGAATTCTGAAAAATTGTATCACTGTTTCCAAATAAATATTTAACAGCACAACTGTTTCTAACATCAATAATTAGTATCCTAAGCACCAAATCAGGATATTAGAATGATTTCTATCAGACTGAAGACTGGAGTAATGTCTGCTGAAAAATCAGCTTTTCATCACATGAAGTCACAACAATATTTCACTATGTTAGTGTTCTATAGTATTTATGTATTGTATGTTAATTTAAAAAACAACAACAACAACAACAAACAACATCTAGTTTTAGGGTAAAATTTCAAGAAATACATAAGTAAAAAGATGTATTTTTAGATGCTTTGATAGGTCACCAAGTTTTTCAGCACCACAGAAAGAGTCGAAGTGAGACACATGACTTTTCAAATATTTACAAATTCTATGTAGTCTCTTAATTAATACAAGGTCATTAAAATGGCAAGTATAATTTTATAAGAATTAGAAAACTGCTGTTTGCAGTATTGGATGACACACTGCAGGGCCCTGTGAAATGACTCATGTCAATTACCCAACAGCTTCATTCTGAAAACAGCCAAGCAAAAACATGTATAAAGACAAGACAATTCTCAGAAAACCCAGAGAAACATGTTGACAGATGTACAACACACTATAAGATTGTATTATTTATACACCAAAGGGTGTGTCCTGAAAAAACACTAAAGAAGAATCATACTGTCTGACACATCAAGGTAATGTCACAGTAAAGAGTTTCAGATCCAAACAACACTTTACCCCACTGACTTTAACTGAATGGGGAAAAAATGTCTTAGACATTCCTCAAATATCTTCTTTTGTGTTCCACAGAAGGAAAGTCATACTGGTTTAGAACGCCATGAAAGAGAGTAAATGATGACAGAAGGTAAAATTTTAAGTGAACTACCCTATAATTGTAGTTGTCATATTAAGCTGTAATATGAAAATTGTTTTAACAACAAAACACTTAAACACTACCAGTCTAAAGATTTTTTGTTTTTTAAAAAATTATCTTCTGCTCACTAAGCCTGCATTTATTTGATCCAAAATACAGCAAAAGCAGTAATATTGTGAAATATGTTTACTATTTAAAATAGCTGCTTTCTATTTGAATATATTTTAAAATGTAATTTATTCCTGTGATCAAAGCTACATTTTCAGCATCATTACTCCAGTCTTCAGTGTCATGTGATCCTTCAGAAATGTCACAGATATGCCGATTTGCTGTTCAAGACATTTTAAAACATTTAAAAGAGGCAAGTACATTATTTCAGGATTCTTTGATGAATAGAAAGATCCAAAGATCAGGATTTATTTGAAATAAAAAGCTGTTGTAACATTAGAAGAGATTATAGAAATTAATACTAAATTTATTTAGTAAATTTATTTAGCAACGATGCTTTAAATTGACCAAAAGTGATTAAGACAATAATTATAATGTTACAAAATAATTCTATTTCAGATAAATGCTGTTATTCTGAACTTTCTATTCATCAAAAAAACTGAAAAAAAAAAAAAAAACACTACTTCTGAAGGATCATGTGACTGGAGTGAAGATGCTAAAAATTCAGCTTTGAAATCACAGGAATGAATTACATCTTAAAATATACTCAAATCGAAAACAGTCATTTTAAATAGTACAAATATTTAAAAACTATTTAGTGTTCTTGCTGTACTTTGGATCAAATAAATGTAGGCTTGGTGAGCAAAAGAGACTTCTTTAAAAAAAAAAACAACTTACTGTTCAAAAACATTTTACTAGTATAGTATTACGAGACTAAACTGTTACAGTGGCTGTAGCAACTGGTAAATCTTCAAGAAAGGCATGATACACCTTGTGAACACACTAACAATGCATATTAGCACTCAAACAATGTGTGCACTGCTATTCATACAGTACATTCATTCATAAAGTGCACGAAAGAGGCAAACCAGAAGAGCAAACCTGCCCACAATAAACACAGGACTTGTGCTCCATTATAAGCAGGAGGATACTGACTAGGATGCACATTTTGTACTCAAATCTAGCTGCACCTTGATGAATGTCGGGCACTGACTTGCCACTTCAAATTGCTGGGGGACCAAAAAGTGTCTCTGCATGGGCTGAGACACACTTAAGTAACACTCAGACCTTTCCTCGGCAGTTATGTAATGATGTTTTCCAGGAGGTGGTTTCATTACTGTACCGTTCACGCTGAATGACAACGGCTGCTGCAGGCTGCACCTCCCTTGAATCATCTGCTGGATGGAGATGAATATGCAGCTAAGGTTTATGCTTATCGGTCAAACGAGAAAAGCAGGCTGCCCCAGTCTAGGGGAAAAAAAAACAACAACCGCCCTCCTTCTTTTACACAGAGTATAAGACAGATGAAATTTGACACTTCCACCATCTTTGTTTTTCTTATAAACTAAAAACCACCATTATAAACTGAGGGAGGACATGGGTTACATTAATATTAACTGGGTTTGCACAGGTGTGATCACAGGATGCAGCAGCTGCAAAATGTGAGTTTTTTGTTTACATATGCTGTAACTGATTTACTAGCTCTGTTACTGTGTACCAAACGCCTGGATTGCAAACTGTCTCTGACCATGAAGCCAACCTCCCCCCTCACACATCAACAGGCCAGATAAATACAGAAAGCCTCCCTGTTTCTCACAAAAAACAGATAAGCTAAAGAATACCCATAACCTTAAAAGATGTCGACTTTTAATTACAGTCTAATGCAAGGTTTTGTCAAATTTGTCTGAATTAGGTGAGCTCTTGATCAGAGTTAAGGGACTGACTTTACTAGAGGAATAATGGATGTATAAACGAGTAGCATAAAGTTAGTGTGAGTTTCATAGTAGCATATTAAACTGAATGCTGACGGCTTATTGCAAGCTGTAATTATTTCTTTAAACTAACAAGTACCCATTTATATATTACTAGTACTTCATTTGTAATTTATTCATTTTAATTATAAAGTATATACCTGTATGTACTTCAGTGATGGTTCATATTTTATTCAGTCGCAAGCACATTTTTCTTTTACTAGTAACTATCCTAACTTTAATCCTTAAATATATTAGTTAAACATCTCTGAATAAAATCATTGGTGACACACGGCCTTATTGGTGATATAGAGAAGGGCGCAATATTTTGACAAACTAAAGTTAATAAGTGGTAAAGATATGTAAGAGCAGTATTAATTAAGATATTAGCCCAATATTTCACCTACCTGACTGGAAATGATGACCGGAAGAACAAACACAAATGTTGTCAAGATTCTTGCCCTGGAAATCCTATTTCAGTTTGGCCAACCACAAACACCTTTTGTTCCTCACAGTTTTTTTTTTTTTTTTTTTGCAATCTTCTCTTTGATTTGTTATAACTTTTGGCAGTCTATAGTACTTCAAATGTGACAATAATTGACCATTTGCAGCAGCAATAATCAGCAAAATATGCAAGTTGCATTGTTTATGTTCAGTGCCATCAATATGGCCAATTGATGACGTGTCATGAAAGCACTTTATTTATAAAAACAGTACAGTCCAGATGACTGCACTTTAATTTACCATGAAGTACTAAAACAACTAAAATAAAATTGAATAAAAAAAATTTGTGTTAAAAAAAGAAAATAAATAAATAAATAACCTAAGTAAAAAAGCTAAATCTTACAGTTTAATTATATTAATAAAACTATAATAGTATCTCAATGGTGCTAAAATGACATTTATAAGGATGCAATAGAGTGTTTTATCACGACACGTCATCAATCGACCATATAGTGGCACTGAACCGAATGAAACTGGCATATTTTGCTGATTATTACTGATGAAAATGATCAATTATTGTTATGTTTGGGCTGTACTAATTTTAGTACTTCATGGTAAATTAATTTGTCATCTAGCTAAAATAAAATGCATTTCACTACTTCATGTTTTTTTTTTTAAAAAAGTAACTACAATGACTGTTAAAGATATTTTACTGGACTGCGCTGTTTTTATAAATAAAGTGTTTTCACGACTAGTCATCAGTTGGCCATATTGGTGGCACTGAACATAAACAATGCCACTGAAATGAACGAAACTTGCATATTTTGCTGATTATTGCTGCTGAAAATGGTCAATTATTGTCATGTTTGGGCTGTACTAATCAGTCAAACCAGGAAAAACATTTGGAGTACTATAGGCTGCCAAAAGTTATAACAAATCAAGGAGAAGAGTGCAAAAACTGTCTGAGGAACAAGAGGCGTTTGTGGTTGGCCAAACTGAACCAGGATTTAGAGGGCAAGAATCTTGACAACATTCATGTTTGTTCTTATCATTTCCAGTCAGATAAGTGAAATATTAATTCAAATATTAAGTCAAATATTTTAATTAATACTGCTCGTATGTATCTTTACCACCTGTTAGCTTTAGGTTATCAAGACATTGCTCCCTTTCCTGCTTACTAAGTTCTTATATGATTTATCAGCCTCCACATGTTTTCCCATGGTTTAAACGGCATAAATTAGCAGAACAATATATTCAGTAGTACATTCCGTGCAATCCATGCTGTTGTGTACATCAGAGTATCGCCAATATGGCCACATATCCGGATAACTGTCCAAATCGTGACTTTTAGTGCTCTATTGGAAAACATTTAAATGAAGACACCAGTGCCTATTTATTGACTACTGGGACTATTAATGTAAATATATTCTAATAACTAGCTGAATAGTTGCAAGCAGCTAAAGAAAAATTGCTATTTAACAGTTTAATGCTAATCAGAACTGAATAGTTGACATTGGAGTCAGAGTCCCCTAGAAAAAAAAGCTGAAAAATTGCTACTTGTTAACAATGGAAAAGTTACCTGTCACTATTCAGTCACTTAGAAAGTATAATTACTAGAACGTAATGACAAAGGGACTTGTGTCTATTTGAACAGATACTAGTCATTACCAGAATAAGTATTGGTTTCTAACGTATGAAAGGTTACAAGTGAAACTGAAAAATATGCTAATCACTGTTTTATTTTAAAACAAGTATCTGGAAAAAAGGAAAACAAGTCAAGTCATCTTACAAACACAAAGTCACAGGACCACAAACCAGCAAAAACAAAAAACAAAAAAACCTTTCTACAGATCTGACACTGGTGAAACTAGTGTCATGAATGAATTAGTCATTAATCAGAGACAGAATGCGAGGAATGTAATGGTCGAACAGATAAACGATCCTGCATTCCTCATCAGCACAGCAAAGAGTAAACACAACCATCAAACCGATCAGAAAACATGTAACTGACCACATCTACTCGCCACGATAAACGTCATGTTCTGATTAAATCACAAGTATGTTTGTGGTTACTAAAATTAAAGAGGCATCATTATTAATCCTGAAGTAAAATCACAGCGAAACTTTTCCTGCTGAACTCATACGTCACACATTTCAGGAGCAACCGCAACGATAAATGAATGATAGGCCACAAAAACTAAAACTGTACCACTTGAAAGACGTCGCATATCTCTCAAGAAAACCAAAAAGATTATTTAGTAACAAAATACATGTTTCGTAAACTATAAACCACAACGTGAATTAAAAAAAACACGAGGCCTCGATGACAAAACTTTAAACACAAAGAGGATCGTGCAAACTTTAAGTTAGCGACAAAAGTTTCTACTCACCATTTTTTTAAAAAAACATCACGTCATTTCAGCTCCGAAACGTTTATTCCTTATCGTATCATATCCTCTCCTGTTTTTCACAGGATAGTTTTTCTGTTCTCAAGCATCCGAAGCACCGGTTACAACAAGTGCAGTGCACATATACAAGGGAACGATCACTCTCCTCATGCACACTCCCGCCCGCGCGCGCACGCACACTTCGAGGCATGACGGGAACAGAAGGCGTTTCACCTGCATAGACATATATACGTCTATGTTTCACCTGCAGCAATTTTGTTGCTTTTGTTAATTTTAAGTTTTGAATATGTTCCGTATAGTTATTTCAGACTCACTTTTAAATATTTTAGTACATATTTCAGCTAGACGAACTTCTACAACTAGGATTTGCCAGACATTATAAGATTAGGAGAAAGGATGAGAAAACAAAAATAAAGCAAAATCTCTGTAGCTACTTTAGGTCAAGCAAATGAGAAAACCTCTAGAACTCCATTTGATTAACTCTGTTAGTGGAACTTTGCAGTGACGATGACATCACTATAATGTCATATTGTCTGCATTCCACATATACATATAAATAGAGTGTAATCAATGCTCTGGTCAAATGCTCACATCTCCTCTCGATGTTGTCTGATATGCTTCGCGCTGCTTTTCAGTTGTGAAGCTAGCAATGAATACCATTACAGAAGGATAAAGCACTCACCGATGCTTCAGAAGAAATCATGGCGCATTAAGAGCCAGGGGTGAAAACATTACTTAAATTTGAGTAAATTTAGGTCAATTTAAATGATTTTGTCATCTGGGGAAGATGTATCTTTTGTAGATTCTGAAGGGCAGTACTAAATAAAAAAGAAAAAAGATATTTAAGCAAAATAAGAAAAATCCTCATTCTGTTCAAAAGTTTTCACCCCAGCTCATAATGCATTGTTTTTCCTTTAGCATCAGCAAGCGTTTGAACCTTCTGTAATAGTTGCATATGAGTCCCTCAGTAGTCCTCAGTGTAAAAAGATGAATCTCAAAATCAGAGTCTTTGGAAAGGGTTCAAATACACACACACACAAAAAAAACACAGCTGTGGATCATTCAGGTAACAACACAGTATTAAGAATCAAGTGCAAGTATATTTTTAAACAGGGTAATTTTTTATAAATAAATGTAACTATATGGATTATATGTAAACATTTATGTGAATTATGTATTTTATGTGAAATATCTTATTCAGGTCAGTAATAAATAAAAAATAACATGCGTTTGTATGATCCCTCTTATTTTGGTCAAATAATTACCATTTTGCAGATTCTGCAAGGTGTATGTAAACTTTTGACCTCAACTGTATGTGCTTCTTGCAAATGTAATTGTTGCAAGTGTAAGCGGTATAGTTATGTGTGAATTACTTCTTACTTACTATAATTTAATATGTAGAGTTAGTACGTCACTACCTTGAATGAAACTGATAACGGTGTTTCTTAATAATTCATGATAACAGTTTTTTGCTCTTGAAAGTCTACACAATTCCTTTGGTAACCATGTTACTATGTTTTGCAGTGTATTTGTGGGCTATCTGGAATGTGCTGTAAAACGAGGACATTTACAGGGATGTGACATAAAAAAAAGTGACTGTCCTGAAAACAGGGACAGATCGCACATATTCTTACAAGAAAACCACAATAGAAACACATCAATTCGCTTTTGTTGAATGCACCTCACTGCTTTATTTACAGCAGTTATTTCCATTGATATCAAGATTTGACATCTGAAGCCGAAGGCGTCTAGATACTCCTGTGCATCTTGGAGCTGCTGGCTGATCAGAGGTCCAGGATGATTAGTATGATTTTCAGATTAGAAAAAATAAAGATTCGAGACAAACATGTAAAAACATTTCTACAACCGGCAATAACTCTCGAATGACAACATATCAACTATGTACAAAAACATCAATAATATATTTATATATACTTTTATCATCATCTATACCCACTAAAATATATCAAAGCAGCAACTATTGGTCAATCTGAGGAACTCTTTTAGTCAAAAGTCCTGAAAACAGTTTAAATATCCTTCAGCTGTAGATGTGTGAACACCAGAGTGGGGGAAAAGAAGAAAAATAGCACAGGTAAGCAAATAAATAAAAAAATAGAGTCCAAAAATCTGTTCGTTTTCTGTGTAGTCTGGAATACTGAGTAGGAGATAGAAAAGCAGTGTCTTGTACAGGCTTCCCCTGTAGACAGTTTGTTCTTGGAAGGATGCTGAATGTCATCCTACAGTTCCCAAGTTCAACAGGTTTGCCACCAAAACCAAAAGTGTACAGATTCAGACACAACTCCATGTTGTCATGACATAGGCCACAAACAGAGTAAGGTCACTTTTTTTTCCCTCTTAGCTTCTTCTAGATTCTGTCTTTTTCTGGAGAGAGTCAGGGAGAATCTGTTGGTGGATGAGGGTAGAGTCTGAGGAGATTTAAGGTTTAAAGCAGCCTTCTGGTTGTCTGAGGTTGATTTCACAGTTTGTTCCATTTGACCAGTCTTTGAAACTTGGCAAATACTAAAAAAAAAAAAAAAAAAAAAAAAAAAGACAGAAAAGAAGCAGTTGATGTGATGAAACCTGCACCCCGTATCATACTGAGGCAGTAAAGAAGAAAACAAATGTCCTGAGATTACTTTCTGAAGGGCTTCTGATATAGAGCTTGATAAAAGTGAATCTATAAAATGAAGAAAAACAATCTAATATAGCTTGATGGGGGTTAATAATATTAGGAAGGGTTAGATCGGGGTAGGGATAAGATGCGTCCGTTTTTCTTGCTGCCATTCATATGTGTATATGGCACGTGCTCCTCGTAACTCCCCCTGAGGCCCACGGATGAGCCCTCGTCCCCGTCTAGACAGCACTCCCTCTGAGAGTATGAGGAAGGGTCCAGTGGGATGCTCTCCATGTTCTCCAGGTCCATGTCAAACTCTTCCGTCTCAGGTGGCTTGTTCTCCTCACTGTAGAAGAAGGAGACCTCCTGAAACGAGGGATGCAGATCCTCCCGGAGCATCTCGATGATCTCCTGGAAGGTGGGCCTC
Organism: Cirrhinus molitorella; assembly: GCA_033026305.1. Lineage (NCBI taxonomy): Eukaryota > Metazoa > Chordata > Actinopteri > Cypriniformes > Cyprinidae > Cirrhinus > Cirrhinus molitorella. The sequence goes on along the minus strand of CM065124.1, from coordinate 14,436,962 downwards.
ATTTTCGGATTGTAATGCCAGCACATCTGCATCAGGTTATGCCTGGAAGGAGATATACGAGTTAAAGACATATTAAATGTAACCTGGGTTATGTAATCCAATTCTACTATATTACCTAAAATAATCAAAATCAGACTACAGTTATTTTTTTTTTACTGTATTACTATAATATTGACAAATTTACTATATTATAGTAATATGATATACAAATACACTACAACATACATCGACTACATACAAAATGTAATTGATTCTGCCCAATTAATATTTGTAATAATAAAAAAAAAAATTAAGAAAAAGATATTAACTTGACATTTTAATAAAAAAAAATGTAATTAATTATTAGCTTTTGACTCATTTACAAACCTGAACTTTACAAAACCCACTTCAACTGTTTAATGAAAAGATATAAAAGATTATCCTATTCAAGTCAATGTGATAAATGAGTCAAGTCAAAAGTAATCTAAAAACAATCAAAAAGTCTAAAAAGTTCAGATTATATGATCTAAAATGTGTAATGTAACAGATTATGTTACTAACAACTGCTATATTTAGCTCTAACTTATAATTATAATTGCCAGATTCTTTCAAATATTCTCTTTTTGTAAACAAAAATAAATACATTTACATTTACATTTACATCTACTCCAAATGAGGACAATATATAATAAATAATACATTTTTATTTACTAAAAAGAAAACAAGTAGAAAGAATAGAAAAAGAATCCAGAACGCTAGAGTCATTTTTTTATACATTAAAATAAAAACTGAAACAATAGAAAAAACAATAGAGAACGCTAGTTGTTAGAGGTTAACTTTTTTTAATAATTAAAACAAAAGCTGAAAGATTAGAAAAAGAATAGAGAATGCTAGTGTTACAGGGTCATTTTTCATATGAATTAAAATTAAAGCTAAAAGAATAGAGAATGCTGGTGTTAAGGGGGTACATTTTTTTAAAATTAATAAAAATAAAAACTGAAAGCTAGTGTTGGAGGGTAAATTTTTTGCAAATAAATAAAAAGTCGAAAGAATAGAGAATGCTAGTGCTGGTGGATTTTTTTTTTATAAAAAGAAAACAAGTCAAAAGAATTGAAAAAGAATAGAGAACGCTAGTGTTTAAACAAATAAAAATAAAAGCTCAAAAAAAAAAAACTGAAAAAGAATGCTAGTGTTGGAGGGTAAAAAGCAAACAAGTTGAAAAATGAAAAAGAATGCTAGTGTTTAAAAAAAAAATAAAAACAAAGATAAAATAGAAATAGAATAGAGAGGGCTAGTGTTAGAGGGTCAAGTGTAGAATTTTTAGCCGTTTCTTGAAGGTAAATACAACAAAAAAAAAACTAAATTGTAAAAAAAATCTTAAATTCTATAAAATATAAAAATGTGTTGCTAAAAATAAATAAAATATCATTATTTCGTGCACCAGTGAAAACGGCAGGGTAAGTAGAAATTGTAAGGAGTGGCCATCAAAAAATAAAAAATAAAAATCATGGGCATTATGTCAGTGATATACTCACAATCTGTCTGCGCAGTTGTCTGGTCTGTCCAGAAATCCTCCCTCCATCACAAACTTCAGGACCTGTTCATTGGACAGCCCCTGGTATGGCTGCTCAGCCAGAGTACTGATCTCCCATAACACCACGCCAAACGACCTGGACAAGCACAGAATGGCTAATGAGTGACTAAAACATCTGTTATCATTGTCCTATAATGATGTATGATATGATCTCTGTATGGTTGTTTGTGTGTGCACATGCTTAGCTCACCAGCAGTCTGAGTGAGCTGTGAAAACTCCATCCTTCAATGACTCAGGGGCCATCCATCTCACAGGAAGCAGGCCCTTCCCACCCTTTCTGTAGTAATCAGTCTCATAAATGTCTCTCGTCATGCCAAAATCTGACAGCAGAGAACACAAGACAAAATAACATCATTAGAAAGCTCTTACAATAATAGATGACACAATGCCATACACGAGATATATTACAGCACATCCTGTGCTTCAACACTTGCACCTCCTTTATCATTATAATAGCAGCTCATTTTGAATTAGACCCAAGACTAGTTCCACCCGGGCAGAGGATCATTTATCATGAATGGACAATTATACGCTGTTTTTTTAATCATATGAAATTGAAGCATTGAATCTACATTTTAACAAGGTATTTATACAGGAATTATAATTGTGGGACACAATAAATCAGTTCAGAGTATCTGCATTGTGTTGACTGTTTACTGTTGTTCTTTTTTTAGAGCTATTATTAGAGCTAATTACCAACAAAACTATTTCTAATTATCTAGTATTCATATATCTCTATTAAGCATTTATCATTTGTTGTTATCAGTTTATACCTCATACAATGCAGTACCCACTCAGATTACCCTTAATGGCGGACAGCTCTAGCATCTACTAAAATTCACTTTGCTTATTTAATTTCCTAACTACTATACTGTATGGAAGCCCGTTTCTGCCACTGAATAAATAATTAAAAAATGTTATTGTGACTTTTTTATCTCAAAATTCTCACTTTTCTTCTCAGAACTGTGTGATATAAACTTGCAATTGCAAGGTATAATGTCAGAATTGTGAGATATAAACTCACAATTGTGAGAAATAGTCAGAATTGTGAGATAAAATTCCCAATACTGACTTTTTTTTCCAGAACTGTGTGATATAAACTCACAATTGCGAGAAATATTCAGAATTGAGAGATATAAACTCAACTGCGAAAAATAAAGTCAGAATTGTGAGATAAAACTCGAATTGCATGATATTAACTCGCAATTAAATTGAGTTATAAAGTCAGAATTGCGTGATATAAACTCACAATTGCAAATGATAAAGTCAGAATTGTAAGATAAAAACTTGCTACTCTGACTTTTTTCCACAATTGCGTGATATAAACTCACATTTGCGAATGATAAAGTCAGAATTGTGAGAACAAAATTCATTTTATAAACCTACAACTGAGATAAATAAAGTTAGAATTCTGATAAAGACTCACAATACTGACTTTTTTCCTCAGAATTGCTTGATATAAATTCACAACTGTAAAAAATAAGTCAGAATTGTGAGATATAAACTCAACTGCAAGAATAAATTGAGAGTCATATCTGGGTGTTCTAAAGTCAGAATTGCGAGATAAAAACGCCAAATTTTAAGGAAAAACTTGAATTGCGTGATATAAACTCACAGTTGCGAGAAACACAATCAGAATTGTGAGATAAAATTCGCAATACTGACTTTTTTCTCAGAATTGTGTGATGTAATATCACAATTGCAAATTATAAAGTCAAAATGCTGAGAAATAAAATCACAACTGAATTTTTTCTCAGAATTGCATGATATAAACTCACAATTGCGAGTTACAAAGTCAGAATTGTGAGATATAAACTCACAGTTGAGAGTTTTTCTCAGAATTGCATGATATAAGTTCACAATTGTGAGAAATTAAGTCGGAATTGCCAGAAATAAAATCTGAATTGTGAGATAAAAACTGACTCCAATTTTTGAGTTTTTATCTCACAATTCTGACTTGAATCATAATTGGGTGTTATAAAGTCAGAATTGCAAAGCAGAACTCGAAATTTTTTGAAATCTCAATTCTGAGAAAAAAAGAAATGCGAGTCTGTATCAAGAAGTGATAGCAGTTACGTTTTTAAATTTTATATTTAGTGGCGGAAATTGGAATTCCATAACCAGTGTAAATAATGTTAGGACCTTGGATTGTTCAGAGCTTTGCCAGGAGAATTCAGAGACTGGACTGGGTGATTAGTACTGTACCTCCAATTTTTACAGTCAGGTCTTCGGCCACCATGCAGTTCCTGGCAGCAAGGTCTCGGTGCACAAACTTCTTGGCGTTGAGGTAAGCCATGCCATCTGCTATCTCTGCGGCCATCTGAATCATCTCTTTCAGCGTTGGAGGAGGCCGACCTGGATTATTCTGTCAAACAGAACAGTAAAACAAATATCCATTACTTAATCAGTACTTTCATTAATCAGAAAGTCTAGCTCCTTATGACTAATCTAAAAGCTGCAGCAGGTCTGATGACGACTACTCTGGTATTGTTTGTTACCTCTGATTCAGGTCTGAGAGAACGCAGGTAACTCTTCAGATCACCATGTGTCATCAGCTCCATCACCACCAGAGTCGGCTGGCCTTTAGAAACCACTCCCAGCAGCCTCACCTAAAACACAAAATCACATCAGTTATCCTCAAAATACGTAAGTCTAACCAAAACTAAAAACAAAAACTATTACAAATTATTTTCAGTAATTAAAATAAAGCTGATATAATAAAGTTATATAATAAATTATATAATTAGAAAAATATAAGATACTGAAATCAGTTGAAATACTAAAATGACTACAACTGAAATAAAAGTATTAAAATGCAACTGTATAAAAAAAAATACATTTAAATGAAAACTGAAAAAGCAATGTCTTACCACATGGTGGCAGCTGAACGCCTTCATCACAGAAGCTTCATTGAGGAACTCAATCCTCTCTCTGAGGCTGGCCGATTCGTTAACCGTTTTCACCGCAACACGGGTCTGTGGCTCACCTTTAACTATGTCCTTTCCGATACCCTCATATACCATCCCGAAAGATCCCTGGCCTAACTCTCGTAACAGTGTAATCTTTTCACGAGGCACCTCCCACTCGTCTGGCTCATACACTGCACAAACACAACAGATGTGCATGACACACAGTGCCATATTTGATATGATGCAGATTTCAGACAGAAGAGAAAGTCATTTTAAATGTGATGATCATCCTAAATCGATAACACTGTTAATGTGATCATGGTTCTATTAAAACAAAATTAAATGTGCATCGACCACAGCATAGATCATTAAGCACAAGAAAAGGTAAAGGAAAGTTGCTCACCCTCATCTGGGCTGAAATACTCTGGATTTGGAGAGGTGTAAAGTCGCCCAGTTGGACCCTCTGTTTGCCTGGTCAGACAAACAAACAAAATTGAATTCATATACAGCATATAGTTCAGTTTCCTGCATTGGTTTTAAAGAGATAGTTCAACAAAAAAATGAAAATTCTGACATTAATTATGTCATTCCAAACCTGTAAGACCTTTATTCATCTTCGGAATGGAAATTAAGATATTTCAGATGAAATCCGAGAGCTTTCTGACCTTGCATAGACACCAACGCAACTACCACGTTCAAGGCCCAGAAATGTAGTAAGGACATTGTTAAAATAGCCCATAGTTCTTGTAGCTTCATAAAATTATGGTTGAACCACAGATGTCACATGTACTATTTTAACAACGTCCTTAATTCCTTTCTGGGCCTTGATTGTAGTAGTTGCATTGCCGTCTATGCAGGGGGTCAGAAAGCTCTCGAATTTCACCAAAAATATCTTTATTTCTAAGGTCCTATGGCTTTGGAACGACAAGAGGGTGAGTAATTAATGACAGAATTTTCATTTTTGGGTGAGCTTTACCTTTATAGATATTCATAACAGAAAACACTTACTTTTTCCTGAACATGAAAAGACCCACACCCCCCATCACGAAGAGTAGAATGCCACAAATCACAGGGCCAATCACAATCTTCAATATGTTAGATGGGTCTGAACCTGTTCACATAGACACAGTACAGAAAAATATAGAAAGTGCGTACATCCTGATTAAGGTACAGGTGCCAGACACAATGGAGCAAATAACAAACAAAATGTAAATAAAATAGTAACTATCCATACACTGACAATAATTCTCCAATGTGTTATAGAAAGCCTTAAAGGGATAGTTCACCCAAAAACTGACACTTTCAAGGCCTAGAAAGGTAGTAAGGACATTGTTAAAATAGTCCATGTGACATCAGTGGTTCAACTGTAATGTTATGAAGCTGCGAGAATACTTTTTGTGCACAAAGAAAACAAAAACAATGACTTTATTCACTTTTTCTTTCGTGTCAGTCTTCGACACGCATTCATGAGTACTTTATTTTTTTGCACACAAAAAGTATTCTCATAGCTTCATAACATTATGGTTGAACCACTGTCGCCACATGGACTATTTAAACAATGTCCTTACTGTCTGTCTGGGCCTTGTCAGTTGTGTTGCTGTCTATGCAGGGTCAGAAAGCTGTAATTAATGTCAGAATGACAGAACTATCCCTTTAAAATGCCATAGGATAAAAGAAATCTAGTAATTAATTAATTAAAACACAAATACACAAAAACACAACCAATAAAAAAACAACAATACCAACAAATCCATGGAATTTTAGGGCTTCCAAATTAAAATGCTACATTTTGGCCATTTTTTCCCTAACGAAAACCTCTAGGTTGAAGCTTAGCACCATTATTATCAATGTGTGTTTCAGGTATGTGGATCTTATGCAGAATTTAAAAACTGAAAATATGAGATTCATAAGCTGTGTGTTTGTGAGATGTGCAAAAGTGTCTTACGTAGGTCTTCCACATAGAAGTGTGTTGGCTCTGTCCATGATCCATTGCCTGCCAGGGAGGTGGCTCTAATCCGCACTGTATAGTTCCCAGGATGCACCACTCTCAGCTTGCAGCCTCCGTCTGCAATATAATGCTTCCTGGATACACAATGGTGCAGCTCCTAAGACATAAAGGCATGCAGTTAAACGGTGCACATCGGACTGAAGGCGACCATTAGCCAGTGGCAAACCTTGGCTTTTATCATGTTTTCAAAGTGCTTCTAACACTAATACATCCAAATATTACTCATCAGACTTCATTGAATTTGCCAGAGGTAAGCGTAAACCGTTACAACAGAGTGTTTCATGTCCATTAATGGAAACAGGTCCATGTGCTACTAAGTGCAAAACCATCATGTTGTTTCGCTTACAACAATTATTAGCCTTTATATAATCACCCCTTGTTTATCCAAAGCCTTTCAAAAACAACATTACGAACATTTCCACTGTCTCGGACTGGAATTCTCCATGGTTACAGAAATACAAAGTTGACGCAATGATGCTAAAATAGCTTGTTGATTTGGAGCAAGCACATGTTGATTTCAACAGGATTGATAAAAATCAGATTAAAAGAGCAGCCAGCGTTCATGGGAGCACAGAGCCTGGAAAACATACAGGCTTTGACCTCAATCTCATGTAACATCTCACCTCTGTATCTCCCAGCCTCTTATAATGGACTTCGTAGAGAATAATCATGCCGTTAGGAGCCTTAGGCTCCATCCACCCGATGTGTACCGAGTACTCCGACACCTCACAGATTATCGGCCCCACAATGTCATCTGCTTTTTCTATAAGAAACACCATTACAGAGTGAAGTTAATAATAATGGCTATATCATAAAAAATTAAAATGCATCATATAATAACAATCCCATACCTTCAGGCATTGTGCGGGCACTCACGTAGGCTGCCATACTGCAGCGAGAGGGGTCAGTCTCATGGTTGCAGGCATGGATTTCTATTTGGTAGCTGGTGAAATGGCGCAGATTGGAGATGACCGTTGACTCTTTGGCTTGAACAATCAGGGAAATTTTATTGGCCTCTGCTTCCTCCTCTGGGCTACGAGTGGCAGAGCCATTGGGCAGCGAAGAGGGTGTAGTGAAAAGACGAGATGAGGTCCTGTTGGCAATGCCCACCAGAGACCTGCGCTGTCTTGACGTCCTAGAGACACAGAAACAAACAGAGGCACTTAGTCAACTTATTAAAATTTTTTACTAATTAATTGCACATTTTTTCTGAAATGAATCGCAATGAATCCCCCTAACATTAGGATTTTTAAATATATACTTTTGTTTTGCAATAATTTCACATTCAATCTTCAAATTAATGTAGAAACAACAAAGACAGTATATTTTTAATATTTAATTGCATCTTTTTGTATGACTGAAGGCGAGTATCACTGATACCAATACTACAGATGTTTCTTAGGACATGGTTTTTTTCCTAATATTTACCATTGACTATAGCCATTCAACATTACAGTATAATTGAGAGCTATCAATATTAACATTTATTAGACTTTAAAAAATACTTCTAATTTAAGTAAACCTAAAAACAATCTTCACATAAACCTATTATTTACCTTTACCCTTCAGAAAGTAGGAATTATACAGAAACTGAATAAAGTTATCAAACACTAAATACTAAATGAAATTTAGGTGAATCCTTATAAATATAGATGAATTAACAGACATCACAGCAGCGGGGTTATTAGGCTATTTGGCTGCTATTACTTTAAGAGCTGCTGCTGCTGAACATGATGCAGATCTAACACGCATTCTTGTAGTTTCATTCACACTTTAATATGAAATTATACAGGCTACGACGTGCACCGCTGTGTAGAGCATGCACTACGATAAGTAAAACGGCTGACAGAACAGGTAAATTCATTTTTACTGACATATGGCCAGTGATGGGAATAACGGCTTTATAAACGAACACGTTACTAACAGCTTTACTTTTTTCAGTAACGAGTAAATCAAACTAATTTTCCTCGTTACAATGCCATTATCGTTACTGACTATAAAATGCGGCGTTACTATAATTGTGCTGTGAAGCGGTTTTCATTTTCAAGCTGTCTTCATTTAAAAGTAGACATTTTAAGCTTTTTATAAATGAATTTCTCATGTCTGTGAGGCAGGTATTCACAGAGATTCAGGTGGTTTTATTTACTTGTATGTGAAGAGAGCTGACTGAGACCGAGAGGGCTGAGAGCGCACCCCGTTTATTTTCTTTATTTTACAAAAGCACATTGTTTTGTTTTTATTATGACTATAGACAAGTAATAGACTCACTGCGGTTTTAAATGATACCTTATTCTTATTTGTACAATCAAAAATTGTACAGAATACTAAAAGTATTTTTAGTTATTTTCGCGGTCATCGAGAAAAAATGTACTGGTGCGGTCTTCGCACCACAGAGGGTTAAAACAGTGTTGCCACGGGATGTTTTTCCATGTCCGCAGATTAAAGCGATCCCAATAACGCAATATTTAGCCCCTGGAAGGTGTCTCTTACATTGTCCCACAGTAACATTAAAATTGTGTAGATTAAAATGTTTTATTCATTTAACATATTTAATATTGGGGGCCATCCAAGTTATTTGACATATTTGATAGTTACTTTCTCTGGCAGTTAATTACTTTTATAATGATGTAACTCAGTTAGTAACTCTGAGCTACAATTTGTAAAAAGTAATTAGTAACTATAACTACTTACTGTTTTTAAAATAACATGCCCAACATTGCATATGGCCTGACAACATCTTATCTGACCGCAGTTCACTGTTGTTCTACTGAAGCTCCCTCATCACCTGTAGCTTTCTTGCGGTTGTTTGACTATGGCCTGACGCTGAGGTGAAATGGAGCGCGCGTCTGAAAAGTCTACAGTTTCATGTGAGTGTAAAGACATTCTGCGACTAAAACACACTTCTTGTCAAGAAAAAAAGAGACAGAAGCAGCATTTGTGAATGGGGTTAAACTGGAAAAATTAATCGCCTGCATTTACACGCTAATTTTGACAGCATTAGTTATAATATATCACTATGTTTGTGGATGTCGAAAAAATGTCCATATGTTGTGTTACCAGCTGATGCGAGTCATGTAATAATGCAAGTAAATTATGGAGCCTTACTCAATCTGATTGACTGTGGCAAAACAAATATTTGAAAGGCAGTTCTATATGTGGCAGCACTTATTTAGTCCATTAATCGAACAGTCACCTGCACTAAACAGATGTTCAAGTCACAAGCTTCAACTCTTCAAAGCAACGTGGGAAAAATCAAAAAGGATATGACATGCTTCATGACGCAGAGCTAGTTCACTACAGCTCAGACTTCCATTATCACTTCATTGTTGAATACAGACCACAAATTACTGTATAATTACATAAAAGTGTGGCAAATTGCGGTTTAGGAAATACATGGCAGTCTTAAAGTGGCTATTCATTCGACACCTTTGAACAAGTGCAGTTTTCCTTCTGCTGACATTTCCTGTGGAAAAAGGTAGTTTGTGAGAACATTCACATTTTAATGAGAATTCTACTCAAAAGAGCAAAAGAGACTTCTTTTAAAAAACACAACCAAGTATCACTGACCATTTTAATGTGTATATTTGCTAAAGGTTATTTTGGGCATCTTTTAAGGAGTACAACACTACCATACATGTATTACAAACCACACAATTCCAGTTCACCAAGTTCATTACTGAAATCACCACTAGAGGGAGCAGAGGAGCATTTCATGTGGTTGGTTTTAACTATTCCAGTGGTAAACCACCACCAGTGCACCACAGCCTTCAGTTATTTCCTTAAATATAAGAGCTCAGGACAGGAGGATTCAGCGATTTTGGTGTGCTCTAAGAGCCAAAGCATTTCCGAGGATAAAGTCATTTTTAAGTAAAACCATATTTTAACACCTAAATAAAATGAACTGAGTACTTTTTATAGTCTGTAAAACTGCTGTGAATAAAACGTGCAGACCAGCTGCAAGACAACCAAAATATTTAGAACAATAAAGGGTAGCGAGACAAAAACGTCTGTGTAGGAGTTTGCACTACCTCTGAATCCATCACAGTATCTATCGCTACCACAAAGCAGACAACATCTTTCTTCCAAAACAAAGATTGCGCTAAACCAAGGCCTGTACAAGGCATGAGAGAAAGTATGTCTGTTCGTGGGAGCGTGCATGTGTGTGTAGGAGTGGAACGGGATCTTTAAGGCCAGCTGTGAGCTTCTAAAGGCCAAAGATACACAAAGACAGTGGAAACGCACCTAACAAAAACACATACTCAAGGCCTTGGTGGAGTCAAAAACAACCCAGCCTGACCACTACTAAGATGTTCAGCCCTGAGCTTAGAACTCTGGAGAAAACAGAAGAACACCATGAACCACTTGAGAATCTCCACCTAGAGGGTCATGTCAGGTAAAGAATCTCATAGCTGCATCTCAAGAGTCACTGAATAGAAAACATCATCCGTTTCTAAACCTTTTACACTAGGGCTAACTAATAACTAATAATTCTGATAATTAAACAATGTTTATAAATCTTGCCCAGTGTTCTCCTTAAAACAATGTGAAAACTATTTATGCAAAAAAACAAACAACAACAACAACAACAACAACAACAAAAAAAAAAGTATTACAACTGTCGCAATCAAAATGAAATGTGAAAATGAAAAGTGTGAATTTCTGTTGAACTTCCTTCTGTTGAAGGAATGCTTTGACCAGTCAGAGGAGCTTAGATTAAATGGCACTGAAAACACTGGAGCTGTTGTTGAGAGTGCACACTCGCAAATTCCCTCATCATAAACAACACAGTGCAGATATGTAAATAAAATATATGTAAATAAAAGATTACTTTCCTAGCAATCACAACAACATAAAAAGCATTCTTTTGTTATTGACAAGAGTTTAAAATATTGATTAAAGTAATTGAGTAAACTTAAGTATTTGACATTAAAGACAACATGTTTTTTTTCCAATAATAAAGTGATTATAAAAAAAAAAATCCCACACAAATGTAAACATTGCCCCTGGAAATCAGTTCCAGAGGGCAAATATTGCTCCTTAATGGAAAAGTTCATTTTTGACCCTGTTGTCTACATATGAAAAATGATTGTATATGCAATATACCGTTTACTGTTCATTTCTGACCCTGCTGTCTACATATGAAAAATGATTATATGCAACAATACTATTTACTGCTTATGTTTAGTACATGTAAGTATCTATATTATGTATCTATACTATAAAACTGCCTATTTATGAAAACATGTATATAATGTGCAGTATGCTATACAATGTATATGCATGCCATATACTGCCTTTATTTAATATAATAGTATATTATATATATATATATATATATATATAAATAAAGTTATATGTGCCATACATTGTTTATATGTGACCCTGGACCATAAAAAAATAAGTGTCAATTTTTCACAATTGAGATTTATATATCATCTGAAAGTGGAATAAATCTGTTATGATAGGACGATATTTCTGGAATCTGGAATCTGAGGGTGCACAAAAATTTAAATATTAAGAAAATCGCCTTTAAAGTTGTTCAAATTAAGTTCTTAGCAATGCACATTACTTATCAAAAATTAGGTTTCTATACATTTACAGTAGGAAATGTACAAAATATCTTAATAGAATCTTTACTTAATATCCTAATGATTTTTGGCATAGAAGAAAAATCAATAATTTTGACCCATAAAATGTATTTTTGGCTATTGCTACAAATACACCCCAGCGACTTAAGACCAGGGTCCAGGGTCACTTACAGGAAGTAGTCAATGTATTAAAATTAAAATTAAACTTTTATAGAAAATATTTTTTTTTACTACTGGTGGAGGTTCTAATTGATCATTTGCAAATCAACCGTTTTCATTATCGTTTACATTGTTTAATTTTTGCAGTTCTTATCTACACTAGTCAAATTAGGAACCAGAAACCTACCTGAGCTCAAAAACTTCATTATGGAGGTAGTTCTCGAAGGTTTTGCGGTACTCTGTCTCCTCCGCCTCTTTCTTCAGCTGTTTCTCCGTTTTGGGGCAAGCGCAGCAGCGGCTATCTTGGCCTTGCTCTTCAGTTTGGTTCCACTTCTGTTCCTCTTCACTGTCCACTTGTGTGGGGGCTCTGGTGGGCAACTTCATACCTGAACAACAGAAACACAAGGTTCAGACATTTGTGAAACTTTTGAACACTTAATGTGTATGTGTTAAATCATGCTCTTGTATGTTTTCGAACCTTTCTGACAGTAATCAAACTTATAAAGCTCGCTGGCCTCTGGTTGCTGCTGGCAGAAGACCAGGTAGTGTGTGATGTTTCCATTTGGATCGTTAGGGGGCTTCCATTTCAGAATGATCTGAGATGAAGAGTTTGATGAGGATATGGGGTCCAGGGGCACAGACGGTTCTAAAAAAGAACAAAAACACATAGGTAAATGGAAAAAAACATGAAAGGCCAAGAAAGTAGACTAGTAGAACAGTAGACTAAACTCAATTCTGGTTAGACCACATTGTCAAAATGAGACAAGAAGAATAACGACAGCTTCCGTCTTAAAAAGGAAGAAGTTGAGGGGCACCATCGATGTCACAGTGTGCGAACCCAACCGTTTGCCAAACCAGGGAAAACAAAAAAAGAGAAAAACCCTAAAGCACTACTTTCAGGCCTTGCCAACCAGCTGCCGAGACAATGTTCTCAGCTTAGCGAATGGTTATGCGGTTTATCAGGAAAGAAAGACAAAACAAGCTCAAAAGGAAGCCAGACAGACACCTGGCAGCACTGAAAGCAAACCACATTTATTCTCCTAAATCACGGCCTGTCATGCTGCAAACTGCTGAGTGACTTCACACCGCTCAAAGTCATCAGTGACCTATTTTACCAGCCTTTGACCTGTTTTATTGCTCTCCTGTGCCAAGCCTACACGATAAACACTGCTACTGGAATCAAAGAACAACTTCAGAAATGACTAAATTCAGGTTTGGCAAAGAGATCACACAAACAAATGCGTCAAATTCAAAACTCTAAGAGACTAAATGTTTGTTTTGATCTTTCCAACTTTCATTTTGCTTGACGGTATACGAAGTTGTAAAAAACTTACTGGTAGCATTGGTGCGGACATAGATGATTTCGCTTTTTGCTCCGTGGACTTGGTGTTCATCAGAAGCGGAGAGCTGGGTTTTGACCATGATGGCGTACTGCGTCCACGGCTTCAGAGGAAGGATGAGGTACCCGGGCTCCTGCTGTTCCTTTCCATCTGTGGCACGAGGCGGAGGGTCTACATCGGCTATGACCCAGCTGTTAGAGCCACATGCGTCCTGACCGTCAAACTCAGTCACGTTCTTATATGGCCTAGAGGAGCAGAGAGAAATGTCAACAATACTTAGATAGAAATCATCACTTCATATGAACTTAATTTACAAAATAAGAACGGCTATAAAATGGACCTTAGAGTCAGGGTAGGCGATGTTTTGAATGCGGTGAAAATGAAAACAAGGCGGAAGTACAGCCCATTTAACTTGGTATGGACCATTAAGTTGGCAAAACACAGACTTTACTTAAAAGTTTCCAGTAGGTAAAATGCTCTGGATTTTGGACAGTACTTCTATCCCTCACTGCCTCATTCAAAACCCAGTAAATAAACTGTCTACATCGATTAAGCTCCGTATGAAAAGTCAAGCCACTTACGCCTCTTTGTATAAAACCATGAATCCCAGGAGGTCTCGAAAATCTGGTGGCCAGAAGGGTTCCCATTTAATGATGATCTTGTCAGAAAGTGTGCGAATCTGTGTGAACTTCAAAACCTGGCTCTCACCTATTGAAACAGCAACAAAAATGCATTCAGATTCATTGAGGAAGAGCATGAGCATACATGAAATGCAAGGCTATGTCCTCCTCACATGAAGCCTGATCTCCATTGGTCTTTGAGACAATGTCATTCTTTGTTTGCCGGTTCTTGGTGCCCGTCACCTCTTCCATCTTCCGGATCTCTGACATGCAGAGTTTAGAATTATGATGGAAAAACATGCGACCCTGCTTGATGGTCAGGTTGTGTTTGGACCAGTCCCACAACTGACGCAGGTTCTGATTATCCAAGGCGTAGAAGGAAAAATTCCTAATGGGAAAGAACAGCACATGAGTGAGGACAATGGAAGAGGATGGAATATACTGATGATGTAGGTTTGACAAAATCCTATGACAAGACTCATACCCGACTTCCTGTGTCTCCCCATGGATGACTCGGAGCTTGCGAAGGAAAGATAGAGAGACTAGGGCGTATGAGTGTCGTACTGTCAGGTAGCCGGTTATCTCCTCCAGCTGTCCCAAGTTAGCTTCCAGCTCTGCGGCTATGTTATCTAAGAGGGAGAGATAGAAAGAAAAGCAAGTTCAAAATTTGACTTTTTGAAAACCTGAAATGTACATATGTGCTTCTGTGATCGATTAAATAAGGAATAACTAATGACTATTGAATTATTGGATGTGAATGCACACCCACGGTGGTAATGCAGTCACAGTGAAAAATAGAGAAATGTATTATATTTATTTATTTATTTAATTAATTTTGTCATACCCCTGAATGACAGACAATTTAAAGGGATAGTTCAGCCAAAAGATTTAGTCATTAATTACTCACCTTCATGTTGTTCCAAACCCGTAAGATTGAGATATTTTTGATGAAATCCAAAAGCTTTCCAAAAGCTTTTGCACTGACAGCAATGCAACTGACATGTTCAAGGCCCATAAAGGACATTGTTAAAATAGGCCATATGACATCTGTGGTTCAACCTTAATTTTTTGTAGCCACAAGAATACCTTTTGTGCACAAAGAAAACAAAAATAACGACTTTATTCAACAATTAATTCAGTCTTTGACGTGAATTCAAGATAGTACCATGACGTTTGTTTTCTTGGCACACAAAAATTATTTTTGTCGTTTCATAAAATTAAGTTGCATAGTTGCATTGCGGCCTATGCAGGGTCAAAAGCCTCTCGGATTTCATCAAAAATATATTAATGAAGATGAACGAAGGTCTTATGGGTTTGGAACGACATGAGGGTGAGTAATTAATGACCAAATATAAATTTGAGTAAACTTTTAAATTATACAGTTTAAGCCAAAAGTTTACATAATCTGCAAAATGTTAATTCTTTTACCAAAATGCATGTTGTTATTTTTTTTAGTATTTGCCTGAATAAGATATTTCACATAAAAGACGTTTACATATAGTTCACAAGAGAAAATAATAGTTGAATTTGTAAAATTGACCCTTTTCAAAAGTTAACATCACTTGATTCTGAATGATCCACAGCTGTGTTTTTTTTTTTGTTTGTTTGTTTGTTTGTTTAGTGATAGTTGTTCATTGCTTAACCCGTTTGTCCTGAACAGTTAAACTGCCCGTTGTTTTTCAGAAAAATCCTTCAGGTCCCACAGATTCATTGCATTTGAACCCTTTCCAACAATGACTATAATTTTGGATTACGGTTTGATTTAAGGACAACTGAGGGACTCATATGCAACTATTACAGAAGGTTCAAACGCTCACTGATGCTTCATAAGGTAAATTGATGCATTAGGAGCCAGGGGTGTAAACTTTTGAACAGAATGAAGATGTGTACATTTTTCTTATTTTTCCTGTTCATTTTTTGTTCATTTAGTACTGTACTAGCTACATAAAATACTTACATGTTCCCCAGAAGACAAAATAATTTAAATTTACCCTGATCTCTATAAATATACCAAAATGCTGAAAAACAAAGAATTTTGTGGGACCTGAAAGATTTTTCTGAAGAACAGTAGGCAGTTTAACTGTTCAGGACAAACAACTATCACAAAAAAAAAACAAGCTGTGGATCACTCAGGTAAAAACACAGTATTAAAATCAAGTGTATATAAACCTTTGAACAGGGTCATCTTTATAAATTCAACTATTTTTTTCTCCTGTGGACTACATGTAAACATCTTTTATGTGAAATATCTTATTCAGGTCAGTACTTAAAAAA
This sequence comes from Cirrhinus molitorella, assembly GCA_033026305.1. NCBI lineage: Eukaryota > Metazoa > Chordata > Actinopteri > Cypriniformes > Cyprinidae > Cirrhinus > Cirrhinus molitorella. Next base: position 14,420,491 of record CM065124.1, on the reverse strand, counting down.
AAACAAAAAAAAACATGCATTTTGTATGACCCCTCTTATTTTGGTAAAATAATGAACATTTTGCAGAATCTATAAGGTGAATGCAACTGTACATATAAAATTAAATAAATTCTTATTTTCTGTTCTCATTGATTTTTTTTCTGTAAAGGAGAATGGTTGCTACAGACAAAAGCCAATTATATAGTTATATATATATATATATATATATATTATATATAGTATTATATATCCTCAGAATGCTGATTAACCAATCAGAACCATGAATTCCAGAGAGCCGTGTAATAAAGACGTCCTTCTACGCTTGCACAAACAGAAGAAAACATATTAAAGAGTTTGTTTGTTCTTACTCCCTCCGCGGATGTTGATGACCAAACTGCCGTTGATCACAGTGCATCCTCTCAGAGCCTGGGCCGCAGTGACTGAGTCCACTGTCTTCAGCCCCATGCACACTTTGGGACAGAGGCCAGCGCAAGGGGTGCAGTTCAACCTGCGGAACAGAACACAGAGTCTCATGTACACAAAGCCACACAACAAACAAAAGTCACTCACGTGCTGTGAACAGAACACAGAAACAAAGAAACGCAGATATGATGGAGCGTTTCTATTCTCGTTGAAGCAAATTTGCACTATTGAGACAATAACGGATTGTTTGTGTCAAGGACGTGGATCCTGTTGCGCAAAGTGTCAGCGCTGGGAGCGGGGCTGTGGGTGACCTTGCAGGGCAGACCGAGGGTGCAATCAAGGATGAATGAGACGTTCTCTCCGACGTGCCAGAGACACAACTTAATCACTGATTGTTTTTGTAGATACGTTGGGCTTGACTGAGGAACTGTTTGTCTTCTGTGCAGGATGCTTTTTGCACTGCTGTTTCCTGTGAAACTACACTACGCATATTTGTACGACAATTGTACTAGAGTGTGAATCCACAAAAGCAAAACAAAGGATACGGAGGCGTGGTTTACAAGCCAAAAGTCTTAATTATAATAGCGTCACAGCATGATAACAGATGTGCCAAGAATGTGCACAAACCACCTATCGGGTAAAGCGCAAATAATTTCCATGAATGGGTCGTCGCTGTGTTTTGTGCCTTGTTACTCTTTTGTGGTACCTGCCAAAAAGGACGGAATGTGCTGTGGTTTATCCAGCTAATCTGAAGGGAAGCTGGTGCGTGGGTGAAATCCGTATTGCAGACATATCAGAGTCCAGTATGCCATGTCTCCCTGCGGCAGGGATGCAACTCAGAGTCGTTTATCTGTCAGTGGCCAGACGGCGCTCCCTGTCTACGCAGCTGACAGACAGAGAGACAAGCTGATGAGACAAGGGTGTCGAAACTCCAGATATCTCATTGGAGGCCTGCTAGCGTGCTGAGACTGTAACCAAGGGGCGAGAGGCCTGACCACTGCGCTGTGTCTGTCCAGCCTCTTTGATTTGTGTGTCTGCTGTCTGAATTCCCACAGTGCACCCACACTGCCCAGCCCAGGGGTCATTCTGGCACTGGGGAAGCGAGAGTATCATGAGAAAGAGGGAAAAAGGAAGAGAAAAGAGGAGTGTGCTATCTGGCAGAACATGCATTATAGGGACAGTTCTGTTATTATTTGGTCACCTTAAAAAAATAGCTCAGGCAAAAATTGAAAATTCTGTCATTAATTACTCACCCTCATGTCGTTCCAAACCTGTAAGACCGTCGGTTCATCTTTGGAAAACAAATTAAGAAATATTTGATGAAATCCAAAAGCTTTCTGACCCTGCATAGACAGCAATGCAACTGACACGTTCAAGGACAAGAAAGGTAGCAAATAGTTTCAACAATAACATTCTGAAGCTATGAAAACGTTTTGTGTGCAAAGAAAACAAAAAAATACCAACTTTATTTAACAATGTCGTCTATGCAGGGTAAGAATGCTCTCTGATTAATTTGTATTCCAAAGATGAACGAAGGTTTGGTTTGGAATGACATGCGGATAATAATTAATGACAGAATATAATTTTTTTTGTGAACGATCCTCCTAATCTTTCCTCAAACACATGAACACAAAAGTAAATGTTAGGTCTGCTTTTTAGATGCAACAAAACCGGATGGTGATTCAGACTGTTAAGCTCCAAAAATGATAAAAAGTACTATAAAAGTGGTTCATACAACATTTGAAGCCATGAAATAGTAACATCTGAGAAACTCATTACACACAAAATATAGTCTGTTAAAAACTAAGCTATAATATGGCTTCAAACGACTTGGAATATAGTGAAACAGTCATAAGGACTTATTTCCAGAAACATTTATGGTGCTTATGCTTTTTGCATATTGACAGTATGACTTACCATTTTGTGTTGTTGCAGTATGGACAAAAATAGCTTGGACTTTACACATTTTTGAGTTTTGAGATAGTAGAATACACTATCAGATAAGTTTAGATTGACCTGAGGGTAAGTGGTCCAGGGTCAAATACAACTTTGGATAGTTGCTAAAATTTCCCAATTGAAGTATGCACAATACATTTTTATAAAATCTTCTATCAAAATATCTCATGTTGATTGTATGCTCTGATGTTTTCATTGAAGCTGGTGTCTGACCACAGTGGAACAGAGACTTCTGAAAATCACTGAGAATATGACAAAAACACAATATTTATGTGAATTGTCCATCCTTCTGCATAAAGAAATGCATGTGTGTATAGAAATAGCAAGGAAGGGAATGAAGCCATGAGACAATGGTTATCCTATATTTCCACCACAAACAAACAAACAAACAAACAATACAAACTATGTTCTGAAAAGCTCTGTAAAACAGAGGTTAGCGGTCTCCAGTAGTCGTCCTATTCCAGCCCAGACCTTCTTTAAATGGGCACGTCAGCACTGCCAAGCCTCACACTAGGTCAGCGCTGCTTTAAAACTCACATGCTTCCTCTCATTAACATACAACGTTCCCTTTCTGACACACTCTCTCTGTCCCAAATTATCCTTTGTCCTCTCAGACAGTCGATCGAGGTCAGTACAGCCCTGATCATTCTAAGCCATCTTTGCAGTTTAGTCTTTTCCTTCACTTCATGCTCCTGTTCCGTGGATGAGACAAACAGGAAGGATGCATGAAATCCCTGCAGAAAAAAGACTTAACTGGCCTAAGCTGTTATGCTGGTCTTAGCAGGTCTCTCAGCATAGTCAAACTTGTCTGGCCTGCTGTTGGGGCTGGACAGCTTACCAGTTCATATAAACAATATTGCATCATCTGTGCTGTTTGAGCTTACATAAAGCATCAAATCATGTTTTTCATGTAAATACAAGTGGAAAAGTCAAGTTTGAAGTCTAAATGTGACCCTGGACCACAAAACCAGCCATAAGAGTCAGTTTATTTTAAATTGAGATTTATACATCATCTGAATGATGAATAAATAAGCATGAACATGAAAATCTGAAATCTGAGGGTGCAAAAAAATCAAAACATTAAGAAAATCACCTTTAAAGTTGTCCAAATGTTTTTTAAAAATATATATTTACAGTAGGAAATTTACAAAATATCCGAATGATTTTTTGACATGACAGAAAATTAGATAATTTTGACCAATACAATATATTTCTGGCTATTGCTACAAATGTACCCGTGCTACTTAAGAGTGGTTTTGTGGTCCAGGGTCACAGATAAGGCATAGAGTGGTCCAGTGACCCACACACCCTCTCTCTTAACAGGTCACACTTCATACGCTAAAGATTTGGCTTTTATGAGACCTGACGCACATGTGTGGCATGTGAAGTACCCTTTAAAACACTTGGGGATGTGCGTGCTAGTATTTGTGCACGTTCATTGAGAGCAGAGCGTTCAAGTAGCGGGTTACTTACGTAGTGGAGTTCACAGTGGTGTACCCAGAAGGGCACTCTGGGATGCAGGCGCCGTCATGGATGACGTATTCGTGGCAGTCACCTTTGCTCTGCTTGCATTTGTTGTGGAGCTCCTGGCAAAAGCCGAAGCTGACGCAGCGCCAGCCCTTAAAGGTGTAGAAACCAGGTGGGCACTTGTCAACGCAGATGTTATTGTGCATGTAGTTGCGGCAGGCCACACATTTGCTCGATGAGTTGGGCTCCAAGCAGCCACCCAGACACTGTTCGTGGCAGCACTGGTTGTCTTTAGTGCAGGCACGGTGCTTGCATGAGGATGGGCACACTGTGGGTAAAAAGAGAGAGAGAGTTATATTTAAAGAAAGTATTTTTTGGGAAAGAACAGATGCTTCTCATCCATAGTGACATACAGTCAAACTATAAATTATTCAGACACCAGATTTAATTTATTATTATTATTTTTTACTAATGGGTGCAGGACAGCATAGTTTATTTATCATTTTCTAAACTATAGCAAATAAACAGAGAAATTTGAAAGGTGAGTAATTTTGAAAGTGTCTGAATACATTTTGGTTTGAGTGTAATTCATTTGTGATTATCAAGATGAATTTGTTGTATTTTTCTTTTTCTTGAAAAACAAGTTTTTCACTTCACGTAATGCAAAATAATATAATAAAAAATCTAAACATTTTATTCATTAGATTCAAGACTATTGTAAATTTTATTTGATTATCAAAGCATGTATTAGACTGAGCTCAAAAAAATATAGATTATTATCAGCAATATTAATAACAAAATATGTAACAAACAAAACAATAATAATAATAATAATAATAATAAATGTTGATAAAATAACAAGCTAATACACAATAAAACATGCAACAAAAAAAAAAAGTTTTGCCTGCAGTCACACACATATTTAAATGTGTAATTAGACAGGTTCAAGCAATATTGCTATTTTACAACTTAATATTAGACAGCATCTGTGGTGTGTTGTTGATTACCACATAAAATGAAGTTGACGTCAGTTTGTAAAAATAACAAAAACACATTTATATGAAACCCTTGTGGGCTAAGTACACAGATTCAAAACTTTACACTTTATCAAACTTGTTTTTTTTTAATAAAATGCACATGAATAATTCAATGCAATGTTTGTTTGTTTTTTCTGTAAAGCTGCCTAAATCAATCATTATGAGGAAAGACTAATTTTCTAGGTAGGCCACATCTTCTCAATGTCTTTTCATTCTAATATATTCTAATATAATAGTCTTTCACATGTAACTGTGTAAAGCTGAAGTTTAATTTCTTTACAAAATTCGTAATATTAACACATGGTTCTGTTTGTTTAAAGGAGACCTATTATGCGTCTTTTTACGAAGTGTAATAAAAGCCTCTGGTGTCCCCAGAATGTGTCTGTGAGGTTTCGGATCAAAATACTCCACAGATCATTTATTATATCTTTTTTAAAATGCCTATTTTGGGTGGAAGCAGAAACACACTGTTTTTGCGCATGTCTCTTTAAATGCAAATGAGCTGCTGCTCCCCGCCCTCTTTTCCAGAACAGGGCTGTGCCTTTACAGCTCATAACCTCAGACACTCTACCAAAAAACATCTGTTCGGTTTTAATTATCATGTCTATCGTGCTGAAATCATGCGTTTAAAGCTCCAGTCCATAACTTTTTTGGTTAAAAATTATACAAAATCATTTTTTGAGCAAGTACATAACCCGCCAATGTTCAAAACTATCACCTTACTTTAGCCCGATTCACAATGGTTAGCTTATAATGATGTTTTTTAAATTGAGTGGTACGGGTAGGTTTTCACGGGAAATTCAAGCATGCCACTGCGTCATTTCATTACTTAAACATAAAGGCGGCGTCCTGGCAAGTAGCTTTATCGCATGTGAGAATGCTGCAGGTGCCGGATAGTTTATAGCCTTTTCTCACAGCGGCTGAAATAATGAAACTTATCATTCTGATTGTGGAATGTAATCCAAAAAGTTTGTGTTTATGAAACATAAGTGACTGAAATTAATTACTCTAGTTTTAAATGTGCATTTAATTGCAGATAGCCTATGTGGGATTACACAAGTTTTATATTTTAAAGACAACTGGTCCTAAGGAAGAATGATTTGCTTTTTCGGCTAAAAGAATTCCTTCTTATGAAATCTGAATTTTGTGTCAATCAGAGATTAGACTGTGCAGAAACAGAAACGATGATAGATAAAATGATTTGATAGGCCGTAACCATCCGAAACAAATGCACACAAAGTGGTTGTCACACGGCATGCGAGTACTAAATTAAGTTCTCTTTCATGTCCTATTGCGCTTAAACTGTCAAGTACACACAAGTTCATGTGTTAATGAAAACACATGAGTTACAAAAACAGTCGACTATGTCTGTGAAGATAAAGCTGGGAAATAAACTGCATGTTTACATTATATCTGTGTAGCAGCACACAGTTGTTTTCACAAGCTTGCAGAGAAAGGCTCATCAAAAAAAGTTTTTACTAGGTGGTTCTTTTTTTGGGTTGGTGACCTGATTATAGCACTTAAACACAGAAAAAGATGATATGTCACCTTTAAACCTGGATTGGCTTAGGGCAAAAACACTGGCTTAAAACAGCAATGTAGGATGATTTTGAATTTAGAGAGTATGCATGAGCATTGCAGAGCTAGACAAAACAAGCATTTGAGGTTACAAAGTATACAAATTTTACTTGTTTTTAGAAAATCATTTCGCTAGATAAGACCCTTATTCCGCAGCTGGGATCATTTAAAGCCCTTTTCCTTTAGTTTAACTCGTTATTTCCTGTGGAAATTGACATATGCTCTTAATACTTCACTTGTAATATACCTTTAAGTGTTTTCTCAGTAACCCTACAGTCATGCCCTATCTTGCTGTAACACCAGTTTATAATTCTAAATATTAAATGACAAAATGGCCTACTCTGATAAGCAGCTTCTAAAATGGTGTAACCGCATTCCTCTGCCTTTTATGTGCTTTCTTTCCGCCATACACACAAGCACACAAACCCTATAAACACACACTACACAGAGCAGCACACTGCTGCCAGTTGTTTGACAAGAGTCTTGTTGTAAGTCCTTCTCTCCCACTGAAGTCAGTGTTTACATATTTCTTCACCCCCCACCAAAATGACAGAGGTGAAAGAAGCCACGTGTGGCATAGCCGTAAGAGAGAAAGATAGGAAAAACCCTAAAGATAAATCTCAGGGGTCATAGAGGTCCTCATATAGCACATGGAAGAGAACCTACAGTGATCCATAGATTCCTCTGGAATCACTCTATGTGACTTTACTGGCCTCTTTCTAACAACGTGACTTGCAAGCTTGTCTCTGAGACAGCCTGTTAAAAATAAACCACGCATGGCCAGCTGGAGCATGCGCCGCTGCCCTCGAACATACCTATGAACGCGCTTGCGCATATGTTTGAACGCGCATACACAACCTTCCTCTCACAAACACACACAGATTAGAAGTCGCTAAGTGAGCAGAGTTGTATTGCTGGCTGTGAGATCCTTATATAAGGGTCACTAGAAATTTACTCTTTGTATTCATGGTGGTTTCAAACAACTGTAAACAATTTTTAGAAAGTAGAAACTTTTTAAGAGACATTTAAACTCAAATGAAATGACTATTAAAAAAAAACAATGTAGTGTAACCAACAAATAAAAGTAGTGCTGCTACTAACAATTATTTTGGTAATCAAGTAATCGGTTAATTATTCTGACGATTAATCAAGCAATCGGGTAATTATAAATATTTTTTTGAGCTAATAAAAATAGACCTAAGCAAACAATTGCCTTTAAAATTATAGTTTTACACTTCACTGCGTGATCTAATCTGTGTTTAATATTGACTGAACAACATTTAATTCTAAATAAATAGGTCGACGTCAAAACGCGTAACCTCAGAGTGAGGATTTGCGCTTTTATTTTGAAAATCACGATGAACAGTTGGCATATTGAGAAAGAAATTTATGTATTCTCCTGTGTTTGCATAGTTTTATAATTTTACCTTACAAATCTGATAAAATGGTGTACATTGCATTCTCAGATTAACAATATAATAAACACAAACTCACAGGAATATGCAGAGATGAAGTTTGAGACACTCCACACATGTAAATGATAACTGTTTGTGCAGAGCATCATTTACTGCGACTTATTTAACTGAATCGCAGCCTTTGTGAATTCACACCAGCACTATGCTTTATGATGATTTTTAAATGGTTTTAATATTTTGTGGAGCCTTAGAGAACAGTCTAATAATGGGTTTAAAGGATTCTCGTCCATGGAATGTGCAACTTCCAGTATTCTGCCGGTTATTCAACACAAGCAAATTCAAGTCAACAATTTTTTTTTATTGAGTCAAAATTAATCGAGAAATCGTTACAGCCCTAAATAAAATTAAAAACAATTTTTAATTTACAATAAATTTTTTTTTTTTACTGTTAATTCAGAAAACGCATCTCAGGTCCAGCAGGGATTGTCGATGGGGGGGGGGAGTGAATAACCAGTGCTCTCCACCCTCAATACCACAACTGAGGTGAGTCCCTTGAGCAAGGCACCGAACCTCCAACTGCTCCCCGGGCGCCGCAGCAATATGACTGCCCACTGCTCTGGGTGTGTGTTCACTACTGTGTGTGTACTTGGATGGGTTAAATGCCGAGCACAAATTCCGAGTATGGGTCACCATACTTGGCCACGTCAAATCCTTTCCTTCCTTTCCTTTCATAATAATTCTAAATTTTACTGTATTTTTCATCAAAAATATGTCTTTTAAGAGATTTCTTTCATTTTTTTTCTAATACAAATTTCCTAATCCCAAACTTTTGAAAAGTTACGTATGAATTGCAATTTAAATAAATTAATAGATATAACAAAACAGTCAGAATTACGTCACATACACACACCATTAGAGCTGTTGCACAAGGAAAGGACATAATAATGAATCGCATTAAAACACCCAGAGGACTAAGAACAAGCCACAGAGGAAATGTGTGTATGTGTGTGTGTGTGTGTGTGTCCTAATGGAATATTGGCTCTCGCCAGTGATGTTAACACCAACTCAGCCGAACACAATCCTGGAGTTGGTTCAGTCCATAAAGCAAGGCCAAAAAAAGGATCAGAAATCTCCAGGCTTGCCTTGTACATAATAATAAGCATTCAACTGACTTTTACACCACGTTAAAACCTCTGACAAGTGTTCAGTGATTTAGGCAAACAAAACTAAGCTTTCAGAAAAGCTTGGAGGCTTCTCTGAAATTTCCAAATGCTCCTGACAAGCTCTGACAAACGCAGGGATCATGAAATGCTTGGTAAAAAAAAAAAGTGAATTTATGTAGTGCTTTGGGGAAACAGAGCATGCTGAAAATACAAGGGGAAAAAAACGACGAAAACAGAGGAAAAGTTGTCATGAAAAGTGAGAACGCTGGCAGTAATCCGAGCAGCTAAAATGGATTCATATGCAAGTTCAAAACAATTCTCAGTTTTTCCACTGAGCTCCTCAATGCGCATTTCGAAAAGCTAAGAAGGTGTAAAACAGAGTTGCTATTCGCACATACGTTTTTATTACACGTTAAGGTATAGAACAAGTCCGGCAAGTGTTTTTGTTCACTTCAATGTCAGGTGACACCAGGTCAGCCAACTCAAGAGCAAAACAACATTACCCTCTGTCCCTTATACACGACAATCCAGGGAGGGCCACCTCACCGCCTGCCACGAAAAGGAGGGGAAGTGTTTGTGTGTGTGTGCGCACATGTTACAACAATGGAGGCGCTAAGTTAGAAAAAACAGGCAAGCCACAAAGATTGTGTCAATTGAAAGCACATTAAATTAGGAAGAATTCTGTACAAAAACAACCTTGTTGACTTGAACGACTTTCCGTGAAAATTCATTATCATCTATTCTTTGAAAAACCCTACCGCCTCTGCCCTTATTTTCTCTCTCTCCCTCCCTCCTTCCCCTCGCTCTCCCGCTGAATGTCGTTATGAGCAAATAGACACATGGTGTGCACGGTGATTCCTGATCCGGAGAGTCCATTCCATTCATTAGCCCCAACCGCAGACCCACCCTCAACCTTAACCAATGTGTTTGCTGGCTGTAGAAGGTAGCCATTCAATGGCCTGCACTGTCTATGAGGCAGTGCCACTGTGTATTAACCCTTTATTGCTCACGTGTCTGCAACCTTGGGCAAAAAGACAAGGGGAGGGGAAAAACACCGCTACAAGAGTTAGAAAAACTTGTTCCTCTGCTCTGGAAAGATGTCAGCTCCGCTCTGCATTCCACTTACGGAGCCGGAGCATGCTGGGAAGTCCTGCAGTCCGCAGCGCTGTCGTTGATAAGTTGTGCTTGCTAAGTGGTACAAGTTTGATACCTTAAATAGTGTGGCTTATTGGGGAGAAGTGTGCTGTTACTTCGCCAAGTCATCTGACTTACAACCCGAACGGTCTAACATTGAGTTTTATACATGAGCAGAAATGTCAAATATTCACTATATATTATATACAACTGTTTTTTTTTTAAAGAAATTAATTATTTTATTCAGCAAGGTATTAAATTGATCCAAAGTGACAGAAAAGACTATATTAAAAAATATTTTTATTTCAAATAAATGCTGTTCTTTTGAACTTTCTATTCATCAAAGAATCCTGAAAAAAAATGCAGACTTATCTACAAAATATTCAGCAGCATATTATGATTAAAAATACAGATAAATCTGTAAAATTGTGAAATATTCTTGCAATTTAAATCAGTGGTTTTCCATTTGAATATACTTTAAAATCTAATTTATTCCTCTGATGCAAAGCTGAATTTTCATCATCATTACTCTTCAGTGTCACATGATCCATCAGAAATCATTCTAATATGCTGATTAATTACAGTTATTATTAAAGTTAAAAACAGTTGTGCTGCTTACTATTTTGTTGGATCCTGTTTTTTCAGGATTCTTTAATGAATAAAACATAAAAAAAGCATTTATTTAAAATAGAAATCATTTGTAATAATATACATTACTGTATTTTCTTTTCTTTCTTTCTTTGAGCAAAGATGTGGAAAACTGATCAAACATGATAGTAAAGTCTTATATTGTTAGAAAATATTTATATTTTGAATAAATTTGAAATGCTGTTCTTTTTAACTTTTTATTCATCAAAGAATTCTAAAAAAAATAAATAAATAAAAATCACAGGTTCCAAAAAAAATTGAAATGAAAGATTGAAAAGAAGACTGCAGTAATGGCGGATGAAAATTAAGTTTTCACAGAAATAAATAATATTTTCAAGTATATTCAAATAGAAAACTGTTATTGTAAATTGCAATAATATTACATGATATTACTTTTAGCTGTATTTTTGATCAAATAAATGGAACTTTGTTGAGCATAAGAAAAAAAAACATGAAAAATCTATATATCTATGTCTATACATATAATACACACACACACACACACACACACACAGAGTCTATTTAATATTTATCTTATTTTTGATCCTTGAATCAATTTAATGTGTCAGTGTCAAAATTCATCTTCAAAAACTACTTGCAATCATTACAAATCCATAATTTTGTCATGTATTAGATAATATTAGTGCTTATTCACGTACTGTTGTAGTGCCGCAATATAAATAAAAATGCCTCTATTACCTTGATAATAATAATAATAATTGGCTGTTTGATCAAAATGATGGTTCCTTTCACTGAAAATAAACACCACTTTACGAACAACACCAACACAATTTTCAGAGCAAATAAATAAACAGAGATATATAATATTGTATATCATTGAAAGGCTAAAAAATATGAAAATAAATGAAGCCCCGCCAAGCAATACAATACAAAAATGTAATTTCTTCAATGTTCCTTCTCTCCATGTGCAGATCTAAAAGAGTACAGAGGGATTCATTCATTGCTCATTAGCTTTCATTCATTCATTCATGTTCTGGGCGTCTATCTGCTGGATCTGGGTCACATTTCAACATCAGGGTGGGTGGCCGCATGTGACTCGTTTATCAGAAATGGCAAGCTTGTTCGTACACTTAGCGGCAGTGCAATTCAGTTCAGCACGAGCAGAAATGCCATCTACACCTGTGTGCAAACACCTGAGATGGGAAGATCAGCTTCCATGAAGGATATGCACTGCATACATGTGAGAACGAGACAGAGAAAGGGAAGAGCGTTAAAGAGACGAGAGGTGTGTGAAAGGAAGCGAGTATTTACCTTTGGCGCCGAGACACAGAATCTGACCCTAGCGAAAGAAACGTCCTCGCTGAACATTGATCACACACAGCTCAGTCTATAAACACACAACTGTACCGCAGGAAGGAAAGGCAGCACTAGAGAGTTCAGCTATTGTTTTTATGACAGCCGACATCTGACACGTCGGCAAGTGACAAACACTCTTACAATCTGCTCTTTGTCGCCGCAAATACACAGTAATTCACACTAAGACACATCATAGTATGTAATTAGCACCCGAGACGTTTGCCTCGTGTAGGAACGGTTTTATGCCTTTACGCAGAAACAACAGATTGGGTTAGGAAATGTAGGGTAACCATGATTCAAATTGTCCTACACAAGCTGTGCACATAAACATCCACGCGAAAGATTAAAGCAAGACAAACAGACACCTTAACAACTGCAAGAGGAAAAACAAACAAGCTATCTCTCGAAATTGTTTGTCTTTAAAGTGGGTCAAAGGCCACGAGATACAGAATCTCCTCAGAGAAGCTGAAATATTCAGGGCTGAGACCAAAACAATCACACACAGACCTTCATGTGTATTCAGTGGCACGTCTTTTCTTGTTAACATCATGCAGACGGCACTGTTTATGAAATTAAACACGGCTTTGTGCACTTGTCAGACAATTTTCAAGGTTCATATCTTGAAGACTTCACTACAGTAAGGGGCCCCCTTATAATTCAACAGATGGGTGAAAGGATTTCTTGGAAAGAGTAGGGATCTCTGGGGAAAGCCGGGTAGCTCCAACGGCAATATCCTGGCAAATTGTTCTGGATGCTTTTGACAGTACAAAGAACAAACAGAAGCACTGCAAAAAACATAAGTAGTGGTTTCATAAGTAGTGTACACTAGTCTTTTCTGCACAGTTATGAGTTATAGTTTATAGTAATTTATAGTTGACTTTCAAATCACATTAATGTTATGCTTTAAATAAAACAACAAAAAAGAACATCTAGATTTTATTGTGATTTTGCCGATTATCATGTGTACAGATACGCCTAACTTTCATATGCTGGAAGCATGTTCAAACTTGGAAACATAATGTTTTATAATGTTAAAGGAGAAGTTCACTACCAGAAAAAAAATTTACAGTTAATGTACTCACCCCCTTTCTTTCTTCAGTCGTAAAGAAATTATGTTTTGAGGAAAGCGTTTCAGGCTTTCTCTAATGGACTTCTATGGTGGCCAACAAGTTTGAACTTCCAAAATGAAGTTTAAATGCAGCTTCAAAGGGATCTACACGATTCCAGCTGAAAAAGGGTCTTATCTAGCGAAATAAATAAATAAATAAATAAAAATTACAATTTATATTCTTTTTAACCCCAAATGCTCATCTTGTCTAGCTCTGCATGTACGAAAAACTCCCTTCTCATTTTCTCCTCCAACTTCAAAATCACTCTACATCACCGTTTCACCTTTTTTGTAAAGGGCGTTTAATCTTCTTTGCATTTTCACTTTGTAAACACTTGGTCGGTGCTTCTGCAGTGATATGATTTTTAGGTTGTAAGTTTGGCATTATAAGAGCCGTTTTTTTATAGACCTCTGATTGTATTTGTCTGAAAGTCATATACCATAGGGGTGCTCCGATCAGGACTTTTGAGGCCGATCACCGATCACAGGAAGCAGTATCTGCCGATCCGATTGCCAATATCTTTTTATCATGTAGAATTATTTATAGTGATACTCCAATCAGGATTTTTAGACATGTATCTCATCGTTTTTTTTTCTCTGAAAATAGGGGAATTCGCTTCTTAGTTGGCTCTTGTGAGAGTTATTCATTTGAGGGATGGAGGGGAGCTTTTTTTTTTCCCAAAAAATATACATTTATCTCACCTAAATATTTGATCATGCAGTGCATTTTTGTTTTTAGAATTGTGCAACTATTGCACTATAGCTTACACACAGCACAAGCCTGATTTCCACACACATTTAACAAACATCGTTACTGAAAAAGCTTTTTCAGCATTGTGATTCTTTTATTACACAGTACAGTAATCTTTCATGTTTAAATGCAATAAATATAAGCAACACAAGTAACAGTGCTTTTTACTTTTGCATTTACTTCGAGATTTATATATTAAGTTACTCAAGCAAGTGGCAAAACATTTAAACTACTTTTTTTTGTTCTTTTCTTTGTTTTCCTACCTAGTGCCATCTATGATTGCCTTGCTTCTCTAAAAGGGCTCCTTTCCTTTAAACCTAGCCAAAAACCAACATGTGTTAACTGTGAAACACAGCACACTTTATTCATATGCATTTATGGTGTAAATATGAAGTTTTCGTGTCAATTCTTGTTTATATTTACCGCAAACAATGCGCTGTCGCTTTAATTCTGCGCGTGCAGCGCATGCTTGGCGCGGAAACAATCTTTGACGCAACGCACTGCCAGACCGCAACCGTGCTCAGCTTGAACACTTTAACCCGTTAACATGAGCATGGGAAAAAATACGCACTGCAAACGGACTTACGTGAACCTGGCCGTTATGAATGTGCGCTTTGAGTGCGCATGAGCGGCCAGTATTCAGGAGAGCACGCGGTTAATGGTTAAACACTAGAAATAATTAAAAAGAAATGCGATTTATAAACTTTAACGACGATGCGACACTGCTTCTATTGTGCAACAATTCCTGGGTCAACTGTACAGTGTTATAGTCAGACGCGATGTGGTGATTGGAAGCCATTTGCGCACTTTGAGAGAGAAAGAGCGCGCGGTCATTCACTCGCGCTGTTTGTGAAATTACGGCTCATATAAGGTTTTCAAATTACCTTTTTGTTATTTAATTAAGAAATATGAATTGTACCTCACCGTCAGCATTATAATTTTTTACCCGCGCCGGACAGAGACTGAGACGTCCTGCTGAATGTCGTGCCAAACCTCTCAGGGCAGGCGCGTCATCAGCTTTAGATCGGTTTATGTGATCTGCCTTTTTAGAGACCGCCGATCAAACATCCCAAAGCGATTATCGGCCAATAGTGATCGGTAGTCGATCAATCGGAGCACCCCTAATATACCATCTAGAATGGCTTGAGAATGAGTAAATTATGGGGTCATTTACATTTTTGTGTGAACCATCCCTTCAAGTAACTTTTTTTTTTTTTTTAAAGAAGAATTATATATATATATATATATATATATATATATATATATATATATATATATATATATATATATAACACTGAGTTTGTACATATTGGTGCAGTCCTGCACTACCTGATCCATTAATTTAATAGTTTAAAAAATATGTCTATATTGGCCAGCATTGATTAAACGAATGCTTAATGGTGCTGCAAACGATTTCTGAGAAATGCCTTTGATATTTTGAATCACCAAAACAAACACACCCTGACCCTAAAGGATCATACCACTATTTTGATATCTCCGCTTCCAAATTTACGCACAACCAGCAGGCACCTTCCCCTTTATGAGCGGACATGCCCCTTGATGCTGATTGGCTACAGGTGTGTCTTGGCGCACTGTCTCACCCACTTTCCAACAGCGTTTCTCAGAAATCACTTACTGCATCTTTAAGTTTAATGTTCAATGATCATAATAAAACAGGCAAGCACACGGCATGTATATGACCTGTTTTTTAGTGGTATGTTTGATGTTTGTTTTAAGTGGATCATTTACACAAGAGTGTTTTTGAGTGTTTGGGAGTTTGTTAGCAGTCTAAAAAAAATAAAATAAATGTCATCATTACATTGTACTTTTGATGCAACTTACACAAAAAGGAAACAAACACTGGCTGTTAATCGGCCATGCAGGCACAATCACCAGCCAAATTCAGATAATCACATTAATAGGAGATTAATGGGCCTGGCTGATACATCAGCACTACACTGTCAAGCCAAAGAAACAACAGACGCAGGATGACTGTCAAACGCAGACAAGAATGCAACATTAGATGTTTGTTCAACAGGTTAGAGTCTTTCTATCTATTGAGTGAATTCATGTCAGATCTGTGCTTGTGTGATTCATCATTAGGAATGTTTTATTTTCCTAGCTCAATTACAAAAAGGTAACCTGCACACAGACAGCTAAACACACACACCTCACATGTGAAGACAGGAGTGATTCTTTACTTATGGGCCTCTCTGCCAACACAACTTGAGACTGACGAACACCTCCTGTCCAAATAATGCATAATTCCAGAGTAAGGCGTTGTTTTATCTTAAACTAGCGGGATGTTCTGTACTTCTTCGACTGTAATATTTCCCAGCCTGTCAGAGAGTCATTTAAATACTTCAACAAAACAGTGAAGAGGAATTACAGTAAAGTTTGGATGACCCTTTGTGAGTTATAAATAATGTGTGGATACTGCAAAATAGACTAGTGGTCTATTACATACGGTTAAAGTCAAAAGTTTACATGCACCTTGCAAAACCTGCAAAACGATAATTATTTTATCACAACTTAGGGACTCATATGCAACTATTACAGAAGGTTCAAACGCTCACTGATGCTCTAAAAGAAAAAACTATGCATTAATAGCCGGGGGTGTAAACTTTTGAACAGAATGAAGACGTGTACATTTTTCTTTTTTTGCTTAAATATCTTTTTTTTTTTTTAGTACTGCCCCAAGCATCAGTGAGCATTTGAACCTCCTGTAATAGTCCCTCAGTTGTTCTCAGTGTGAAAAGATGAATCTCAAAATCATACAGTCATTGTTGGAAAGGGTTCAAATACACAAATACTGAAAAACCAAAGAATTTGTGGGACCTAAAGTTTTTTTTTTTGAAGAACAGCGGACAGTTTAACTGTCCAGGACAAACAAGGGACTCATGAACAACTATCATTAAAGAAACGAACAAAAAAATAGCTGTGGATTTTTTAGGTAACACCACAGTACTAAGAATCAAGTGTATGTAGACTTTTAAACTTTTGAATTCAACTGTTAAATTCTCTAGTGGTCTATATGTCAACGTCTTTTATGTGAAATATCTTATTCAGGTCAGTACTAAATAAAAAAAAAAACAACATGCATTTTGTATGATCCCTCTTATTTTGATAAAATAATTAACATTTTGTAGATTCTGCAAGGTATATGTAAACTTTTGACTATATGCACCTGCGTTCAAGAGCCCTCATTACGTCCAACATTTTTTTAAGTTACTTCTGAGTGAATTCATTTAACCCAGAGGCACATAATGATTCAGTAAAAAAAAAACTGGCAGTTCATTACAACAAAAAACAAAAAATGAAAATCTATTTTAGATTATATTTCAGACCATTTACTTCAAAAATTAAACTAAAAAACCTGTGTAATGTGCTTGTTGTAAATTCACTGTGCTGTATTTAGAAAGGCACATGACTACAGGAGGTGTCGCAGTTCATGACTGGGCAAAACCAAGCCATGAACTCTCTGGAGACCCCTGAGGCTTTCTCACCTTTGAGAAGAATATAAAATTAACACTGAACACTCTGAGGCGCAAGGTCAGAGAGGCGAGGAAGCACCCGATGGCCCCTCAGATCTCCCGAGTTACTGTGCAGAGCTAGAAAAAAAATCTTAAAAGCACAATCAAGTCTTTAAGCAAGGACAGAGACTGGCTCAGCATCACACAGCTTCACACTAGAGAGGAGATTTAGTAAGACAACAACTTGAAGCACATAGCCAAAACAATGCTCAAGTCTCCAAATGCCCTTAATAACCTTGTCGTTGTGGGCTTTTGTGCATCGACTGACAGCAAGGAAATCTATTCTGTTCATTTTGAATTGAAGTCTATGGCTGCATTTTTCAGCAATCAAGCTCCTTACATGATCTGATTTGCCTTTTAACTCAGAATAAGGCAGAAAATATATCTTTTAGATGTAGGTGTAGCGCTAGCTCAAGTGAAGTATGCGAAAGCTCAAAGGAGAGAGGTCACCGGTCACGAATTAGAAGTAGTACAAAATGAGGATTTGTAAAGAAAAATGCAGAAGAATTTCGATGTAAGCCTAAGGTTTTTCTTTGCTGTAAACAAAACTTGGTTCTCGTGAGACTACCATATTTCTACAAGACTACACAAATGCATCAATTTGATTCAGAAGACATTTATTAACCCCCTGCAGCTGTGTGAGTACTTTTTATAATGGATGGATGCACTTTATTGGACTTCAAAATATCAACAGCCATTCACCGCCATTATAAAGCTTGAAAGAGTCAGGACATTTTTTAACACAACTCCAATAGTATTTGTCTGAAAGAAGAAAGTCATATATACCTAGGATGGCTTGAGAGTGAAAATCATGAGGTATTTTTAATTTTTGGGTGAACTATCCCTTTAAGTATAATGACAACATGACAAATGCAGTGAGGTCACTTGACTATGAACGTAAACTAAGACTCACCTAATAATTCCTAAATTGGCAAGAGGAACATTAGGGCATTTCAAAAGATATCCATTCCAAACAAATTGTCATTCACGCTCGGATCAAACAGCTAAATCTCATACTGAGTGGAACTGCGTCAGAGAGTGCACATTTGGCTCAATAGCTGGCAGTCAGTCAGTTCTCTTGGCCTTATCACGTGTATTTGGGTCCTTGTAACCAATTTAGCCTGACAGGATGCTGTTTTAATGTGTGCTTACACATTCATTGAGCACACTGAAGAGGATGTGTGTGGCCAAGAGGCCACGCCAGAGTTCTGCGGGCAATCTAACACGTCAGAGATATGTGCTCGTCCTGCTATTGGACGAAGACTGTGAGGAGAAGATGGAGTAATGAGATGCTACAAGGACAGCTATTAATTAGTCACTGTGTTTTGGGGTTAATCATGGTTTCAGAGAGGTGACGGCACTATGTGACACACTGCAGGCGGTGAAACGGTGGCTACTAGCAGTGGAGCAGAGACAGATGCTGTAAACACTTTCATTAGGCAGCCAGCCACCCGTAATGGGGGAAAAACACTCCAACATCACGATTGTACTCGCTCACGTTTTGTTTTTTATTGCCAACAGGTTGAGTATTGAAACGACGGACAAGATATATAAATTAGACAAGAAGAACCAGGATCACAAACTGTGGCGCATCAACTGCACTAATGTGTTGATGAATAATGCAGTGACACCACGCAAATAAAAGACATCTACACTACCAGTCAAAAGTTTTTGAACAGTAAGATTTTAACGTTTTTTTAAAGAAGTCTCTTCTGTTCACCAAGCCTGCATTTATTTGGTACAGCAAAAACAGTAAAGTTGTGAAATATTTTTACTATTTAAAATAACAGTTTTCTATTTGAATTTATTTAAAAATGTTATTTATTCCTGTGATTTCAAAGCTGAATTACTTCAATGTCATGTGATCATTCAGAAATCATTCTAAAATGCTGATTTGCTCTTCAAGAAGCATTTTTTTATTATTATTATCAATATCCAAAACTGTTGAGTATATATATATATATATATATATATATACACTGACTCCAAGCTTTTAAGTAATATTGTGTATAATGTTACAATAGCTTTTTATTTCAGATAAATCTTTGGATCTTTCTATTCATCAAAGAATCCTGAAAAAAATTTACTCAACAGTTTTGAATATTGATAATAATAATAAAAAATGCTTCTTGAACAGCAAATCAGCATTTTAGAATGATTTCTGAATGATCACGTGACACTGGAGATTCAGCTTTGAAATCACTTTTTTTTTTTTCAACATCATAAATGTTTTTTGAGCAGGAATTTTAAATATTAGAAAGATTTCTAAAGGAGCATGCGACTGGGGTAATGATGCTAAAAATTCAGCTTTGAAATCACAGGAATAAATTACATTTTTAAATATACTCAAATAGAAAATCTTTTAAAAAGTAAAAAAAAAAGAATACTGTTTTTGCTGTGCTTTAAAAAAAACATTACAAATCATACTGTTCAAAAACTTTTGACTGGTAGTGTATGTAGGAAATGTGTTCCTACGTATATACACATAAATGTGTTATATATATATATATATATATATATATATATGCCTCAGTTTGTTTGTCCATACAATGAAAGTCAATATAGAGTAATTTTAGTAGCACTTAGATATTATTACTAAATACTGTGAACTACTCATTTTCATTTGAAAACTAGTTATTTTAAGTGTTTTTGACATTTTGATTAGTGCTTTAAATATATCTGTATTGTTTTATTAAAGTTTATTTCAGTTTTACTTAATTTAGTACATTGTTAAACCAAACAAAATGTTGCAACTAGCTACGTTTTTCACTATTTTATTTTGTTTTAGGCCAGTATAATAAACCTGTGTCAGAGATGTGTTCAACAGAGAAGAGAAAGTCATACAGGTTTGGAATGACAAAGGTGAGTAAATGATGACAGAAAGTTCACTTTTGGGTGAACTATCCCTTTAATGACTGTATGCAATACATCTCTCTCTCTCTCTCTTCCAACAGCAGAGAGGAATGTCAGATCAACTTTGGCTACCACACCCCAAACTGAAGTTTGAGGATCAGTCTGGACAAAACACCCCTACGGCTACTGAAACAACAGCACCATCGCCCTCTTGGTCTGTACCACATTAATGTGTGTTGGGTGGATCTGCAAAGGTTACTTAACAGATACTTAAACACTTAAAACTGTCAAGCAAAAGACACTGCCACTGCAGGAAACACCTAAACTTTCGAAGCATATTCCAGATCTTATGAAGTCATATAATACCTTTGAGTGAAAAAAGGCAGAATTCATTAATAATTCATTACTTGACTTAATTCTTTTGATTCAATCCACTGAAAATCTTGGCATCCGCATTAATCTCCTTGGCTCAATAATAAGAGTTGATGAGAGAAGTAGTGATTTCAGTCTAAAATAAAACCCAAATCATTCTTTTTGAGATTAATCTTTTCAATGAAACAGCTGATACAGTGCACATTAATGATACATTAATGAATCAGACCACTGACTCAATAAACTGGTTGCAGTTCTTACTTTTTGGTGTTACTTTGCTCTCACACAGGTTTTTGTTTGTTTTCAGAAGACTTTGACGGCATGTATGAAGCATTTTTTTTTTAGCTGTGGTAGCAACAATAGATTTTCTTTCACAATTAACATGAAAAAAGTGAATTTAGAAAATTCCATGAATTATAAAGACATGGAGGCAGAGAAATGCCTTTAAAAACATGTGATAGGGTGCTCATGGGCAGAGCTGGATAGTAACCGAGTACATGTAATATGGATTACGTAATCAGATTCCAAAAATTAAGTACTTGTAATTAGATTAAATAACATTTTAAAATACTTACATGATTACACAATGTTTACACAATAGCAATAAATTATTCATAACTTATTGATTTTCCCTTACACATTCAGAAGTTTTGTGGACATTCACACAAAGATCAGTGATAATTCAGGTAGCTACACAGCATTTGACCACTGATTTACAATGCAAAATAAAATAAAACAACATTATTTTGGCATTACTGAATGAACTAGTCAGTTGAGAAATATGTTACAGACATGCTTCATATTTAAAGTGATATTTCACCAAAAAAAAAAAAAGAATCATTTTCTCACTCTCAAGTTGTTGCAAAAGGTTTTTAATTTTAACACAAAAGAAGATATTTTGAAAAATCTGTGTAACCAAACAGCTAATGGTCCCCACTGACTTTCACAATATGTTTTCCAAACCTGTGGAACAATTTGCTGGTCGGATTCATTTTAACTCCTGATAAACTGACTAAACCTGAGATAGCGAAATTGAAATTTCAGCTAACTGCAAGCAATGTTTTGACAGTATGCAGACCCAGTGTAGAAATACCTCTCTCTGCAGGCTTTGATCTCCTAAAACCCAGCAGATCTAGAGTTACCACATTTATTGTGGAAAAGAACTGCAACAAAAAAGCAAACGCTTCAGTTATAAATTTTCCAAGCACCAGCTCATACGTAGGCCTGCACAAAATAAAAACACTGCCAACTTCTAGGATAAAATAAGATGAATCTTGTTTCATATTTCACGCTTCTGTGCTGCACAAATCAAATCTGATTGCCACGATTAAGTTAAAACACTATTCATCAGCATGAAAGCAGATCTGCAGATGTGGAGAACATCTAAAGAGCCTGGCCAGAGACAACGTAACAGAGAAGCTTTGAGGGAAAAACTGTTAAAAACACTGATGAAATGTGCGTCTGCTGAGGTTTAATGAATGCTTCGGATGTCTGGGATTCCAGGAGAAGGGCTTGAGCATTAAGGCTTTTGACTGAGTTAATACCTTTGGTATTAACTCACTTGATGGGCCTGTCTCAGCCCTAAAGGAGGGGCGCCATTTGACTATACGGCCTTGATATTCGGCCCAGTGAGAAGTCAAGCATCCAAAAGAGTGTGTGGAAACTTCAAAAAGCTAACCAGAATGAATAAACAGTCTGTTATCAGCCAATTCATGGACTTACAATTTGCAATGATGTTTAATTGCTTCTTTTAAGTGGCTGAAGGATCCCAATCTTTTTCCAGATCTTAGTGACCTCATAACAAGTGGGAAGAGGAAACCTACAAAATGCCTTTTGGGCTTTCATCCAAAAACTCCACCTGATGAATGCATATTTTGGCCATCCGCAAAATACTGCAGAGCCCATATAATTACAGTGTATTAATGCTGAATACTGTATGATTAATTTCCTGATATTACAGAAGGGCTATTTAAAAAGGCTTAAGAAAGTACTTATAGGGATGCATGTTCAGAAGCCACATTCCAGCATTTCACCAAGAGGAAAAGCGTTTTGTTGAGTAAGATCGGCTGCAGTGAGCGCATGCTTTAAAAAAAACAGATAGTGATGAGAGAAAGAACAAGGGTGAGAAAGGAAGAGTGTAAAAGTGATTCATTTAGAGGCAATGAAGTGGCTCTGGCTGGGCTTACAAACAAGTGTGTTTTAGGAGGCTACAACGTGTGTAATGAGTTTTGAAAATGACTTGCGCAGCAGTTCAACATTTTAAACGATTGTCAAAAAGCTGCTTTAATTCTACAAATCAAGTCAAGTGAACATTCAAATGTCCATCAATTTACTACCAAAGTAAAGACGCTGAAAAGATGTAAATTAAGTGATATACACTACCAGTCAAAAGTTTAAACAGTAAAACTTTGTTTTTTAAAGAAGTCTCTTCTGCTCACCAAGTCTGCATTTATTTGATCCAAAGTACAGCAAACCAGCACATTTTTAAAAATATTTTTACTATTTAAAATAATTGTCTGAATATAATTTAAAACGTAATTTATTCCAAAGCTGAATTTCCAGAATCATTATTCCAGTCACATGATCCTTTAGAAATCATTCTAATATTCTGATTTGCTGCACAAAAAACAATTATTATTATGTTGAAAACAGCTGAGTAGATTTTTTTCAGGTTTCTTTGATGAATAGAAAATTCAGAAGAACAGCATTTATCTGAAATAGAAATCTTTTGTATCCTAAATGTCTTTATCATTACTATTTATTTCAGATGCTGATCTTTGAATCTTTATATTCATCAAAGAATCCTAAAAACAATGTTCTCAACCTTTTTAAATATTAATACTGTATTTTGGATCAAATAAATGAAGGCTTGGCTTTTAGTCGGTTTGTAAGCCTTGAGGCTAATCTATATGCTAGTGTACTCCAAAATGTTGACAACAATCATTCATTTATACACACAAAAGTCTTTGTCCTCCAGGAAAACAGACATAAAAAATATTGACTCATCCTGCGTTACAAACGTTTTGGCACATCAAATGGTAGAATAAGAACAGAGAAAAAAAAAAAGCAACAAACTGACTAGCAAGTAGCAAACAGTATTTATTAAAGTGGACATCAGTTGCCAATTTCCCACAAGTTGGTATGATTCTTTAGGGTTTTCATTAAATGTCTGCAACATACTTTGAATAAAATTCATCAATGGTAGTGTAAAACAGCACTCTTTTTACCCTGTCAAAAACAACTCCGTTCACAGCGACTCATTTTGGTACATGTCTCTATAAATGATAATGAGCTGGTGTTCACCCCACCCCTCTCTTCCATTTCTTACATATTTGGTATTGTTTTTATAATCAGAATCAGAATCAGAATCAGAAAGAGCTTTATTGCCAAGTATGCTTGCGCATACAAGGAATTTGTTTTTGTGACATTAGCTTCCAGTGTACATAGACAACAACACAGACAATAAAAAAAATAAAATAAAATAAATAAATAAATAAAATAAAATAAAATAAATAAAGGTAATAGAGAATAGAAAATATACATATGTAAATATAAATATAAATAGACACAAAAAATATTTATATAGAAAAATGGATTAAGAAATAAGTGTCATATACAGTTGTGCTATTGATGCTTGATGAAAGTTATTGCACATTTTTATTACACAACGGGGTGAACATTTAGCTGTTCATAAGTCAGATTGCCTGGGGGAAAAAACTGTTCTTGTGCCTGGTTGTCCTGGTGTTAGGGGCTCTGTAACGTCGGCCAGATGGCAAAGGTTCAAAGAGTGAATGGCTTGGATGTGAGGGATCCAGGGTGATTTTCTGAGCTCTTTTCTTCACCCTGGATGTATACAGTTCTTGAAGGGTGGGCAGGGGAGCACCAATAATCCTCTCTGCAGTCCGAACTGTTCTCTGTAATCTTCTGATGTCTGATTTTGTAGCTGAGACAAACCAGACAGTTATTGATGTGCACAGAACAGACTCGATGACTGCTGAGTAGAACTGCTTTAACAACTCCTGTGGTAGGTTCAGCTTCTTCAGCTGGCGAAGGAAGTACAATCTTTGTTGGGCCTTTTTTATCCAACTACAAAACACCTGCACTGCTTACAAGACACTGTTGTCGTGTGGAAAATTGCGGACAGCGTACAACTTACTGAAGGTGGAGAAATGCTAATGCGGAACAGTCTGCCAGTGGCTGTGGGTGGGGCCTACGCAGTATGACATCATACTCCTTAGAAAATCATAATGGCTTAACTGAGACTGCTTAGGTTTTTTGGTTAATGTGCTTTTGTAATTTTTTTTTTTTTTTTGTATTTTTATTTCTATTTTAGTCATTTTAATACGTTAAATTTAGGTTTCAGTTAAGTGTTGTCAACTAAGGCAACATTTCAAATTTTTCATTACGTTTTTCATCCAATAATTATATTTAATTTTAGTTTTATTTCAGTTAACAAAAACACCTACAAAATAGGTTTAGGTTAAATTAATAATAACAAAACAGAATTTGACATCATCTGAAAAAATTATGTTAAACAAATTTTGTGGGTGGTTATGAGGAAGTTTCTATGTAATTGCTAAGGTGTTTGGAGGTTTTCATCAAGCGTCCATTCTCCCGTTCACTCAAATTAAGCACAGTTCATGTGTACAGATTCTAACACACATCTTAGTCTCCCCTTGAACTCTGGGAAAAAAACATCCTCTCCATAGCAAAGCGTCGCACTGGAAGGGTTTGGCTCCTGTCTAATATTGGCTGTGCTGGTGGTCAGAAGGTCTAGGAGCTCTGCCCCTGGGACCATTCATAACCTCCCAGTAGGAAGCCACCTAACAATGCCCGGAAACAATTGGGACGAACATTCTGTGAAGTTCGATAACAGCTATTGTTTCATGCTGAGATTGAATTGGCGCCAGAGTATCCTGTAGTATTGGAGTGTCAGGCAATTGAGAGGGGAAACGGGGGACTCGATAGTGAAGCCTCCCGCCGTAGACGGGTCCTTCCTTTAGGATACACCCCTGTGTGCACTTTACACACACACTTTCACCCCAGAGTTACTCACGTTTCTTAGCAGCGCTGAGAAACAACAAGTGTATACATACGATCTCATTTCCGCACATAAATAACAGAAGCATAGGTGAGTTATTTTCTAGCTGACCCTTACGGGGCCCTCAGAGATTGAAACGGATGGAGACGTGAAGGTTGCTGACGTATGTGAATCTGGAATCATCTTGCATGGAAAAAACTACAGGAAGGATCGAACTCCTCAAGGTCTAACACTTATAAAGAGTGTTTAAAATAAAACAGTTCCATAAAAAAAAAAAAAAAAACATTTCCTTCAGCCTTTATCTTCATTTCTCATGCTATTTATATATTTGACATGTTCCTTTGCAGAATCAGTTCCAGTTTTAAAAATAAGACAAAAACAGAATGACGTCTGGATCTGTTCAAGGTTCCCATATGCATATTATTTCACAGATGTGTGCAGAACAACAATGAAACACTCAGACAGCGTTTCCTGCACGACTATTCAGTGCACTACCACAACATTACTAATCTTCAATGCAAAACTATGTTCCTGAATGAATGACTATTACAAGCTGGTCCTTTTTCATCAATTAAACACATATAATTTAAAACTTGAAGTAAACAAATGAATTAAATATATATATATTTTTTTTTTATTAAATTTTTTCCTTAAGTATTGTTTAATGCAGTTAGCAGGGCTGAGTAAAAAAAAAAAAAAACATTACCTTGATTTTAATCTATTATAATTTTTTACAAAACGATACCGATTCTTAAAAATCACAAAAATCGTTAGTCTAGCCTGTTTTCAGTTAATGAATGGAATATTGTAGCACATCTCTGACTGAATAAATCACAATAAGCTGTGCTTTGTTACTTTTGATATGAAACAAAGTCTCAGATTTTATTATTACAGCATTCAAATAATAAATGCTGTTTGGCACTGTTTAATGAGGAGTCACCAGATTCAGCATTAAATAAACCTGAATATGCCTAAATATCCGAGTACAACTTCCGAAATCCGAATCCTGTCTCATGTAATCGCTCAACCACAAACACGTTAATATAAAACTTGTAAACAATGCCATGTAATGTTACATTCACATATTCGGTGACCATAAACTCGTTAGTCAGCTAGAAAAATGAACTCTACAGAGGAGGATTTTGCTAAATGACAGCCACCATGCTTATACTGGAACTGGAGTAGAAATACAATTATGTAATTGTAACTTTATTATTACACGTTTGAACACAAATCAGTTTAACCTTCAATATAATAGTAATGTAGCACCAACTGACATTCCTTGAGAAAATTTGGCATGTACTATACCTGATATACATCCAAAACAATCCATATTGAGTCAAATGTAATCGGAAATCGAATCCAATCGCAAGCTTATAAACCATAATCAAATTAAATCATGAAAACTACCTAATAGTTATTGGACTACATTTAAGTCACCTGTAAAAGGTCTGAGTAACACTTTGCTAGATTTTAAAAATGTATGTATTATAGGATTAATCTTAATTTAGATTAATTACGGGATTGAAACTGGAGGTGTTACAATTAATTTCTTATGATTATGGGCAAATCCAGCGTTATGGATGTGACATATAACTGCTTAGAGAATGTATGTGTTACCAATATACCGAACTCTCTGTTTATATTTTAATAAATCTTTGTTGATAGAGTCTAAACATCAGAAAAATATCAGTCTATGCACGAGTTTTCTATGCTACAAAAGGGAAATAATCATGCATTATGGATGTGACAAAAAATAACAGTTTTTGAGAGACTACACTTTGTAGGATTTCTGTGAATTAAAATGCACAAACCAGAAGCAATAATACCCAACAAATAGAGAACCGATGGCTCCTCACAGAACATATAACTGTTACTTTATTTTAATGTGTCTATTTATGAGGAATACTATGGATATGATAATCACTATCCATAATCATGCACTAAAAATAAAAAAAATGCTCTAAAAACTTCAAGAGAGACCTCACTTGGTTATTTGAACCACCAAATGTTGACATCTGTACTGATAAGTACAGAAAAACTTTTGGTAACAACTTTTTTCATGGTAAGGTTGACATTTGCATGGAATGTCCCTTATGCCCTTTTTCACAGTCAATAACAAAAGTCTATCAGAAGGTTACTACTTTCCCAACACTGTTCTACTGATATTAGCAGCAGTCAATTACTTCAAATTTAATACTTTTATTCAGCAAGCATACAATAAATTGATCCAAAGTGACAGTAAAGACATTTAGAATGATATGAAACATTCTGTTTCTATTTCAAATAAATGCTTTTTTTTTTTTTAACTTTCTATTCATCAAAGAATCCTGAAAAATGTATCAGTGTTCACATTAGTGAACCTTCCACAAAAATACTAAGCAGCACAACTGTTAATAAATCATTCTTGTGCACCAAATCAGCATGTTAGAATTATTTCTGAAGGATCATGTGATACTGGACCCTGGAGTAATGATGCTGAAAATTCATCGGTGCTATCACGGGTATAAATTACAAAAAATTAAAAAAAAATTAAATTAAAATTAAAATTTAAAATACATAAAAAAAAAAAAAAAAAAAAAAAAAAAAAAAAAAAAAAAAAACTGTAAACTGTATTACCATATATTTTTTATTTAAAAAATGCAGCTTGGTGACTTCTTTTACAACTGTTAAAGAAATCTTACCACCTCCAAACTTTTTAACGGTAGTGTACTATAAATGACTTTGTTTTCTAAACTAACACTACTTTAAATAGCATCTAGTGAGCTATTTTGAGCTAGTCGCTTTATTAGTAGCTTTTTAAAAGGGTGGACAGTCATTTAATGACTTTAATTTATGTGCAGCTTGGTGCTTAGGAAGCTACAGTTTCAAAGTAGTTTCCTTAACATTGCCGTGGGTGAACATGTAGTCAGACAAAATATATACGACCCAGACTGAGCCTTGAGCAAATCGGATACAAATGGCTATGCACAAAGCTCATTATTCGAACTATTTAAAAAAAAGAAAAAGAAAGAAAAACACAGTATTAGCTAATCAAATACAAGCCAATTCTTTAAGCTAAACGCAATCTGTCACCGGGGAGGACTTTAAGCCACAAACTTAAACATTTAGCTACATGTAGTGTTTCTATTTTCTCAGTCGAACTACTGTTTCTCCATCCCAGCTGTGTTTCTAATCCCCTCTGAGGACAGATAACGAAGATCATTTTTTAATGTGTATAAAATAGTCAGCGCCGGGGGAAGCCCAGCCTCATTCAGCACTGGCTGACAGCCTGAACAGAAGCCTCATCGCTCCCCTAACAGATCTAACACAAAACATGGACTTTACACCGACAGCGAACTTTTCAGGTGTGAAGGACAGGCAGAAACTGTTCCCAAATCGCCAATGTTCTCCTCATTTGTACAGTACGCGATTACACGGGCGCCTTTAGAAAAGCATTCAAGTATATCATCGTTCTTCAATGGCTCCCGTTTACCCTTTTATTTGCCCATTTAATGCCTCAGTTCCTCACAGGGCAGCTGGCGAGCACATTGAATTCAGACCCATCGCTGTCATCGCGCAAAATGATGCTCAGTTATTTAACTGCGTTGGTTGGTATAAGTGAGCATTTAGAAAGACCAAAAAAGGGTCTGATGTGCAGTCAGACTGTATTAATTCTTCAACGCCGATAGTTTAAATCAGTCTTACGGCTTCCAACAGACAAAATATGCTCACTGAGCAAAGCTGCTCAGGAAAAACCAGTGCCAACACTTCCAGAACTATTCCAAATATGAAACAAAACCGCTTTTGTACAGCTGCCAACAAAACCGCGGAAATCTGCAAAAGAGACTTTGGCAGCACGTCCCTGCGCAGTTACCACAGGCTCTTTTTTTTCTTGCTATCTCTTTGCCTCTTTCTCTTTTAGAGGCAGCTGTGCAAGAGGCCTGTGGATCTGGCTGCCCTCAGTAACTTTTCTCTGGATCAGACAGAAGAAAGGGCGCGTGGCTGCAGACGACCACTCGCCGCTGATCACCTACAGACAGAATTAAGCAATGCAAGCCTGCAACTCCCTCCACATGGATGAGGATTGAGGGCGAGGGACACGCTTGGATCCCTGTTGAAATCCAGCAGCTGGACAGACGTGTGTGTGTGTGTGTGTGTGTGTGTGTGTGTGTGTGTGTGTGTGTGTGTGTGTGTGTGTGTGTGTAAGACAAAAAGCTCTTAATGTGATTCAACATTATGCAAAGAGGCATATGGGACAGAGGGACCTTAGCAAATGAGCAAGAATGCTAGAGAGAGAGACAGTATGTGTAAGATTCTCTGTAAAGATCGAAGAAAACTCCCCTCACTAACAGCTTAATCGCATATGGATTAACGCTCTATTATAGAGCTCATCAAAATGATACTTTGTGTAGAAGCAATGTGTACTTTAGAAATGCATCCCGAATAACAGCAACCAATGGTAAAAATTCACTTGCCAACAAACAACTGAGGAAAAAACAAGTGCTTTGCCAGTTACAAGAAGCTTACAAGGAAAATAACTTTCTGATCACATCATTTTTGTGAAAACAGGAATATATTTATTTCAGGATTTCTTGCTAAAGAGAAAGTTCAAAAGAACATTATTTAAAATGGAAATCTTTTGTAACATTACAAATGCCTTTAGGGTCATAGTAATGAGTGATATTAATTAACTACATGTGCTTACTATATGTTTAGGATTAGCGTTGGGCTTTGGGTTACTTGCATGTAATTATGCATGTAATTTTACATGGAGCGTGGCTCATCAATGTCAATAGACCAATCAGAAGACCCCGGAGAAGAGGCAAGTGCTGTGAGCTTGTTTCAATTGTTTGAGATATTTAACAAATAAACAAAATTTTTTTGTTTCCCTCAATTATTTTAAGATCACAAAGATAAGAAATGCAAAAAAATAAATAAATAAATAATCCCACCTTTAATAGAGCAAACCTTTAATGAGGTAAAAAACAACAAGTTCAATAATCTTAATTGAGGTCAAATTTTCACTTAATCGAGATTTAGATTTTAGGTCATATTGTCCTACCCCAAACTGATAATGTTTTTTTTTCATTTTTATTTTAGAATTTTATAATGGGGTATTTCTTTTAATACACATCACCAGTGAAAAGATTTTGAACAGTACAATTTTTAATGTTTAATCTCTTCTGCTCACCAAGCCTGCATTTATTTGGTCCAAAATACGAGCAAAATAAAATAAGTAATATTGTGAAATATTTGTAGTATTAAAAATAACTGCTTACTATTTGAATATATTTTAAAATGTAATTTATTCCTGCGATCAATGCTACATTTTCAGCATCATTACTAGAAATTAATAGAAATAATTCTATCATGCAGATTATTCTATTATGTTGTTGTGTTAAAAACAACAACAACAACAACAACAACAACAACAACATAATAATAATAATAATGTTTTTGAGCAGCAAAACAGAATATTAAAATTATTTCTGAAGGATCATGTGAGTTATGATGCTAAAAAATTAGCTTTGATATCAAAGGAATAAATGATTTCAAAATATATTCAAATAGAAAACAGTTATTTTAAATAGTAAAAGTATTTCAAAAATGTACAGTTTTTGCTGTACTTTGGATCAAATAAATTCAGGCTTGGTGAGCAGAAGAGACTTATTTAGAAAACATTAAAAATCGTGCACTTTTGCACTTTTTTATATTTATTTAATTTTACAGAACTAAATTTCATGCAGCAGTTACAATCCATTTATTACTTGTTAACCACTATTTAAGCATAGACTGAAAATTTTGTTTCCAACTTAAACCTTTGTAAATCTTTAAGAAACTTGTCCGATTACTGCTGAATTGAGAATAAGTTTCATTGTTAAAAAAAGTTCAAGTTTATTGTTATTAAAACACTTTACTTTTTTACTATTACTAATACTGCCTCACCTTTCTGTTTTTTCATGCAGCAACAAACTAATATAGTAAGTGACGTATGCAGCTATGAATTCAAAAGCTCTCCTCTCAACAAAATCTGATCACAAGATGCAATGCCAAGTGTAAACAGTAATGTGTCTCAGCGACCACCTGTGATCGGATCAACCATGACAGATGTCAGTGGCCCAGTTTGTATCTGCCATTCTGTCGCTAGGACACTGAGGAGTATTTTACGTTAAAAATGTATATTGTAAATGCTGCTGTTGATGTTTAAGCTTTTTAATAATCTTAGTCTTCAGCTTTATATATATATATATATATATATATATATATATATATAGTAAGATGTGGTCATGAAAAGAAAATATATTGTAAAAAAATTTTAATAGTTTTGAAATACGGTATGTCAAGCCACAGAACAGGGCTAAATACAACATCTAAAGGAACTGCCACAACATGAATGATGAAAAGAAGACAAGACTTAATGCCAGAATTAGCTCTCAAGGTCAAGTGCCAAATGGCAGAAAACCTCTCATAAAGCTGCACAAAATATACTCAATTTACACAATCAAAATCCACACAACTTCATCCAAAAAGAGACTTTACGGTTCACTACCTTCATAATCCATTATAAACGGAGAGCGTAATTCCTGCGGTTCACACAACAAACACTATGAGGTCTGCGCATACACAAATCAAAACTGTTTAAAAACAACATTCATCTTACAGTATCTCTTTGCTCTTTAGTGCTCTGTGGTTTTATAAGTTGCTGCACGCTCTAAGCAATATTGGACCCTTAACCACAAGTCCTTCACCACAGACCGAGCAGCAGGCCGGGACTGATTCTATCATTAGATAATGCTTTTTAAATCTCCGCCTTTGGCTAAAAACTCCATCGCCTACTGTACAACTGCAAATAACCAGACACGAATCAAAGCGGCCCCAACAAGGATTTTTATCAAGGCACTTAACAAGGACAGTCTATCCCTACTTTTGCATTAATCATCTATAGCTAGTTTGTCCCTCAACTCCACATAAACAGATAAAGCAGCATTATGGAAATCGTCTGCTTTGTCATGATCTAAATTCTGTCATTTATTACTCACCTCCATGTTCTTCCAAAACCCGCAAGGCCTTCGTTTAACTTCGGAACACAAAAAAATATATTTTTGATGAAGTCCAAAAGCTTACTGATCCTGGATAGACAGCAACGCAACTGACATGTTCAAAGCCCAAAAAGGTAGTAAGTACTAAGACTAGGCGATCAATCGGAAAACAATCAAAACGTCTAACCAACATAATTTTCCCCATGTAGGTTATTTTGTTTTGTTTTTTAAATCCTATTAATACTTTCATATTAAAAACATACTACCGTTCAATCATGTACAACCATTGCACTCTGGTCTTTTGCTCTGGTGCCATGTGAAGTTAACAGAATTGAAAACATTCCTGAGCACTGCATCTCGCGTTTTAGACGCAAAGACATGTTCTGTGTGAATGGCCAGTAGGAACTTACAGTAAATACTTGCGCATATAGAGTGACAGGACAAGATCGCTGAGAGGAAGACCACATGCAACATCGATCATGACTCATGATTTACATCTATGAGGGCAAACAATATATCATCCAGCCCTAAGAAGAACGTTGTTAAAATAGTCCACTTCCATGTGACATCAGTGGTTCAACCTTAATTTTACCTTCTTTTTGCACAAAAAGAGCATTCACAACACAAAAGTATTCTCGCAGCTTCATGAAATTAAGGAGAGCCTTAGGCTAGTTTTAAAATGCTTAACTTTTGCTATGGTTACACCTGTTGTCTGATTTTTTTGACAGAATTTATTGACAATTTTCATTTTTGAGTGAACTACATTTACATTTAGTCATTTAGCAGATGCTTTTATCCAAAGCGACTTACAAATGAGGACAATGGAAGCAATCAAAATCAACAAAGGAGCAATGCTATGTAAGTGTTATGACAAGTCTCATATTAGCTTAATGCAGTATACATAGCAAGGTTATTTTAATTATATAGTAAATAAAAAGAAAATGGATAAAAGAATAGAGCAAGCTAGTGTTTGTTTTTTTGTTAATTGTATAATAAATAAAATAAAAAATATAGAAAAGATAGGAATTTTTTTTAGGAATAGTAATAGAATTGAGGGTGCTAGAGTTAGAGGGTCAAATAAAGATGGAAGAGATGTGTTTTTTGCCGATTCTTGAAGATGGCTCAGGACTCAGCTGCTCGGATTGAATTGTTTAGGTCCACCAAGAGGGAACGTTTCAGGTAAAAGTCTGTGAAAGTGATTTTGTGCCTCTTTGGGATGCCACAATAATGCAGCGTTCACTTGCAGAACATATGCTTCTAGAGGGCACATAAGTCTGATGTAGTGAATTTAGGTAAAGGGGTGCAGAGCCAGTGATAGTTTTGTAAGCAAGCATTAACGCTTTGAATTTTATGCGAGCAGCTATTGGTAGCCAGCGCAAATTGAGGAAGAAAGGTGTGACGTGCGTTCTTTTAGTCTCGTTGAAAATTAATCTTGCAGCCGCATTCTGAATCAATTGTAAAGGTTCGATAGAACTGACTGGAAGACCTGCCAAGAGAGCATTGCAATAGTCCAGCCTGGACAGAACAAAAGAGGCAGTTTTAGCAATGTGGTCTGAGAAAGTCAGAGTTAAGGTTATTGGTAAAATCGTAATGAAACAATGGGTTTGATGAAAACATCAAACTACCCCTTTAATATGCATATTTGTTGCTCAGTTTTCATTATTATCAATGTTAAAACTAAAAACGAAAAAACAGCATTTATCTGAAATACAAATCTTTTGTAACATGACAAATTGAACTAATAATGCCTCTCTGCTAAATAAGAGTTTTCATTTGCAGTGTATCTGCTTTGTATATTAATAGCAATACTAGAGTTACATACTGACACTGGAATGGATATAGCATGTTGCTATATTGTTTGGATGGTTGCTAGCGTACTGGCACAAATCAAAAGAGCCCACCTCTATGTGTTCATTTTGGTCACTAGAGACTCAGGCCCTTCTCCAACTTAAAACAAAAGCCTTTTTGCCTGAAATCTAATTGCACACATCTGCCTCAGCAAGCACAACGAAAGAGAAACGTCTTTTCTTTTCAAAACGGGGCCGCAGAAAGACCACTACCAAACAGAACATGATCGTGCCTCCAAGACACACATGACACCGTACAGCTGGTTCAAAGAACAGTTGCATGATGTGTCCCATGTGTTGCGTAATTGTGTGAGCTCAAGGGCTTTGCACCAATATGCAAAGTTCTTCCGTATGTTTAAAACTCAAGCTCTTCGGCGAATCGAATGGACGGAACAAATTGTTGCAGACAGCTTCATCGGTTGCACACCAACTCATAATGTGCGACTGGCCAGTCCAACGGATCCTGTCAGGTAAAAAAACACACATACACACACAAACACCTACACAAAGCACTATCCGAACTACTGCACAAACAGGGCAGTTGCGTCATAATCTGGAACATGGTTCATGCTTTGACACAGAAGCTTACTTAACTGCAGCTGATCACCTGACTTGTTGCTTCCAGCATGGTTGCTGTTGGCCGTCTCTATTGCTGAAAGAAACCAGTGAATGTTCTGCCAACACAGTCTGACACACACAGAGCCCTCACAACTTTCCGCTCACTTCTCAAAACATCTCAAGACTCTATGGTAATATAAATATTATTACCCTAATGCGCCAGTGAAAACGGAGATTCGAAACGATTATCTGATGACGAGGGGAAGGCAAGACGACTGGGATTCCTCTCGAGGGTGTAAATACATACGCTTTAAAAGCGCAAAACTAAAATAAAGTAGTACTTTAGGTTACATACTTCTTTGACAATGCTTCTGGTTCCAGCAGCGCTCGCTGAAGTCCCCGTTGATCGTGGTGAGGGGGCATGTGGTTTTGCCTTGAACCGTGCCGGGGCAGACGTCTCCGCACTCTCGATCATTCTTGTTGGCTACAATGTAGTTGTCCTCCACCGAGTCAAGGATCATGGACCAGTCAAGGGTGGAGAGGTAGCAGAGGTCTGGGTTTTTCTCCACACGCACGGCTCCGCGGGTGATGTTCATCAGGCTGTGAAGGCCGATCTCTTTCAGCTGCAGCATCTCGAACAACACGAGCGCATAGTTGAAGAAGAGATTATTGCCGCGCACCACAGTGAGGTTGGGAAATAGGTCATTGAGGCTCTCCAGGCCGTAAACGCGGAACAGGAGCAGATAGTCTGTCACTACGGTCAGCTTGGGGTAACTCAAGCCACGGAAATCCTCCGGTTTGGTCGTGAACATGAGCAGAATCTTTAAATGGCCTTCGATTATGGTGCAGTTCTCCAGCACCCGCAGGTTGGTCACGTTATTTCTGATGTCTTTACTTGAGCAAACTGCAACGACAAAAGACAGCAAAATGTTAGATTGTAGCGTAAAAATTGCTTACAGATGATGACCTTCAATTTAACAGGATTTTCTTCAGTAACAAGCATAAACAAACAAACAAAACGCGAAAATATATTCTATAGAAACCCATAAAGGAGATCATATACAGAGCCAATAAAAAAATGATAAGAACTATATAAATTTTGCTGTTGCACTTTCTCCCATTGAGCTGATGCCTTCCATATGACATGGTTAATGAAGATAATAAAAGCTCTTCCTGGTGCTTTTCACATTCCAGTGCTGCTTTACTAGTGTATGAGCTGGAGAGATGCTTCTCAAGTGAAACAAAATTGCTTTGCCTATAAGACACTGTCTTTAAATAAATGGATAAAAGGTAGACAGACAGATGAATAGATATATGGATTTATTTATTTATTTATTATTTTATCCCATATTAGGATAAAAGCATTCCAAGCTTTGTCTTCTGGGTTCTTGTACTGCTCAATTCTAATGGGAGGAGGTAGCTTTTTAGACTTCTTGCTTTTATTTATTTATGTTTAATATATAGGGCTCTATGATTTCTGGAAAATGCAGAATTCGGCCATAAAATTGGAATTTACTGAAGAAAACAGAATGTCATGGAATTTGCCAAATTCTGGAAAAATAAACAGAAACGCAAATGTCTTCACAGCTAGAAGTTCAAATAAAAGTTTGGTTTAACTTGAAGAAATTGTGACAGAAACAATTACTTAATGTAATGATACTACTAACTACTACTACTAATAATATTAATAACTTTATTATTAAAACATTATTTTCAAGGAATATAATATAAAGATAAATTATTTACCAGAAAATGTAAACACTGCTGATTTCATAGGGCCCTAAGTATATCTCAGATGTTTTTTATTTGCTGTTATGTATGTAACTGTAATTCATGCAGCAGGAAAAACTGATATTTGATAAAAAATTCTAATAGACGTTATTTTAATGTTTCGTAAATTTTTTCACTAACTGCATTTTTTTATCAACATCATTTTCATCATGACAAGAGGTCAGAGTAAAATCAATGAATATGACATTATGAAACATTTAGTTTCTTCAAAAGACTGAAAACAAAGAACACAAACACCGTTTAGAAATCACAAACAATAATATTACCTGGATGACACCTAACTAAAGACTATTGCGTCTTGTTAGTGCCCCAATCCCCTTTAAATGAAAAACAGCCCCTGCTGCCCATGACTTCAAAGATTCTACGACAGTTTACATGAATTACACGCATACATGAACTCTGATGAGCGGTCAGCTCATGCATAACTGAGACCTTTCAAACACTGGGCAGTCACAGCATGAGGCATTGGAAAGGTCAAAAATACCTTGCACTGGCTACTTGTTTACATTAGTTATAGCAGTGGCACCACCACAGGGATTCATAAATGTGGCAGTCCGGAAGTTTTGGAGCACGAGGAAGCTGAAACGCGTAGTATAACCCTACTGACATGTGCATCCTCATGCTCTCTCTCTCTTTCTCTCTCTCTCTCTCTCTCTCTCAGACACACACACACACAATGTGCAATACCTCTACACTTACACTTATTTTTAGCACCATGCTCCTAATACACTATGTACAAATGGGGTGCTGGGTACTTGAAAAGAGTATCGTTGAAGCACATGAAAGGAAAAAGTGGCACAGTGAGATGAGATGTGTCCTGACTGACTATGCGTAGTCATTCAATTTATGCAATGAATCTCTGAATGACGCTCCAGCCAAACTTAAACCATGAACATAATGCATTAATTTAAGAGATGGCTGTTTTCATTTAGATTAATTCTTTTTCTTTTCTTTTTTTATGTGGAAGACTGTAAACATGCATGGTATCTGCTAAAAAATGCTATGTAAATTAATAATAATTATTATTATTATTAATATAGCTGCAAGCAGCGATTACCAGGGTTCAAGCACTTTAAGGCATTTAAGCATATATGAAATTACATGTTATTTATCAAGTCTGTAACAACCTAAATCAATGATATGAAAAAAAACTATTTTTGGCAAATCCAGATCATTTGCCATAGAAATATGATGTGGGTTTTTTTATGTTTATGACTGTTATAGCACCAGCTGTGGTCCGATCTCCCTAAAACTTTGCATGCTTATTTAGAATCACCTGTCGCATGTGCTCACCAGGTTTCGTGAAGTTTTGAGTTTTTGTTTAGGCTTAATAGGCTTTTGGGTATATTTGGACAGGCCTTTTTTTTATTTTTTCAGTCAAAAAACCTAAGACTAGTTTGCAAAAGTAGTTTTTTCACATATTCACAATCATTTGCCCACTGACAGCAGTGGTTCTAGAGGCAAAGTTGTTCAGAACAAGGTCTATCGTATGCTACGAACATCATGCGTATGTGTGGAAAACCGTTTACGCCCTTGAAAAATGCGATAGCGCCCCCCAGTTTCACAGACCTTTAGGGCCATGAGTCAGACAGGCCCACTGAGTTTAGTTCCAACTGGCCTCCATTAACCTTGTCTAATAGGTGCTCAAAGTTCAACAGTGTATGGCGTCCATGTTTTTTTAAAACACGCAAATGTCCTTAGATGTTTGTGAGACTATGGACCAAGACTGAGTACCAATTTTCAAGCTCCGCAACTTTTTTTTTTACTTGACCTCAGATTCACCTCTTACATATGTCCTGTGAGTTTGGTTAATATATCTCATTCTGTTTAAAATTTATAGTCATTTTAGTAAAAACTTCCCTGCCCCTTTCAAATGTTTTGGCGTGTCGAAAGTCGAAACTTTTTTTTTTGGATAATTATTGATATTCACTGTCCAGAGTATCTTTGGTTTGGTTACAAACGGGCAAAAACCTAGGATTAGTTCGCAAAAGTAGGTTTTTCAAACAATGCTTTTTGAAAGCATTTTGTCTAGTGTGAGACAAGGCTCAAAGGCTGTGAGCCTGTGATGAACGGTTAAGGAGTTATGAGCGATTTCGTAGTCATACCTGAATATATTTAAATTTCAGTTATTTAAAAGTCTTAAAGCAAGATTTTGAAAAGTGTCAATTTTATACAGGATGCTATTTTACTTACTTTTTTATTTGTAAGAAGATCAAAACATCATAACCTCATAACAATCTAACTTTAAAGTAAACTACAGCTTAAAAATGCTTAAAGAAGAAGAAAAGAAAAAGTCTGAAGAAGAAAAGGCAGTAGTGATATATGGCAATGCAGATCTTTCAGACTTTCCCTTCAGCTTTGTTACAGACCTGAATAGTATATTTCAACCTGACATATTGATTGAAATCTGCATTCAATCTGCATAATTGTGTTTGCTTTTGCAGTCTCCATTAAGAGATCAAAATAAATCTTGCATCAAAAGATTTATAATGCAAATGTTTTTAAATAAAAACAATACATGCGGCAAACGGCCAAACCACACAAGGTACTCAATTTCCTCAGAAACAAGAAAAACAATAGCAAACGTTTCAACCAGGACACAGGAAGGAACTGTAAGTATGACCATATAAAAGCAGAAGTCTTAAAAAGAGGCATGTCTCTACACCTCTTGTCCCACTTCCTCTTTGAGGTTTCGCTGGTTTGTATTCATCAGCTTCTTGGGTTTTACCCAATAAACCAAATCATAATGAACCAATATGGCAACTAAAACATGAATATACAATAATAACAGCCTTTTAGGCAGTTTTTGTAAACACCAGAGCGACACTACCAACCCCCTCACCCTGTGAGAAAAGACAACAAAGGTTACAGGAAATAAATTTAGCATACAGAATGATTGGGCAACCAATACAGTGAGAGGAGAGTCTAGACACGGGATGATTTAAAGATGCACCTGCACACCAGCTGCTGTGACATCCTCAAACTGGGTGAAGAGAACAATATTACTGGGCGGGTTTCCACCGCTGTAGTCCCTGCCCTCACATATAAAATCAGAAGAAAAGTGGGCTCTAACAGTTGTTGCACAAGAATTTGCATGAGCAAAATAAGTTCTGATTTGAGTCTGCAACTGGCTGAATCTATTTTAAAACCTGTGAGAAACAAGCTGCATGTGAAATCACATGTGGTTGGCATTTGATATAAGAACATTTCAGCATTAAAAAGAAGATTTTTTTGGACAAAAATGTGCTTTTAATAAATTAAAATTAAAACAATCATGTCTCAGTTTTATAATAATACCAATAGCTAAACCAGTAACAGATTAAACAGAGGAGATTTACCGTTTTTGAATCCATTCAGCCAATCTCCGGGTCTGCAGGTAGCACTTTTAGCATAGCTTAGCATAAATCACTGAATCTGATTAGAGCATTAGCATCTCATTTAAAAATGACCAAATGTTTTCGATATTTTTCCTATTTTAAAACTTGACTCTTCTGTAGTTACATTGTGTACTAAGACCGACAGATAATGAAAATTTGCGATTTTCCAAGCTGATATGGATAGGAACTATACTCTTATTCTGGCGTAATAATCAGGGAATTTTGCTGCCGTACCATGGGTGCAGCAGGCGCAATGATATTACGCAGCGCCTGAAAATAGTCCCCAGCTAGGTAACTTCCAACGTGACCAGTACTAAGCCACTAAGGTAATAGTAAAATAGCTGGGGACTATATTGAGGTGCTGCGTAATATCATTGCGCCTGCTGCACCCATGGTTTGGCAGCAAAGTTCCTTGATTATTACGCCAGAATGAGAGTATAGTTCCTATCCATTTCAGCTTGGAAAATCACAACTTTTAACTTTCTGTTGGTCTTTGTACACGATGTAACTACAGAAGAGTCAAGTTTTAAATAGAAAATCGAAAATCTTTGGTCATTTTTGAACGAGATGCTAATGGTCTAATCCGATGCAGTGATTAAGCTATGCTAAAAGTGCTACCGGCAGACCCGGAGATCGGCTGAATGGATTCAAAAACGGTAAAACTAATCTGTTTAACTATAGGGGAGTTGAAAAATTAGCCTATTTTCAAAAAAAGTGGAGTGTTCCTGTAAGCAATAACAGGGATGTAACAGCATTATCAACATCATGGTTTTTCAATAGCAAAACAGCATCTATATTATCGTGATCACATGATGATATGAAATGATAGGCTGAAAAAAAGTGTAGTTTTTAAAATATATTTAAACTTCTTATTCGAACATAAAAGGTAATTAAAGTTGTGTTTTGGGCCATTATGCTTTGTCACAGCATCGTAAAACTAACTAAAACCGAAAGCACAACATGTCTTAATCCCTAAATCAAGTGTTTTCGCTGCGCATTTCAAAGTGAAGCGCATATTTAGTTCAGGCGATCAACAATCCGATGTTTTCTGCACCTCAGAACGGCTCGGTTCACAGTGAATGCAGTGAACTTAAGCGCAAGTTGAGGAACACAGCAGCCACCAGTTGTGCTTTATTTTCTTGGCAGATGATTACAACAGTTCACTAGATTTGTAGTAAAATGTACAAAAATTCTCTTTTTTCCCCCCCAAGTATTAATTTGTCTTTCTTTTTTTTTTTTTTTAAATATCACAATAAATATTGCATTGTGGACTTTAGATTGTGACGTCACTGTATTGTGAGATTTTGATATTGTTATATCCATAGAAAGTAATAATGAATATAAGCATTAAATGTGATACAATCAGATTTACTGTTAACAAATACCCTGTAAACCACTCACAATGATATAGCAGTATGTGAACCTCCTTGTGAGACAAAGAAACCACCTGAACAGCTATGACAAACAAATAAAAGGCTCTTAAGGGGAGGATTATAATTGTCGGTTTGAATGAGGTGATCACAAGGTGGGATCATAATAGAAACGAACAATGTGTGCAATCAGGAAGCACAATGAGTGACGTGGCTAAAGGGTGAGGCAAATATATTTGAAATGATTTCTAACAGCTTTAATGGCCATGCCATGTCAGCCAGGAGTTGACAAGATTGAACGAATAATTACAAAAGCACATATGACGTGTTTTTGGATATTAGCAATGTAACCAAGCAGATGATTCAGTCAAACGGTTTCGGATTCTCGTCTGCAGAGGTATAAATTATGTTGTCATGTGTTGGCCGGGTCTGTAAAAACACACGACTGACAGAAGAATGTTAAGAGTGACAGCTGTACTATTAGTTTGACCAAATAAAACTTACAGACTAACTGACGGACTGGAAGGATGACTATGACTTAACAGACGGGTTTTGTAAATTAATAGTGAATTTATGCACTACATTTTTAATGTGTTTTCAATGTGTAAACTAATAACAATGGTTTATTATTATTATTATACACTTAGAGGGGTGCAAAATCTAAGACCTATTGCAAATCAAATAATTTTGGAAATAAACAAGGTTTAGGAAATCAATGAAGTATTTTAATATTGAAAACTTTTATACCAGTCAAAAGTTTCTGAAGTGTTAGATTTTTATTGCAAAAACATGCATTTATTTGATCCAAAATACAACAAAAACAGTAAAATTGTGAAATATTTTTACTATTTAAAATAACCGTTTTCCATTTGAATATATTAAAATGTAATTTATTCCTGCAATTTCAAAGCTGAATTTTAAGTATCATTACTCCAGTCACATGATCCTTCAGAAACCATTCCAATATTCTGATTCGCTGCTCAAAACATTTATTATTATTATTGTTATTGTTGAAAACAGCTCAGTAGAATTTTTTGAGGTTTCTTTGATGAACAGAAAGTTCTGAAGAACAACATTTATCTGAAATCTTTTGTAACATTATAAATGTCTTTATCATCACTTTTGATCAATTTATAGCATCCTTGCCAAATAAAAGTATTCAGTTCCTTTAAATAGTAAAAATATTTCAAAATGTCATGTTTTTTGCTGTATTTTGGATCAGATAAATGCAGGCTTGGTGAGCAGAAGAGACTTCTTTAAAAAAACATTCAAAATCTTGACGTAGCGCATGTAGAAACATTTTTATAATCTGAAAAAAAGAAACTTCTGCATTGTTCTTAAGTCAATAATAAAACAAGGAAATCTGCGATATTGAGCAAGTGAAGCCCTTTGTACAAAAGGTCAGATGTCCTTGGTTCCATTTAAGAACAAGAAGCTGTTTGGATCATTCTCAGATGAAGCTTGAAAACATGATCATCAGGTTTTACTTAGGGAATTCACACAGTTTGTTTGCCGCTGTCATTAAACAAAAGGGCGACAAACTAAACACTAAAACATTCCTTGTTAATTTTTCACTCAAGCTGTTGCACTGGGATTTTAATTCGTAATGCAGAAAATGTATTGAATCAAAAAAGTGTAACATAGCAGTCGCAGACTTTTCAACCCTATGTACTGCAAGACAGATGCTGAACTTTGAATTAATAAACGTTCCAAGATGAGCCGGGCTCAGAGCAGATTTCCAGTCCTGACGAGGCTGAACTGAGGCCCTAAAATAGTTCCACTCTTCCCTACAGTGGTTCACTACTAGCCTGAGAGGAACAAGAAAGAGGCCAACTTAGCAATTACACAACTTGTTTATGTTCAATCTGCCCTTAAATTCTCGCACAAACTGGTTTCACGATATTACTCAATCTTTTATTCTCAGTTTTAATAAAAAGGTGGCATAGATACACCCCCAGGTGTTATCTTATCTACTTCTGAAAACTATGCTGTGACAAGACACAAATACGCAACACACTGCAAATATGTTCTTTCATACTACCTGGGAACAAGCCAAGCATATCTTGTGGATGTTATTGCGGTTAAGCCAAGCAACATTTTAAATAACAAACAGGAATAAAATTCAATGCAAAAAAGTATACGTTCAACTTTCCTAAACATATGCAGGTCTTAACCTTAAAATTACACAAGTTTTTACATGTACTGCTCTGACATACAGTAGCCTAACCGTCAGACACATGGAAGAGAGTCCCAAAATGGAAACTGGCAGAACTTTGAATGCATAAATTTCATCCAAACCAAAGCTATATTTAGAAATCTGCAGAGCAACAAGATAACAAAAAACGTGCTTGGTGTTTAACACAGCTCACAAATCAACAAATAAGACCTGAAATTATCTGAAACTCTCCTTATGATAGCGTGCAAGGTAGAGCATTTCATTAGATTTTTTTCCCCCCCAGCACCTTGAAGCCAGAAATATTACTCTATTTTTTAACTTTCCAAAAAGATCTCATTTGTTGGGTGAACTGAAGATAAGCCAATGTTTTGTTTGGAGCTGAACACAGCCAAGTGTGTCAAAAGCATGCTTATATTTATTTAGCTGCTGCAGGAAGTCTTCCAAGAGCACTAAAAAACAACAAGTGGTACCTAATTACACAATTTAACTGACTACTGCCTCAGTA
Source organism: Cirrhinus molitorella (assembly GCA_033026305.1). Lineage (NCBI taxonomy): Eukaryota > Metazoa > Chordata > Actinopteri > Cypriniformes > Cyprinidae > Cirrhinus > Cirrhinus molitorella. Next base: position 14,376,070 of record CM065124.1, on the reverse strand, counting down.
AAACCAATTACCAGCACATATGTGTTTAGTCGTTCTTTAAAGTATTACTATAAAAGTTGTATAACACTAAGTCAAAAGTTTTTGAACAGTAAGATTTTTTATGTTTTTTTAAAAGAAGTCTCTTCTGCTCACCAGGCCTGCATTTATTTGATCCAAAATACAGCAAAAGCAGTAATATTGTGAAATATTTTTACTATTTACCAATAAATGCTATTTCAATATATTTAGAATGTTATATATTCAGCATCATTACTCCAGTCTTCAGTCATAAAATGACACTGACATAAAATGATGAATACAAAGATTCAAATATCAGCATTTATCTGAAATAAAAAGCTTTTGTAACATTATTTAGCAAGGATGCTTTACATTGATCAAAAGTGGTGATGAAGACATTTATGTTACAAAAGATGTCCACTTCAGATAAATGCTGTTCTTCTGAACGTTCTACTTATAAAAAACTAATATATATATATATATATATATATATATATATATACTCAGCTGTTTTCAGCATAAACCATAATAAATGTTTTTGTGTTTTTGAGTATCCAATCAGAATATTAGAATGACTTCTGAAGGAGCATGTGACTGGAGTAATGATGCTAAAGAATCAGCTTTGAAATCACAGGAATAAATTACATTTTAAAATATATTCAAATAGAAAGCAGTTATTTTAAATAGTAAAAATATTTCAAAATTGTACCGTTTTTGCTTTACTTTGGATCAAATAAATGCAAGCTTGATAAGCAGACTTCTTTAAAAACCATTTTAGTCTTTTGACTAATGGTGTAAGCATTTAAATACACTGAGAACACACTCTGTGCAGCATGAAGCATTAAATTCAACATTTTCTATTCTTACAACGAGTCTTCAAAGTGCACCGCCTTGAGTTGGCATAAAATAAGTGACTGATAAATAAAGACTTATTGATCAGATGTTCCGCATTGGCTGCCTCACAGTGTTTACTGAATATTTCGAAGTAGTTTGCTAATAAAATTTGTGGCTTGGTGATATGAATCTACACTAGATTTATTGTACTGAAAGCGAAATTGTAAAATGACATCTGCGAGCTCTAGTACAAGTGCGCTTTCCAAAACTCATAAAGATGGGATCACAGACCTCCAGTCAGGTTTCATGACAATAAATGAAAACACAGCCCTATAGGTCTCGACTGATCTGATTAGGGTTTAAAATCCTCTTGCAACTCTGTGAACACTGCAAATGGCTGCATGAAACAGGGGCCTGGCTGAACTTGAAAACCATTTCCGAGCCTAGCAGTTCGAGCTACAAATAGATCAATGCCGTTCTTAAACGATCAATAATCTGGCTTTAGGATGAAGGCACACACTCCATATAATCGATAGCACCATTAAAGCCAGTTTGAAACGATTAATCCAAATCAAAACGACCCGATATTTGATTTATTCGCCCCTTGCCCTGCAATGTCCTTCTGTCTGGCTCTGCTTTACCAAATGTGTCACAGTGGTCAAGAGCGATCCCATTTTCCCTTTCAGAGCGGTCGATAACGTTTGTACATTTAAACAGACAAAACTCCTATAGTATTAAATCCGTATCAATGTGAAAAACAAAACAAAACCGTTAAGTTAACGTTACACTTACTTTCTCCATTTGTTTGTTGACAGTTGCAAACAGTGTAGACAGACGCAACCAAAACAATCAAAGTCCGCAGCCGCATTTTGACCCCGGGGAAACCGAAAATCTGTCCAAAAATCCCCTCCGAATGCGTCTTGGTGGTAGGTAACGATCTGTTTTAATAGTCCAGTGTTGTTTTGGTGGATAAAAAAAAATTAAAAAGAAAAGAAAAAAGCCCTCTGTCACCCCCTCAGAAAAAAAATGGGCGGAGAGGAAAGTTCAACGTGTTCAATCCGCTCGCACTGACTGATGCTGATATGAACTCACGCTCAAGCGCTAAGCTAATGACAGCGTGTGCTGCGACTTTCATTCACTGTGAAACAATCCACACGTATAAAGCAGGCGAACTGCATCATTTACAATGAGCGGACGAATCATTTCTGATCGATTGCATATATTTGTCCAGCACTTGCGCAGATTGCTACAAGGAAAAAAAAACTGGCGAAGCACGGAGAGGAATGGCTGCGCACACAGAGCGCAGGCCGAAATAATCAATTGAGCGTCTGCACTAGACTTTTTTGTTGCCGTGTTTCGATTTATCCTTCAGATTGAACGGTCTTATAGTTGTAATAAGCAATTTACAGATTTATAAACTGCAAACAGTGCTCCTAGGAAACGTTTAAAATGTCCAGAATTCGTAACAGGCAGATTTCAGTACTTTTTCCCAGGTTCCTGCTGACAGCGAGCTTTCGCCGTAGTGCGTTTACCCGTCGTACACGCGGTAGTTTCTCCGTAAAACGTGTACTATTCCTCACGGAGAGTCTGTGAACTGTCAGTATCGTATCAGTTCTGGGGGCGTTTGCTGAAAACACTGCAACCGCTGAGATTTCCACAAGACTTCTAGTCCACATGCAGCAGTCTTTCTCCGTCGAGCAGTTACCTTGCTTCACAGATCAATACAACGAAGTGAAGCGGATTCCACAAACCCCACTTACTCGTCTTTAACTCTCTCACGGAGAATAAAAATGCAAGAAAAATATTTTTTTGTCCCCCACGCTGGTTGTAGCTATTGCAGTGACATATCCCCTCTCTCCAAGGATCCCCTTTCCTGTCTTTGCGCCAGTAAACAAGACCTGCCAGAGAGGCAGATAGAGCACAGGGGAAATGTGGACTGGAATGACGGACCGAGGCAGCGTGGTGATGATCATGCGTACACTTTGCGTGTTATGAAACACTGGCTTCTAGGGAAAGCATCGACATTAAATTATATGATGTCCACAGCATAAAAAAACGTATTTACTTGTTCCGCGTTGTGAATGTCGTCCTGGTAAACATACCATGGTAAAACATGGGTTTTAACTGCCTCGTTTACCATGCTACATGAATATGGTAGGAAACATTTTTAGTATATATATAATACATATAATACATTCCTATTTCTCTAAAAAAAACATTACAGTGATGCAGTTACAACAGAAGTAAATGGGGCAGATCTGTAAACATTAAAAGAGTCAGTTTCAAAGGTATAGCTACAAGACAAACACTGTGCATGTTAACAGTTTTAGTGTGATTAAATCGCTTAGTAACCTTTCTGTGTTCGCTGTTATAATGTAAAGCCAGAAACTATAACATTTCTGTAAAAATGACAAGAAGAACTGTACAGCTAATAATACACTTATAAAAGTTAATAAAAATCTAATAAAAGTTTTCAAACAGTAAGATTTTTAGTGTTTTTTTAAAGAAGACTACATTCACAATATTTATGCTTCTGCTGTATTTTGGATCAAATAAATGCAGGCTTGGTGAGCAGAAGGGAATTCTTTAAAAAAACATTAAAAATCTTACTATTCAAAAACTTTTGGTAGTGTAAAAATGTTTAAACAGAAGAATAATGTAAGTGCTTTTATAAAATGATAAACTTCACATTTCCATTGTTAAAACTCTAAAAACTAGCCCCACATCATTGAAGTTTGCTTTTCTAAGAACAAACGAGGCACAAGTTGAAATCATTTTTTGTGGTAATCAACATTCTTAGCTAGTTCAAATTTATGTTAAATCTACAACCTATAAACTGTGTCATTTAATGTTAAAGACTACCGAACTTAATCAAATTGATTGACTGAATTCAGTGATCCTAGATGCTCTGCGGTCTCTTTTCTCCAACATAATAAAATCATTTCAGCTCAAATCAATATTTCATGTCCATTTACTTATGTATTTGGTAAGCAGTCATGTTAAAAACGAGATAATGTACAGCCAGTGGGTCATTATGTTTTACGTCAGGGACGTGATTGTCCTGTCAGGGTTTATTTAGTGATAACAGAAATAATCTTTAGTGTTTCAGACAGTATATACGGTAGTCTAGAGTATGACTTGCACTCTCAGCCTCACACTGTCCAGCATTATTATCTGTAATAATGCAGGATTTTGCCAAATAGATTAAGTAAAAAACAGTGATAAGCTGATGTTATATGTGACCCTGGACCACAAAACCAGTCTTAAGTAGCACAGGTTTTGTAGCAATAGCCAAAAATACATTGTATGGATCCAAATTAATGATTTTTCTTTTGTGCCAAAAATCATTAGGAAATTAAGTAAAAATAATGTTGCATGAAGATATTTTGTAAATTTCCTAGTGTACATATATCAAAACATAATTTCTGATTAGTAATATGCATTGCTAAGAACTTCATTTGGACAACTTTTAAGGTGATTTTCTCAATATTTAGATTTTTTTGCACCCTCAGATTCCAGATTTTCAAACTGTTGTATCTCAAACAAATATTGCCATATCCTAACAAACCATACATCAGCGGAAAGATTATTTATCAAGCTTATTGACCCTTATGACTCCTTATGACTGGTTTTGTGGTGCAAGGTCACATATGCCAACCACTTGGTTTGATTCAAGGTAGCTTCAGGTAAGGTTAAAGAGGTTTGGAAAATTCTTAGTTTGTATTATTAAAACATACTGGATATGAATCTGTATTTGACTCTTATTGAGAAGGAAGCAGTAGCACAACTGTACTATGTTTTCTAAAACCAAGGAAAGTCCTTGGAAGGAAAAAAATGGAAAATATACGTTGGCTGTAGTTCTGTTGAACTTATGAGCCTCTAAGATGGAAGGAGATCATCATAGAAAAACACTGTAGACTATGTCAATAAACATGCACATCCTGGCCATCAGTGAGAACTGTGTTGGTAAGAAACAGGACTGTGTTGTACAAGGTGATAAATATGTTTATGCTGCTGCACATTCCTTGCAGCTCAGATAAGATGTCCAACTGCATATGTTTAGGAATGAAGAGTTCAGTTGCAAAAGCATTTTTCAGATGCGAAAAATGCATTTTTATAAGGCTCCGATGTATAGGTTTCTACCTAAGTACCGGTATTTCTGATTGGGCTGAGGCTGGGATTTTAGCAAGTTTGAAATAAAAGTATTTGACGGATGTAAAATATGTGTCGAGAGCATTCACCAAGATGGCTTTTGGGGGTTTTGCATCTGAACTTTTCAAATATTCTGGTTTCAGTGTAAATTAAGCTAATTTGACAGCACTTGTGACACAATGTTGATTATAACAAAAATTATTACTTTTGTTTTTTTAAAAAAAGCTGAAACTTAAAGACTAATCTGTACATGTTAAAAAGCCACAAGACATAAACAATAGATGTTAATATGATTTTAGTTAACAAAACACCATAATCTCTAAAATCACTGTTAAAATTATGACTTTACACAAACAATACACACATTTGAACATATGTAATCGCTTTTACAAAATTATAAACCTCTGCTTTTAATGCCTTGCTTCAAAAATTCATTTTGTGGAACCTGAACTATTTATTTTACACACCCATTTCTCTGTAGAACATTACTGAAAATCCATCAATAATCCCTGGGGCCATTTAAATTTGAATCCGCTATTTTGCCAATTTGAATTGTGTTCTGGCATAGAAGAGTGGCTTGTTTCCATCACTGTGTGTACACAGCCACAGGCCGTGTCTTAAAACAAATCACACAATGCGTAGTCTGACTGATGTCTTCTCTTCCTGATGAGCATGAGAGCGAGGAGGAGGCACAATAACATCCCCAATCCCTCTTGCCCTACAACCTGTTTACATCCTCTGTTCTAAGAACCGCCACCATTATGTGTGGGAACACCACGTTAAACCCTTCCAAATGTCAGGTACGCAGAGAGAAAACAACTTCATCACCACTCAGTGTGAAGACACCAATGCTTTTGTAATGTAAAATACATACAAGCTTTTAGATATTTGTTATGGAATGAAACATAATGGACGGAATCCGAATGATTCATCTGATGCAGCAAACACTAACAGGTTGCTAACAACATTAAAATTGTTTAGTTTCGTTTTGTTTTTTTGATATATATATATATATATATATATATATATATATATATATGGGCACTTGGCAAGGACAGGATGATGATTCAGCCTGTAAGCCAATGACAGTAACACTCATGATATATATGAGGATTACACCATATACTGGAACTACTTAAATGGGATCATGAACAGTCTGCTGACCACTCATAACATATTCATAATCTCAGATTACTTGATAGATACTAATAAACTCTGTGTGAATGAATGAATATGTAAATAAATTAGAGGTGTCAAAATTAGCGCGCAGGTGATTCATTTTTTTCATTTTAACGCGTTAAAAATATTTAACGCAATTAGCACATGGGCGGGGCTAGGCACTCACAACTTCTAATGAATTGCATTTATTTAGATACGCAGATCGTCTTTAGGAGCACATCAAACAGGAGACTTTTCAGACGTGCGCTCCAACTTCACTTCAGCACCAGACGCGAGTCAAGTGAGAGCGTTAATGGTACCGGTGATAAGGAGCTTCAGCAGAACATCAGTCAACTGCGGTCAAAAGAGTTGTTGTCAGGCCATATGTCGGTAAAAACGAATTTATCTATCCTGTCAGCTGTTATACTGTAATCGTAGCACGTGCTCTTCAAGTGCACACACAAATGTGCCGGCGTGCTGTATTAGGCCTATATAAAAGCGGTGTATCATATTCAAACCCAAATGAAACTGCGAGTATGCAATGTCTTAGTTATATCGTGTCGTCTGTTAAGACATGAAGCTACAAAAAAAAAACTGTGCATGTACTTATTTATTATTTATAGGTCACATTTAAAGCAGTGTCAGCAGCGGCAGCTTTTAAAGTAACAGCAGCCAAAATATCCTAATAACCAACTGTTAAGCAAAAAATAAAATTAAAAAGAGAAAATTAATAACTTCTGTAGTTTTAAGCTTTATCTTATAATTTTATATAATTTAGTGTTTGATAATATTAGGCTATATTTTATTGTTGAAGGGCACAGGTAGTTATATATATGGCATTTATTATAATGGGTTTATGTGAAGATTGTTTCACTTAAATTTGATTTTTTTTTTTAAATATAAAGTGATAGCTCTCAAATATACTGTAATGTTGAATGGTTATATTCAGTGGTTAAATATTAGGGGGGAAAATAGAGACTTCAGTTGGAATCAGTGATAATTGCCTTCAGTCATAAGAAAAAGATGGCATTAAACAAATATTATAAATATATACTTTCTTTAGGTTGTATTTACATTAATTTGAATCATGAATGTGAAATTATTGCAATATAAAAGTATAATTAAAAACTTTAATAATTAAAACGATAAATTTCAGAAAAAAATTGCGATTAATTTGTTAATTTTTTTTTATGCGATTGACACCACTGAAATAGCCTAAATACATGCACCAGGGCTGGGTCAGAAATTAACTTTTTTCAGGGGCAATATTTTTTACTTTCAACGTACAATTTTGTATTTGTTTGGTTCTTTATGTCAAATTCGTAAATGTAACTAGCAGGATTAAAAATGAAAAAGGAGTTGCACAATTAAGCAGCGTATTACGGCTGTCGCGATTAAAATTAAATGTGAAAAAGAATGAAAAGAGTCAATTTATGGAATTACATTTAGATTTGCTTACACTGCACTGAGTTCTGCTCTTATGTGCTGTTTTGTGCAGCGTTGCGCTATATAACCAATCAGGTGCGTTTCTGTTGGGCTTAGAAATGCATTGACCAATCATAGGCGCTTAGATTAATCAGCGCTAATAACGGCGCGTTGTTGATTGCCCACGCTTGTGAATTCCCTAATAAATGAAAGATAGCTTCATAGCTTCAGTGATTATAAAGGAAGTTTGTGTGCTAGACTTGGCTAACGTCATGGACCAACATGTTTGTCTATGTTTTCTATATCAATATCAATAATCATTATGACAATACAAAGAGCAATAATGTACAATACTAATTTTTGGTCATAATATTGCAGCCCTATGAGCTCCTGTTTTTTACATGTATAATTTAGATACAATTTTAAACAGTCTAATGTTAATGACAACAGTTTCAAATGTTGATTCAATTAATTGGGTTAACTTAAGTATTTGACATTAAACACAACATATGGTTTTTATAATAATAAGGTGAAAATGCCCTCACAAATGTAAAAATGCCCCTGGAAATCAATTTCAGAGGGCAAATGTTGCTCCTTAATGGAAATGTTACACATTTTTTGCCCCTTATCTTGAATTTTGGAGGCATTTTTGTTCATTTCGGTCAGAGAAAATAAAATTTTCTCTTATTAAACATCCAACAAGGACTAGTAGACATCTAGGTTGCTGGCTGCCACTTGCCATCAGAGTGGTCTGATCTGATTTAAAACCTTAATTTCCTCTCAAATTACTCTCTAGGTTTTACAAACATTTATATTAGGAACAAACAGGCATGAATGAAAGGGGAAATCATGAGAGTAAATTGCTAAAGCTCACTAATCGCTTCTTTACAATATTTGGTATAAGGTCACCATGACAACATGCTTTTAAATTTCAGGACTGTGTATTGTGTTTCTTCCTGGGATTGGTGGATTGGTTAAATGATGGTGTGCAGGAAAGGTCAGTGAAAATAACTCAAAAACATGACACTTTTAGAGACAGGCTAAAAATGAACCAAAATAGGACAGGATGTTATTTCTCTAGTCGCCTAAGAACACAGGATGTCCTATTAATTGCGTTATTAAATTTGCTGCCTCTTTATGCTGTTTTGGACTAAAAGGAGAACATTAAGTATTATCAAAATTACATGTAATTGATTTTTGTTTTCTTTCTTATTGAAATGTTGTTGGGAACTTCCCATGTCTAACATCATATCTGAGTCTGAAATGTTTCTTTAGCACCAAATAGGCATATTAAAATGATTTCTGAAGGATAATGTAACACTGAAGAATAAATTACAATTTAAATTATATTACATTAGAAAACAATTATTTTAAATTGCAAAACTAGTTTATAATATTACTGTTTTACTGTATTTTTTGATAAAATAAATGCAGCTTTGGAATCATTTTAAAAGTCCAACTTGGACAATTTTGTTTCAAATAATTGTTTTACATATTCATCATTTTTTGTGTTGCTGTGATAGTTACAGTTTGCTGAAAATACATTAAATAATACATTTTAAATATATATTTACACAATACCAGTTTAAAAGTTTTTGAACAGCAGGATTTGTAAAGTCTCTTCTGCTCACCAAGCCTGGATTAATTTGATCCAAAGTACAGCAAAAACAGTACAATTTTGAAACATAACTGTTTTCTTTTTGAATATATTTAAAAATGTAATTTATTCCTGTGTTTTCAAAGCTGTCACATGATCCTTCAGAAATCATTCTAATATTTGATGTGCTGCTAATATTCTCATTATTATGTTGAAAACAGCTGAGATGAACATCATTTACCTGAGATAGAAATCTTTTATAACATTATAAATGTCTTTATAATCACTTTTGATTGATTTAAAGCATCCTTGCTAAATAAAAGTACAAATTTCTATCATATCTTTCCAAAAAAAAAGAAGAAAAAATATACTGACTCCAAGCATTTGAATTGTATAAATCCTGAAACAATTTATTCAACTGTTTTAAATATTGATGATGATAATAATAATAATAATAAATGTTTCTTTAACAGCAAATCAGTATATTAAAATGATTTCTGATGGACAGTGTGACACAGAAGCCTGTGTCACACAGAAAATGATGCTGAAAATGTAGCTTTGATCACAGGTCAGTTGTGATCTGTCCTATAATAAAAAAGCCAAAAATAAATCTAATATATATATATATATATATATATATTCACATTGAAGGCAGATACAAATAGATCAAATGGATCAAATATATGCAGGCTTGGTGGGCAGAAGAGAATTCCTTAAAACATTAAAAATCTTTTGACTGGTAGTGCACATTATAAATAAACATATGTATTGATATGTTTTGATGTCTCTATGTCTTTTGATGTGTGGAACATTTAGCTTAAATTAAGTTCAGATAAGATGCTCTTTACCTACAAATAACCCTTCCAATCTAAATTCATTGCTGCTATCTTCAGGAAGCGCTCAGTGCTAAATAACTGTGTTGATATCTGTTAACTCTACGCTTTTCATTATTCAATTACAGATAAAGCATGAAACAGTTATTATGCAACTTCCACATGACCACAGGAGGAAATGAGGCCAGCTATAGGGTAATATAAAGGACAACACGTAAATATCAGCAGGACTCATCACCTATGTAAAACATATTTGCTGTTCCAGAGTAGTAGTCATTTAGGCTAATTGAATCATTTCGTTGTGTATTTAGCAGGCTAACTGATAAATCTAACTCACTCAGTGCTGTTCAGTGTACTTCATGCTGGCATTCGCAACCCAAATTTGACCTGACAGCACAGTCCCATGAGCTCTGACTTCTTTTGTTTAACAGAATACACACCCGCTGAGGGTTAATGCTCAACCTCTGCCCTTAGTTAGCAAAGGGAAAAGGCAGAAATCTATACATATCTGCTTATAGAATGAGAAAGGAAACAGAACAGGAGGTGAAGGCAGCCACACAGGCTCCTATACTGGATGCCTGTCAGGAATGAATTTCAACAGAGATTCACCCCAAAGGTTCCTCCATGCATTGCTATCTAATGTAAATATATATGCTGGGGCCGAATTTATCAGTTCTCTGTCTTTACCCTTCCTACGTTTCCCCTTCAGAGCCGGTTGACAGTAGTATCCTTCAGAAAACAGAATGTATCCTGTTTCTGACCCCGTCCCTGTTGCACTGACCCTACAGCACTCTAATAGGTCTAATAGGATTACATGTGCTGAGGCTGCTTTGAAAAACAGTCGTGAGCTGCTATGTCGTCTGTGTGAAACCCTTAAACACCATGTCATCTCTGTAGAGTGAGAGAATAGTTGCAGAGACAGAGACTTTAAAGATAAAACAAAGGCTGTGTTGTAAAAGTGCAGTCAGGTTTAAAGGGTTAGTTCACATAAAATATAATACTACAAAATACTATATATATATATATAGTATTGCCTATATATATATATATATATATATATATATATATATATATATATATATATATATATATAGTATTGCCTACTGAAGGGGGTAAAATACACGTTTTTTGGTGGGATTTCCTTGGTAAAATTAGCATTCCAGGGGCTAAATATTGTGTTATTGGGGTCGATTCAACCCGCGGCAACAGTGTTAATGTAGGGGGGTCGTTTCGAGGGGGGTCACTGTTAAAAATCATGCTCTGGGGGATAAAATACACGTTTTTTTGTTGGGGTTCCCCTGGTAAAGTAGCATTTCAGGGGCTAAATATGACTTTATTGGGGTCGATTCAACCCGCGGACATCAAAAACAACCTGCGACAACAGTGTTAAAGTAGCCCAATTCCGCGGGAAAACCGCATCCTTGGCAACACTAGAGGAGCCGAGCCGAAGTCTGCCGCCGTTTTCATATGAAATTTAAAGGGGCCTGAGGCGATCACATGTACAGTTTATGAATCGCAATTTTAAAAATGACCTAGCGACGCCCATGCTAGAAAGGTAGTAAGGACATTTAAAACGACGCATGCATGTGGTGCTGCTGACGCAGGAGCTGCTGCCTTGTTCACAGGCAGAGAAATCGTACTCTTGTGAATGCGCGTCACGAAAGAGAAGAAATTGTTGAAAAAAAGTTGTTATTTTTGTTTTCATTGCACGCAAAAGACATTCTCAAGGCTTCATAACATTACCGTTGAACCACAAAAGGTCAAAAATATGTCACATGGATGTTGCCGTCTATGCAGGGTCAGAAAGCTCTCGGATTTCATCAACATTTTCATCTTAATTTGTGTTCCGAACATGAACAAAGGTCTTACAGGTTTGGAAGGACATGAGGGCGAGCAATTAATGATATAATTTTCAGCAACTCAACTACCTTCAAGGCCTAGAAGGCAGTAAGGACCTACTTATAATGACGCATGCGTGGAGCTGGCGTTTTGAATAGTGATGTGTTATTCTTGAAGGATTCGTTCATTTTGAATGAATCTTTAATGTGATTCAGGAAGAAAGAGTCGTCTCGTTCATGCGCAACATCATATTGATTCTGTTAGCTTACTTGTTTCGAGTCTTCATGTTTTTCGAGTCGTTCGTTTATGGGGCTGTTATGTGGTAAACGAACAACTCGAACCTGAAGACTCGAGAGATGAACTAATCAATTCTCTTTGCTGCTCAGACTGCATAGGTTGAGTTTATGGGGCCGTCACGTGACTACTAATCATAGACTGAAGACCCATGTAAACAATTAATCTCTGTTTCTTATAGCATTATAGTTTTCTTGTTTGTAGTGTGATCAACGTTTGTGTAAGCAGAAAATGTGTTAGGTAAGTAACATGTAACATTTTAATTATATTTTGCTAAAATGAACAAAATGACTCGGAAAAAAAGATTCGTTCAATTTTCTGAACGAGACTCAAAGGTCTCAAAATGATCTTAACTTCCCATCACTAGTTCTGAAGTAGAACCCGGATGCGCTTGGCCTTGCTCACAAAAAGAAGAATGCACGCAATGGTACTCTCGCGAACGCGCGTCACCGAACAGAAGAAATTGTTGAATAAAGTAGTCATTTTTGTTTTCTTTGCGCACAAAATGTATTCTCATAGCTTCATAACATTACCTTGCGCTACTGATGTCACATACACATTGCAGTCTATGCAGGGTCAGAAAGAAAGTCAGATTTCCTCAAAAATATCTTAATTTGTGTTCCGAAGATGAACAAAGGTCTTACGGGTTTGAAAGGACATGAAGGTGAGTAATTAATTATATAATTTAAATATTAAATATATAATTTTTGGTTAAACTAACCTTTTGAGTCAATATTTTAAGATTGAAAATATGCACTAAATAAGTAAATGAACGGTCTATATTACAACATGATGTAGCTCTGGTGTTAAATTGTGAAACTCTGACTCAGCTCTTCAAACAGTTTGTTTCTCACTTCTCATGTGTGATTCCACCATCTTGTCAGACGCATTTTTGACACATGCTGCCGTTGTTGGTGACAAAATTACACCAACTGCTTACCTCATATATAGTCCAAAAACTATAGGCATACATACCAGTCGCCACTAACGAATCCCTATCGCGAAAGAACTTGTTCTAATGAGCCACAAATGTCTTCAGTTGCATCACAGGTTGCACTATAATGCTGCCTACTACTGCCCTCTGGTGAATTAACATTGCATTGTGTTTTTCAAAGCAGTACAGATGTGTCTTTGAACATTTGTGACCCTGGACCACAAAACCAGTCATAAGGGTAATTTTTTGAATAAATAGCTGAATAAATAAGTTTTCCATTGATGTATGATTAGGATAGATAGGACAATATTTGGCCGAGATACAACTATTTGAAAATAGTTCTAAATATTGAGAAAGTCACCTTTAAAGTTGTCCAAATTAAGTACTTAGCAATGCATATTGCTAATCAAAAATTAAGTTTTCATATATTTACAGTAGAAAATTTACAAAATAATTTCATTACTTAATATCCTAATGATTTTTTGGCATAAAAGAAAAATCTTTAATTTTGACCCAAACAATGTATTTTTGCCTATTGCTACAAATATACCTGCGCTACATGTGGTCCAGGGTCACCACCATCTGAGTTATTAGAAACAAGAGGGAGATGTCAGAAAGACTGATTACCCTAATGCAGCACACGTTTTTACAGAAACGTCAAACTTCGGCTACTAAACACCTTGAACATTGCTTGTACTCAGAGACTAGCTGACACAAAAAAAATAATACAAATCCACAATAAACCATTGTAATACCATGATTTTTTTTGTTTTGAAGAAAACACAAAGACTTCAATATCAATAAACTTTTAATAAATAGTTTCTCATTAGTTCCTAATATTTACAGCCGGTTCACCATTCACATATACTGTTTCTATTCTTTTAGAGCACATTTTAGGCACAAATTAATTGGCTTTTTTTCTGAGGCAAACACCAGATTTCTTTGCAAGTTAGTGGCTAGTGAAGACAAGTAATTACGCAGGTACAAAACAGGATGAGAACCATTGTCTCCGTTCCTTGCTAGGATATTAGACAAAGAATTCCATTCAAGTTTGGTCATACAGATCAATGCAAAATAAAGGACAAAAGCCTTTCAGTCCATTTTAAATAACATTTACATGGTTTTCAATGCTGTAAGAGAATGTAAATGGTCCAAAATGTTAGCTAAAAACAACACGACTAAGCCTGTGGAACATGTCTTGAAAATAGTAAAAGAAAACCAGAAAGTCAAACACACAAATGAATAAAAACACACAAAGACAGAAATAAAGTCATAGGTATGGCACCTAAAACCAAATAAATGAAACCTAGATTGGTTTAAAAAAAACAAAAAGTGATCTGAATGCACTTGAGGTTTTCTCTGGAAAAAATCTAACGTCCATGGTGCGATTTGATAAAAATATTTAAAGAAAAATGCACCGCAAATAGAAATTGGCCACAGAATTTGGGGTCTAAAAATTACAACGACGTGCCCAGAAAAGCTCAGCTCTAATAGAAATACCACGTTTAGAGTCTAGTATAATACCACAGAACTTTGTAACCTTGTACATCCTACAGTAGCAGCATGTGTGATATTAATTCACTGGATTTAGCGACGCTCATCCAATAACATTTAAGCTATTCCACCCACATCAGTGCTTGCAGTAATATGAAAACTAGGTATGCGGTCAGTAAGCTCAAAACCCTGCTAGCCTGTTGTAACATGGCAGTGCTGACGTTCACAGGGAGCTCTGGCGGCGAGGCGGATGATAGATGAGAAATTAAATATGCGCAGTCTCCGACAGGAGCGATACGATTGACCCTTGTCAGAGCGAAGTCTTCATCTGGGTTTAGTAATTGCGATAGAAAAAGTCACTTAAAGGCAACTTTAAATTCCCCCCTGATGATAGCAAAGGAGAGGAAGTACAAACCACTTTATCTGATGTACGGGGCATGATACAACAGCGATGACTGCGTGAAATGATGCTGATGACCTTCTTTCTTACATTTCCTGGTTGCGTTTCGAAGAGGAGACAGACGCTCTTCTTTTCAGTCTGTAGTACAAAACCAAGAAGAACCAGTAGAAAGCAGCACATCAAAAGTTAGCCTGTAACGTCACGACAGACACGTTCCCTATTGTTACAGTTACCAGGTCTTTGGACAAGGAACATTTATATAATTTATGTTGAAATTCTGAAAGAGAGAAAGAGAGAGAGAAGAAAAAAAAAAAAAAACAAAACAAAAAAAAAAACCTACGTAACAGTAAAAATGAGGAAAACCGTCACCAAGTCTGTTTTAGCAGACAACTGCGTCTGCTCGCATTTCCCTCACTTGTGCAAGGCAAAATGTCTTTAGCTCCACTTCCTGTTCCTCAAGGCCAAGGTCAGCTCCCGGTTGGCCCAGTTACGCACTTGTAATATCTGCACCGGTTCCAAGAGAGGAACAAGAGAGGACGGTGATGTCATCTTGTGTAAAAGGTGCACTGCTCGTGTGCGTTCGGGGAGGTCGGGGTGGTGATTGTGAGGGGGTTTGGGGTCCGTTGCCGCCCCCCCTCATCAGTGGGGTTATACGCTGCTGTCCTCCAGTAGAGGCTCCTTGCCCTCGCAGGGTCCGCCCTGCGAACTGTGTAAGTGGCTTTGTGCGCCGTTGTTGTGCTTCTTGTAGCTGCCGGGCCGCATGTTGAGGGCGTTGTGCTCTGGGATGAAGAGGGCAACCAGTAGGGACAGCAACACTGAGCAAGCTCCGAACAGGAAGGGAGGGCCGGGAATGATGGCACTCTGAAAAGGCACGGTTAGAGAGAGATTTGATTGTTGTGCGTTTTGTAATACAGAGGGATTTTGTATTGTGTATTACCAACCTCATCTGTGGGGTTGGCCATGTTGGGTTTGGCGCCCTTCTCTGGGCTCTCTGCGGGGTCCATTTCACTGAGCTCCACGTGAAACAGGTAGAAGACGAAGCCATAAAGTGCTGGACCCAGACCGTTACACAGTCCTCGGATTCCTGTGATCATCCCCTGCACCACACCTGACAGAGAAAAGAGATATTGAAGAGGAGCGCATTTTTCCAATCACTTCTTTAAAAAAAGTAAACAGGTTGTGTGTCACATGGACTATTTTAAAGATGTCCTCACTACCTTTCTGGGCCTTAAATGTGGTAGTTGCATTGCCGTCTATGCAGGGTCAGAAATCTCTTGTATTGTGTCAAAAATATCTTAATTTGTGTTCCACAGATGAACAAAGGACTTGTGGGTTTAGAACGACATCAAAAGTAAAGACCCTGCTACAAATTAATGGTGTGCTTTTGAATTTATTCATTCATCACATAATAATTATAATAATAATAAATTATCATTGTTTCCACAGAAATATTAAGCAGCACAACTGTTGATAATAATAAAGGTTTCTTGAGCATTGAAACAGCATATTAGAACGACTTCTAAAAAAAATCATGTGACACTGAAGACTGGAGTTATGGCTACAATTCTACATTAAAATAGAGTTTTGTTTAAGAATTTCACAATATTATGGTTTTGCTGCATTTCTTATAATAATAAATGCTGCCTTTGTAGCAAAAAGAGACTTCTTTCATAAACATTAAAGGATTACCCCACCCCAAAATTAAAAAATTGTTATTAATCACTTACCCCCATGTTGTTCCAAACCTGTAAAAGCTTTGTTCATCTTTGGAACACAATTTTAAGATGTTTTGGATGAAAACTGGGAGGTTTGTTACTGTCCCATTGACTGCCAGGTAAATAACACTGTCAAGGCCCAGAAAAGTATGAAAGACATCATCAAAATAGTCCATCTGCCATCAGTGGTTCAACCATAGTTTTATGAAGCTACGCTAATAATTTTGTAAAGAAAACAAAAATAACGACTTTGACAATGTCACCGTAGTGCGATTTTGGAGAGTATACACTGGAAGCAAACAATGTACGCTGTTCTGTATCAGTTGCACTGCATGGATCCATTTTCACCGTTTATTTATGCTTTGATTTTGACAAAAACAGCGCATCTGTGTGATGCGGGGCTGATATAGAATGGCGTATGCGGTTTGCGTCCAGTAGATACTCTTCAAAATGGCGTTACAGTGACGCAGAAGAGACGAATTGTTGAATAAATTCGTTCTTTTTATTTTCTTTGCATACAAAAAGTATTCTCAAAGCTTTGTAAAAATAGTGGTTGGACCACTGATGGCACATGGACTATTTTGATGATGTCTTTCATACTTTTCTGGGCCTTGACAGTGTTATTTGGGACAGTGACAGATTTACAAGTTTGTAACGACATGAGGGTAAGTGATTAATGACAATTTTCATTTTGGTAACCCTTTAAACAAAATCATACAAATCCAAATATTTTAAATTGTAGTGTATGTCATTTAAATTATTTTAGATTTTGGTGCATTATTCTACATTTACACAAAATAAATCTAACTTAACCCAATTTAATCTAACCTAACCTAGCTTAACTGTGCAGTGTGTAACTTTTAGCAGCATCCATCTATGAGGTTGCAAATTGCACATAGAGAAGCTACGGTGACCAACACAGAACAAAGATGTTGTCTGAGACAGTGAAGCAATGTTTCTTTACAAAGGTACATTAAGGAATTACATTAATTTCAGTAAACCGATATGTTATTGTGAATATTATTGTTACTATGTTATTGTGCTATATAGAGCAGTATGTCCATTTGGCTACAGTAGAAACATGGCAATGCAAAATAGCGACCTCCATGTAAGGGGACCCGTGATGTACGTATATGGAAATTGCTCATTCTAAGGTAATAAAAACATACCGTTCATTAGTAAAGTCTTTATGCACCTTTGAACACATAGTTGTGTATATTATACTGCATTTCTGTCAATAGATCCTCCTAAATATTACACACTTGCACCTTTAACTTAAATGAACCTAATTTAACGACCTCTTAACTTAATCTAACCTTGTAACTTCTTAACTTAACCTAACTACTATCAGCCATATCTTTAAAACAATGAATCAGCTTATTAGTATCGACCACAATTCAGTGTATCCTTAATAATAATAATGATAATAATAATAATAATACTACAAATTTCTTACGTTCAGACAGTCATTAAAGTAAACTGAACTGGTTAGTTAGTGTCAACCACAATTCGGTGCATCTTTAATAATAATTCAAGTTCAGAGTCATTGGGTCTTTCTGGGGCTAAGCTTAACTAAATGTGCCAGACAAAGGATTGTGTGTATGAATATATTAAGATTGGACACTTTCTGCTGATATTACTGTGGTGTGGCTGCATGTGTCTTACCTTGTTGGTCGGGGTCTGCGTTGCGGGACACTATGGCACTGATTGCTGGAAAGGTGATGCTGGACATGGCAGCAACGGCTCCAGCGGCCCACATCATCCTTAAAAGACAATCAAGCATCAGATTCTCTCTCTCACTCACAGACTCAATCTGTTTTAGTTTACGTGCATGTGTAACTGGTTTCAGGAACATGCACTGATCCAAAACACACACTGCTGAGGTCATGTTTACTTGTCTATTTGAGTTTCAGCCAAGAGACACAGATAGATAACTTGAAGATAGCTTTCCTATAGTTCAAAGAGTAAACCATGGTGCTGGCAACGCCAAGGTCATGTGTTTGATTCCCAGGGAAAGCAAGAATAAAAAAATAAATGAGTACCCTGAATGCAACACATGTTTCTCGGAATAAATGTTTGCCAAATGCATAAATGCAAATGAAGCATGTAATGCATTATAAGTGAGTCACACAAGCAGGGCAGAACATAATATCTTGTATTATTTCCATATTTTTCTAAACTATGCTTCAAGAAAGTTTCTAGCTGTAAAACCTCTTGTTCAAATAAAGTTTATGAAACACCACAGTAAGTATTGATTTCAAGTACAAATCTGATTACAAACTGAACTGTACCATGTATAATAAAGAGTTTGCTGCCCTCTAGTGGGTTTCTAGATGATCAACTTACCAAGGCTGGGAGCCAAAGCCATACCAGGCCAGCTGTAGGATCTGAAAGCCGAGGCCTAACAAGATAGTGTTCTTATTCCCAATGGAACGCATCAGGATTCCCAAGACAACCGTCTGCACAGAAAGATGAACAATTACTCTGCAAATCTTCCCTGGCTTCCATTTACAACGCCTGACGTACTCACACAGCAAGCAGATCAGTGTGAAGGAACACACGCTGTGCTGCTCAGAGTCAGGCAGTACAAACTTAGAATGGATGGAAAAAACCTAGAAACCAACCTGAGCCAAGATGGACAGGATTCCCACCACTGCAATGAAGGCAGCAACTGTTTCCGAAGTAAATCCAATGACCTGAGAATTGAGAACAAAAGTTGGGCTGTTGAAAAATTACAGTTTAAGAAGATCTCTTTTAGGGTCTAAACCAGGGATCCTCAAATCAGGCCCACAAGATCCTGAAAACTTTTCCTGAAAAGTTTAGATCTAACCCTAATCAAACACACCTGAGCATGCTAATCAATGTATTCAGGAACATTAGAAAAATCACAGGAAGGTGAGTTTGATCAGGGTTGGAGCTAAACTCTGAAGCGCATTGGCCCTCCAGGGCAAGATCTGAGGAACTCTGGTCTAAACATTCAATAACAGAAAGTCTAATTGTGTAAATAATGGTATTATTTATCAACTCACTTGGCTTTTATTAATATTATGAATTACCTTTTATTTTTACATTTTAAATTTTACTACTAATAATGACACAACCACAAAATTACTTGTAAAAAATATTTTATATAATTGAAAAAATAATTGTAATCATTTTAATGTTTAACAGTAATTAAAAACAAACATTAACATCAATAGCATACAGTGTCATTCATGTCGTTTCCTTATTTAGATCTATTTCCAGTAATGTAATTTCCAGTATATTAATTTTCAGTAACTGTCAGTTGAAAGGTAGAAGACAAGAAAGTGTTACGTAATGATGTTTCTAAGAACTGCAGTGATCAGATGCAGCTACATCAGGCCTGTGGTATTGTATGCATGCATCTCACAAAACCACATGACGCTCTGCTCTAAAATATGGGCAAAGGGCCTTCCGCTACACAGATAAGTTCAAACACTTTAAGTTCAGTGGAAGAGGAGTAAAAATCACATGACTTTCTCACGCAGTTAGAACAGTTATTTAACTATTTACTTTGGAGGGTGAGGGAAGCTATGTGAAGTATGGCTCACGGATACGTGACTCACTTTTTGGGTATTTGCTCAAGCTACAACAAGGTTTGAGTGTTGGCATAAACGTCACTGTATGTTTATGCTACCTGCAGCGAACAGCAGCTGCAACCTCAGAGATCCGCCATGTCAGTAGTACATAAGAATGAGTTACAGATCGGTTTCTTTGTGGTATCGATACAAAAGGTGTGGACTGTACCTGTCTGAGATACAGGAAGAAACTGGAATACTGTCCAGCCTCAGGCAGGTAAGACAGAAAGACTGTGATGCAGATCAGGAGAACCGTGGAGTCTTGGCCCACCTTACGCAAGGACTGCGAACAAAAGAGTCATGAGACTGAGGGAGGATGACACAGAGAATGAGTGGGCAGCAGCACAGCAATAGGACTCATTTTAGTAAGTGACAGATGACATCTTCGCCTTTCTTCTTCACATGCCTGCTGTTGTACAGCAACTCAGGGTATTTTTTTTTTTTTTCTCCATCAAAATGGTATTGTCTCTGGTAGTGAATTAAGTGTGGAATCATGCAAAACAGCATTTTCAAAAACATTTTAGATGGGAAACTATATTTCTTATTCAAAATATGAATATTCAAATAATTACCATCAAAATTTTTATCCATCAAAATGTAAAATTGATAATTATGTAATATACGCAAACTTTTGTTTAAAAGATTGTGATCATTTTTTTAAAGACTCTTTAATGCTTATCAACTATGCATTTATTTATAGTAAAAACAGTCATATTGTGAAATATTAAGATTTCAAATAATTTCTATTTAAATACATTTTAAAATGTCATTTATTCCTTGAATGACAAAGCTGAATTTTCAGTTGCCATTACTCCAGTCTTCAGTGTCACATCAGAATTCTGAATATTCAGATTTAATGCTCAAGACACATTTCTTTGCTTAATATTTTTGTGGAAAATGTATGTGAAACTTATTATTTTATGAATAAAAAAAAAAAGTGTTTAAAAAGCATTTGTTTTTACTGTCCCTTTTGATCAATTTAACACATGAACTAACACGCTGAACTAAATCTTTAAAAAATTATTTTAAAATAAAATAAATACATTTTATAGTGCCCATTTAAAAGTTTGTGATCAGTAAGAGTAATGTTTTTAAAGAAGTTTCTTATGCTCATCAAGGCTGCATTTATTTGGTCAAAAATAGAGGGAAGAAAAAAAAAACAGTAATTTTGTGAAATATTATTGCAATTTAAAATTGCAGTTTTAATATACTTTAAAATATAATTTATTCCTGTGATGCAAAGAAAAATCTTCATCAGTCATTACTCCAGTCTTCAGTGTCACATGGTCCTTCAGAAATCATTCTAATATGCTGATTTATTATCAATGTTGGTAATTAATTTATTGGTAACTGTGATACTTTTTTCAGGACTCTTCGATGAATAAAGCATTAAAAAGAACAGCATTTATTTAAAACAATATTTGTTTTTTTTAAAAACTGACACTACACTACAGCACAAAGTTTGGCGTCATTGTTTTCCTTCCTTTCTAAAAAAAAAAAGTATCACAGGTTGACACTGAACACTAATGGCTGATGTAATGGCTAAATTGCAATATTACATACATTTTTTCTGTATTTTTGGTCAAGTGAATGGAACTTTGATAAGCTTAAGAGACTGTAAAAAACAAAAAAACAAAACATTAATTAATCATTAATCTTACCGACCCCAAAACTTTGAAATGTAGTGTTTTCCCCCAAAACTGGGTTTATTAAATTTATTCATAGTAGCCGTCAAATGAATATTGACACTATGCTGTCATTAACACCAGTGACTCACTGCGAAGGGGTCTGCCTGCTCCCATGAGATGGGGGCTCCCCATGAAGCCGGTCTCATCTTCTCAGGCAAGGACTCAGGAACTGCCACCAGGATAAAACAGATGTCTAAAAGGGCAATGGCCGTGGCAAGGATGACCACCAGGGTATCTCCATACGCCACTGACAGGTACGCACCGATCGCGGGGCTGGTCACCAGACTGGCTGCAAAAGTGGCAGATACCTGTGGGAGAGGACCAGAAACTTGATTAATCAGCTGTGCTAACCGCAAAGGAAATGTTCGTCAACACAATTAACACATTCATCTCTTATTTGCAGGGCCAAAAAGGAAACCACAGACAGCCGTCAAAACAACAGGAAACCAATATGTGCCTAAGCGCTAAAAAAAATAAAAATAAATTGCTGTTGCAAGTATAGTTGCTGTGAAGGTGGTTACAGCACAACATTAAAAGGAAGTCATGAATCATGGTCTTCTGCTCACCAAGCCATATGCAGTGCTCCTTTCGTGCTCCTGGGTGATATCGGCCACATACGCAAAGATCACAGAGAATGTGACCGCAAACACACCGGACATGGAGATCACTGCAAAGTACCACCTGTAGGATCAGACAGAGAGAATGAGAAAAATCACAGGAAAAATGCTTAAAATATACAGTCAAACCAAAGACTATTCAGACACAAGATAAAATGTTTGATTTTTTTTAGGACACAATAGTTCGCTTATGTAAGTGAGGATAGCAAAATAAAGTAAACTGTGACATATACCCAAATAATAGTCCATACAGTGGACTACCAATAAAACAGATACAATTTTAAAATTTTGAGACCAACAATTTGATCTGACACTTTGACCTGACATGTTTTGTTACATACCTTTCTATCAAAGTTATCTGATATTATCAAGATGAATTTGTTCTGACACTATTTAACTCTTGAGTTTTTGTCATATTTTATTACCATTTTCTAAACTATACCGAATAAACTGTAAAAAAGAAGAAATGTTGAAGGTGTCTGAATAAATTTTGGTTGACTGTGTGCATCTGCGTATATCTCTTATATCATTCAGGGTTCCCACTCTAAGCCAAATATCAAATTCCCTGACTTTCACCGACTAAAATATCTGAATTTCCATGACCTATAATAAACGGATCCAAGCATCTGCAAGATTTACTTGTTTACAGACATTTTTAGTACAAACTATGGAAGTCTGTTTCTGACACTAAAAAAAAAAATTGATAAAACTCACAATTCTAACTTTTTTTTTTGTAATTGCGAGTTTGTGTCTTGCAACTCTGAGATATAATTGTGAGATATAAACTCATTTCTGAGGAGAAGAAATGCTGATGTTTACAGAGTTGTGAGTTTATATCACACAGTTCTGACTTAACTCTCAACTGCGAGTTTATATCATGCAATTCTGACTTTATAACTTGCAATTGCGACTTTTTATCTCACAATTCTGACTTTATTTCTCAGAATTGGGAGTTTATATCTCACAATTCTGAGGAAAAAAAAAAAAAGTAAGAATTGTGAATTTGTATCACGCAATTGTGAGAAAATAAGTCAGAATTGTGAGAAGTCTCAATAACCTTCTTTATTTTTATTTAGTGGTGGAAACTGGCATTTTCTGTACTATTTCTACAGAAATTAATTTGTTTTCTTATGATTTCAGGGGTTAAACACTGAAGGATTTTCTGTTTGTAATCAAGTTCATCATTCAGTGTTTTTTTTTTTTTATTTCTTCACATTTCGTTTTTGCTTTATCATCTACTTTTCACACCCCTTGAAGTGTGAAGTGTCTTTAAAGTGGTCATTTTGTAGCCAAAGCTCTTGAAATTTACATTTCCCTGGCATGTTTGCCTAACCATAAAAATAGACAAAACGTGTAAAACAATGCGATAAAAAAAAAGGTATTGAAAAATTACATTTTGATAAATGGAAACTAAAATTTAAAGCAACAAACAAAAATCCCTGATATTCTATGACTTGGGCCAAAAAATATTAAAATTCCCTGACTTTCAATGACTGGAATAGACCTTTTAAAATTCCATGATATTCCAGAAATTCCATGACCCGTGGGAACACCGATTTCCCACGGACCATTGTTTCAGTTTCTCCTTTTGAATGCTAAAAATATATTATAAAAAACGCATGTGTTAGTTTGCAGTTTGTCGCTGATAATTCTTTGAAATCGGCTTGGTGTGTCCCGGCCTTTAAGGTGTAGGTGATTATGTTTACTACAGTGGCTGAGTCTTGAGTCTTTGCCTGTCTGCATTTGTCTTCATGTAAGAGACGTACCATGGGCTAATCTTCATGAGAGGGATGGGAGCACATGTGAAAAACACAGTGAGCAGCAGGAAGGATTTCCGGCCCCACACATCTGACAGAGCACCGATTAATGGAGCACTCAGAAAAGACAGCAGGCCCTGAGTGAATACAAAAGCACATGATTCCTGTAAATAGCACATTTAGACTTAAAACTACTAAAACAGCTGCATGACATGACCAAAGCTTGTCAGGATGTGACCAACTTGCTATTTGACAGTAACACGTGTCAGGCTGGATCACAGAATCTTGTTTATCAGTCAGGTTTAAAAATGGTACATTATGTACCCACTTCACCATATTTAACAGTATCACTGCATGGCCAGGGCTTATCATGAACAAACATGGCAACCGTAAGAGTAGCGAGCTTAAATCATGACTCTTATCTCTTCTCACATCAGAAAGGGAAAAGAGGAAAAAGCAAAAATTAGTAAAAAAGTAAATGGCTGGAGTCAATGTCCTACCTTGACACCATGAATAAGTCCGTTCATCAGGAATGTATGCTGGGGGAATGTCTGATGTAACACCTAAAAAAGATAATCAGATAATCAGACAACAGATAATCTGTTAGCTCCAAAATAACCATAAGCTGGTAATTATTTACTAGCTTCACTCTCTGACAAAACTCAAAGCAGCACTGCTACTGCTGGCTAACAAAGACTGGGTGATATATCAAATATATCAGACATCATGATTTTGATTTTAGGGAATAGTACTGCTTAACAAGCCTGCAATTATTTGATCCAAGTACAGCAAAAATATTTTTGCCATTTAAAATGATTGTTTTCTATTTTAATATATTTTAAAATATCATTTATTCCTGTGATTTCAAAGCTATATTTTAGCATCATTAGTCCAGTCACATGAATCTTCAGAAATCATTCTAATATTTTGATTTGCTGCTCAAAAACATTATTATTATTATTATTATTATTATTGAATAATTCATTACATTTGTATAGTGCTATTATAATGGTCTTTATCATCACTTTTGATTAATTTGATGAATAAAGTTGTTTTTTTTGTTTTTCTCGTTCACAAAAAGTATTCTTGTAGCTTTATAACATTACGGTTAAACCACTGAAGTCACATGAACTGTTTTAATGATGCCCTTACTACCTTTCTAGGCCTTGAGCATGTCAGTTGCAGGCCAGAAAGCTCTCCGATAAGTGATAATTTGCGTTTCGAAGATGAACAAAGGTCTTACGGGTTTGAAACAACATAAGGTTGAGTAATTAATGACAGAATTTGCATTTTTGGGTGAACTATTCATTTAAACATTTTGATTATACTTTGCAACAATGGCCAAGTTTGGTTAAATAGAATACAAAACTAATAAATAGAAAAATAAATACATTTACAACATAATCTATTACTAAAGTAATAACATATACATATATATATATATATATATATATATATTAGTAGTCTCTAATCTGTCATGTCAGTTTGCTGCACAATCCAACAGGTCATTTTTCATCAGGTTTTTCCAAAAAAGTGATGTGTCATTTGTTATTGCTGCTTTTCTTTTTGAAGGTTACAAAACAACCACCTCAAGTACAAAAAATGTTGTTTTGACTGTGCAATGAAATGCTAAACCCATAATAAAGTACAAGACAAGGCTGTATTGAAACAAAGTTGTTACTTTCTGAGAGGTGAACTGCTTTCTATTTGAGGCTGAGCATTGGTGGCAGGTGCAGGCCTCTAACTGGAGCAATGATTCCCACAGCTTGATTAATCATTAAACTCACTGTATACAACAGCATCAGTGTTTTACATATGTACATAAATGCACAAAAGAGATCTGTTCTTTCAAGACTGGGAAACGTTTCAATGGACCTGTATACAAATTCAAAGACTTTAGTTCCAAGAGGTCCAGACGTCTAACAGGCTTTACTTGTACAGCTGCATTGTTTATTCTTGATTCTGTTCAATTCTTAAATGTTACATGGAATTTATCAGCTACTTTCTATAACAGCACAGCTAGAACAGTCTTGGAAAAAATTGGTTACTGATAAGTCTACATTGCTGCTCTATTGTAAATTACTTCTTATGTATTGTCCTGCAAAATGATTTTTCTTGTATATAGGTCAGATTCATACAATGAGCAAAAAACAAAACCTGATACTATTACTTCTTCACCAGTCAGGAAATGTAAACAGTCTAACAAGCCCATAATGCACCTGTGAGGAAATAAAGAGCATTTCGACCAGAGCGGAGTCCTGCACAATCCAATCCTGTTTAAATACTTTTTTCTCCACATTTAAAAATTTACTGAAATGTAATGGTACTTCTCCCCACTCTAAATGTCAGAATGAATGCTGTGAACAGACTGTTCCATCGCTCTGTAGGGAGGTGAAAACAAAGCATGTGAACACACATTTCACCTGCCGTGCTAATTTGACATGGCACTCAGATTTTAGGGCGCACTGAAGCAGAGCTCGACTGCAGTCTCTGAAAGAGCAAAACTGTGCATCTCGCTGAGACATAAGACTTGTCAGTGCGGTGTTCAGCTGGAAGGGTTTGTTAGGCTCATTAGTGCTTCAGTATCAGAGGCTACTAATCAAATAAAAGGCCAGAGCAAAGAGCACTGAGGCGACTCTCTGGCTCAACTGCACCAACTAAAAATGCAAATTCTCCTCCCACATTGGGAAACAATGACAATGAATGGTCAATTTAGTCATATACAAGACATTAAGCAACTAGGGACTATTCAAATTTCAGCCACTACCAGTAGCCAGTGATATAACTTAAAAAACTGACACTAGCGAAAACATAATATGCTACATTATTTTTCTATTTTAACATACACTACTAGTCAAAAGTTATTGTTTTTTTAATGAAGTCTCTTTAGCTCAACAAGCCTACATTTATTTGTTCCAAGTACAGCAAAAACTGTAAATTGTAAAATATTTTTACTATTGAAAATTACTGTTTTCTATTTGAATATATTTTAAAATGTAATTTATTCCTGTGATTTCAAAGCTACATTTTTAGCATCATTACTCCAGTCACATGATCCTTCAGAAATCATGCTAATATTTTGATTTGCTGCTCAAAAACATTTATTTTGTTAGATTTTTTTCAGGTTTCTCTGATGAATAGAAAGTTCAGAAAAACAGCATTTATCTGAAATAGACTTCTTTTTTAGCAGCATAATAATAATAATAATAATAATAATAACAACAATAATAGCAACAACAACAACAACAACAACAACAACACATATCTATAATATATTATAATTCATCACATTTATATAATGCTATTATAAATGCCTTTATCATTACTTTTGATAAATTTAAAGCATCCTTGCTACATAAAAGTATTTATTTCTTCAATTTCAATCAATTTCTTTCCCTAAAAAAATGATACTGACTCCAAGTTTTTGAATGGTATAGTGTATAATGCTACAAAAGGTTTTTATTTCAGATAAATGCTCAAATGTTTTTATATAATGATGATAATAATAATAATAATAAAAAATATATGTTTCTTGGGAAGCAAGAAGCAAAAAGCAAATCAGCATATAACAGAACGATTTCTGAAGGATCATGTGACACTGAAGACTGCAACGATGCTGAAAATTTAACTTTGATCAAAAGGAATAAATAACATTTTAAAATGTATTCAAATAGAAAACAGTTATTTTAAATTGTAAAAATATTACAAAATTGTATTGTTTCAAATAAATGTAGGCTTGGTGAGTAGAAAAGACTTCTTTAAAAAAATATTTTGACTGGTAGTGTAAATAGTAACAAAATTGGAAATGCTTCAAAATCCTATTTCAAAAGATTAAATACAAAAATAAGCAGATTTCAGTTTGATCTCAAACTTTTGTATGCTGTGGCTGATAAATTATATCAAGGCTGATATTAAAAAATCTATGGTTTTGTGTTTATTTTGCGGAATTAACCACAGAACAGACAGATGCTGATAACAAAAGAAAAAACGCTAATATTTGCAGATGCTGATACGGTAACATTCTGTACAGTGAATCCCTAGAAACAACCGAAAAAAGAAAACAAACCTGGAAATATTTGATACCTGAAATTAATAGCAGCAAGATTAAATCTTATATTTTTAGTCTTATATTTACACTACCAGGTCAGTAGGTTTGCAATGCAGTAAAAACATTTCTAATACTACAAAAGATTTCAATTTCATTTTTTTAGCTACTTTATTTAATCAATCAAGGAACATAATAATAAGGTAATTTTTTTTAACTCAATTTTTTTTTGGTGGTCAATTCAAGCCACTACAGATTGTCAAAGCAACTTTATAGTATTAAACAGAAAAAATAGTGTTATGAAGGAACCAAAACTCAATCGGTGACAAAAATGAATAAAAGGAAAAAAACAGGTTCAGTCGAGGGGGCTTTGATGAGAATAAGAGATTTCTTTCAAACACATGGGAAAAAAAAAAAAAAAATGAATCTTACTGACCCCAAACTTGTAAATGGTGTATATATGACCAAATATTCACTGAAATGTATATTAATATGTATTGAGCTTGGCCTGATTGGTCCAGATTTCACTTTAAGAGGCTGCTGACCTATACTGATAGTCAAACCAAACACAGCTTTCAATTCATGCATTATTCAAGAAAAGGAAACTGCAATTCCACTTTGCATGCAGTGTAAATCATAAGGAAACAGCGGTTACACTCAGAGCCACGGATCACTTTCAGGCAAACGGTTTTGCAAATAGCACGTTGTGCAGCATGCTGCGACTATACTGGATACAGCGTCAACAATAGTATCATGCTGACCGGCATAAAAACACTTGGCACAATGTTACAATGTAAATCACAGGTTCGGGTTCATTTACAACCATGTGGCCTGACAAACCCTCCAGTTAGCCTTGAGAATAAAAAGGTCATTATTAGCATGAGGCCGTTTGATGTTGTTTTAATATCGCCGGGTCCATTATACTCTGCTGACACAATGCATCCCTCATCAACTAAAACCGAGTGCATTTGATCAGGATTCATTTATTCAGAAATACATACAAGGCTCCTTGGATACGGGCAATGGGAAATGTCACACCTTGTTATGGATACAAAAGGAAGGCAGGCTCGCAATTCCCTCTGATCTGAAACTGTGAATGAGGGTGATGAAGCAAAACTGGTTTACCGTAAGCATAGGAGTGGTGAGCAGTCCCCATGCGAAGAACTCCAGGAAGATAACCACCACCGCATGATAGACACTGGGCTCTCCAATCCCCTGTGGCTAAACAAGCAAGATTTACATTACTAATAGTGATACTAAAAACAGGGTTTAATGTGAACAACAGATAAGGAGGAGGAGAAATGGGAAAAGGTATAATGCACAATATAAATATAATACATTTGACATAACAGATGCTTTATTGCCATTTATTACCATTAAATAAACAAGACCATAGCATGCAATAACAGGGTCCAAAGGGCCTACAATGCCAAATTCATTAACTCACAATTACTTGCTATTTATCTAGAGCACTGCAAAAGCTTTCACAAATTTTGGATGATTGTCCTGCCCCAAGCCAACACCTAAAGCCTTGCTAAACCCTTATTGAACATCGGAAGTGACTTAAAGGTATATAAAAGCAAGCCCTGTTTAAAAGCCTGCAGACTGAACTCAATGCTACAGGTCAATAGAAACAGAAAGAGCTGTGGCCTGTGTCAGAATGTCTAACTGTGCAAACACAGCTTAAATTGCTTGAAAGCATTGTTAAAAGTGTTTACTAAAATTTAGAGTATAAAAATATTAACTGGTGACTTTGAGGAGCTTCTGTTGATACCTAGAGCTATTTTGGCAAACCTTTAAATCAATTTCCAGGAGTCTCGAGCTAACCAATTGTACAGTGAGTCAATGATTAGAAAGCTACTGTTATGAACAACGCATTTATGGTACACTGTAAAACCATCTTACATTTCCGGAAAAACATGTAGTGTGATCAAATTACATAGGACAGGTCAAAGATAAAGAAAAATGTTTACTTTCATTGCAAACATATAATTTAGCCTGGAACACACTGACCATTCATTTGTTCTTATATATTAGACCTGAGTTTCCTCAAACAAAACTAAGAGGGTTTGTGACGAGAGTTGATAAAATGCTAATCATTAATTAAACTGAATGTAGCATTAAATAAACAAATGAGGCTGTACAATGAAATAGTGATACATCCTATCAATTCAAAGGCTGCTTTTTTTTCAATTGCATTTGAAATGCAGTCAGGTGGCTTAAGTTATTACATTTACATAATTTCCAACATTTTTGTGGAGAGATGGTTAGTACCTTTTATCAATTTTACACCACCAGTCAAAAGTTTTTTTGAATGTTTTTTTTAAAGTCTCTTCTGCTCACTGAGCCTGCATTTATTTGGTCCAAAATACAGCAAAAGTAATAAAATATTGTGAAATGATTTTACTATTTAAAATAACTGCTTTCTATTTGAATATATTTTAAAATGTAACTTATTCTTTGTAATCAAAGCAAAATTTTCAGCATCATTATTCCAGTCTTCAGTGTCACATGATCCTTCAGAAATCATTCTAATATGCTGATCTGCTGTTCAGGAAATGTATTATTATTATTATTATTATTATTATCATCATCAATATTTAAATCAGTTACTTTTTGTGATAGTTTGATGAATAGAAAGATTCAAAGATCAGCTTTTATCCTCAATAAAATGCTTTTGTAACATTATACACTATCCCATTCAAAAGATTGGAGTCAGTATCATTTTTAGAAAATCAATACTTTTATTTAGAAAGGATGCTTTAAATTGACCAAAGTGATGATAAAGTGACTTATAAATGTTACACAAGATTTCTACTCCAGATAACATAAAAACAAAAAACAAAAACATGACAAAATTGCATCTTTTTAGGCAGCAAATCATATTAGAATGATTTCTGAAGAATCATGTGACTGGAGTAATAATGCTAAAAAAATCAAATAGAAAAGTTATTTTAAATAGTAAAAAATATTTCAAAATGTTACTGTTCTTGCTGTACTTTGGATCTAATAAATGTTTCCTGGGAAGCAAATTAGCATATAATTAAATTATTTCTGAAGGTTCATGTGACACTGAAGACTGGAGTAACTAATGATGATGAAAATTTAGCTTTAAATCACAAAAATAAATTACAATTTTAAAATATATTCAAATAGAAAGTTATTTTAAATAGTAAAAATATTTCAAAATGTACTGTACTTTGGATCCAATAAATGCAGGTTGGTAAGCAGAAGAGACTTCTTTAAAAACATGAATAACCTCACTATTCATAAATGTTTGACTGGTAGTGTACACAAAAAGATTGACATGTGCTTGAGGGTTTAAACGTTTCAAAGTGAAGAAATGAAGACATATTTTTGTAACTTGAAACCCTATATTAGACCATGCAAACAAGCACAGGTCGCAAACACAGAATATCCATCAGTCAACAAAACACTATT
The DNA here is from genome assembly GCA_033026305.1 of Cirrhinus molitorella. Taxonomy (NCBI): domain Eukaryota; kingdom Metazoa; phylum Chordata; class Actinopteri; order Cypriniformes; family Cyprinidae; genus Cirrhinus; species Cirrhinus molitorella. Next base: position 14,344,251 of record CM065124.1, on the reverse strand, counting down.
TCTTCAGGGTGTATAACAAGTTACTGTTATTGGTGTATTCCTTTCAAACATTTTTGAGTCTAGGGACTAGGGTCGTGAGGAGTGTTTCCTTAACGGACAATGATGCCATAGACTACACAGTATATCATGTAAATACATCCTACTTGATTAGCAGCTTTCTTGATATTTTAAGGCCAAATCGACTCCTTTTAAAATAGTTTACCATCAAAACACCCTGAACCATAAACACATCATTCTTATTGAGAACACATCAGGTGAGCTGTGGGAGAAAACATATGTCATAAAAAGCACGTTGGTTTCTATTCTGATGGGACACCCACTTCTTTCACTGGTTGTCACCATATATACTTTTTCTCTTACTAAATAATTCGTTATTCTAACTCCAAGCTTCCGGTTTCATTTTCAGGTTTGTGCATAAGGTAATTCACTCGATGTCAAAACGCAAGCCATGTTAGATCAGGTTGGCTTTCTCGCCAGCTGGCTTGTTGTTTTCACTGCTGGCTGTCTAATGAAACTATTATCTCTTAGAAATTACGCCTCATTTCTCCTCGATGTAAAGAGATACGAGTTTACATCACTAAACTACTAGAAGGTGTCTGACAGGTTGCCAAACGAAATGACAGACAATGGAGAGTTGTTACAGCTCATCTTGTGAGAACACTGGCTTAGCTTGCTAGCCCTGACTAGCATATGGCTAAGTGCCACAAAGAAATGTTTTACTCACAGTGCCTCCATCTTTAATGATGATTTTCTTGGCTAGAAGAATGCTGCGGTTCAGCCGCTTTTTCTTCTTTTTCTCTCCAGTCATTGTTAACTTATATCCATTCTTGTTTGTGGGAGATGGTCCTGCGAGGTGTGGCTAAATATTACAGTTTACCGTTAGCATCCACGCTAAGATAAGCGACTTCCTGTCCCCAGTCGTCGCTCACGGGAGTCCTACCCATGTTTTTCAATGCAGGATTCTTATTGGTCAATGTCATACGGGAGTGGTTTTCCTCGCGATTTGATTGGCTGAGTATATCGTCCGTGCGCGTGAACCCAAAGTGCTTATTATAATAATAGGGTACACAAAACAATGAGGAATCCCTCTGTCGTGTTAACTGCTGACTGTCGTGCTGTTTTTATTGTGTTATTCTCACTGACAGACTGGGTTTTGTCTGGCAAAACCTCTGGGATGTTATTTTATTACAACTTGGTTTAGAAGAATAAATGACAGTAATTCAGTCATTTTGTTGGAATCTTATATTGGATGTCTTAAATGCCAACAGCACAACTAAAATAATTTGATTTAAATTTCCATAACATAAAACTATATATCGTCAAGATGTAGCAACAAAATGTATTTTCATTTATTCTAGTTTACAATCTACAAACACCTGTTGTAACCATTTCTACTCACTAGAGTGGAATATACAGTTGAGGTCAAAAGTTTACATACACCTGCCAGAATCAGCAAAATGTTATTAATTTGACCAAAATAAAAGGGATCATACAAAATGCATGTTATTTAGTACTAATCTATTTTACATAAAAGACATTTAAATATAGTCCACAAGAGAAAATAAGTTGAATTTATAATGACTGTTTAAAAGTTTACACTTGATTCTTAATATGGTGTTACCTGGATGATCCACAGATGTGTTGTTGTTGTTTTTAGTGATATTTGTTCATGAGTCCCTTGTTCATCCTGAACAGTTAAACTGCCCACTGTTCTTCAGAAAAATCCTTCAGATCCCAAAAATTATTTTTTTTCTTTCTTCTCAGCATTTTTGTGTATTTGAACCCTTTCCAACAATGACTATGATTTTGAGAACCATTTTTTCCATACTGAGGACAACTGAGGGACTTATATGCAACTATTACAGAAGGTTTAAACACTCACTAATGCACCAGATGGAAAAACTATGCATTGAGAGCCGGAGGGGGGGGGGGGGGGGATTTGTGGGACCTAAGGATGTTTCTGAAGAACAAAAAACACAATGTATGTAAACATTTAAACTCAACTGTACTATCCTTACACTATAAAACATGCCTTTATGACACAAAACATATTTTCTGATTTCTCCTTAAAACAAATGCAAATTGACTGCTAATAAGAAAACATCTTAGAATTTTTAGTGGATAACCATGCATTTTAAAAAAGAAAAATTATATCCTGCAGCAGCTTCAACAGTGCACTTCACACATGCAAGAACAAGAACAAAATTATGATGTAAAAATATTCACACATGAGTCTCATCAGATTTGTTTTTTTTTTTGAGAAAGGACTGGTTTTCATGTCTATTTACACCACATACAGTAATTTCTCAGAAAACAATTAATAGAATAATGTGTTAATTAAAAGAACATTTTCTCGACAGTTTCTTATTTGCAAGAAGAATAAAGAAATATGACTTGCCAAACGTTTGCCTATAAAAATAATAATACAGGCCCAGGCCACTTAATTATGGTCTAAAACATTGCTTTAGATAAAAAAAAAAAGAAGAAAAGAAAAAAGAACTGTTAATAAAATACTTTAAACTACCACAATGTTGCCAAGATTATAAAGAACGCTTAAATAATCTTAGCACAACAAAGTGGCTTTTAAAAAAAATCATTTTGTTTTACAAATGTATTCTATTAACACAACAGAACATGGTTTACGACAGCATGCATGAACCCAGAATATGATTTATTCCTCAAAACAAAGTGAGTCTTGATATGGTCAGAAATACCGACTGTTACTTGAACCGTTGCAGGAAAGACAAGGCATAGATTTTAGAATATGTTCTTTCTACTGTAGCTTGATGTCAATCATCCTCATCTATAAAAGGAATGTCAAGCTCTGAAAATCGTCTCTTGCCCTGATTACTGGCAGAAATGGAGGCGGCGAGGGATTCTGGGACGTCTTGGCTCTGGACGACACACATGGACTGGACTCCATCTCGGCGCGAGATGGAGCGATTTTGGTTCTGTTCCTCAGCAGGCGGTTTGCTCCCTGTTTTGGGACCATGTGTTGGATCATGAGGTTTAGCAGGTTTCTCTGGCTTGGAGCTATTCAAGGCAGTGTTTGCTGAAAGACATGCTTTGGATTAGATGCTGCACACTAAATATATTAACACAAAATTGTAAATTTTATGTAAAAGCAGCAGTGCAAAACGTGGTTAGAGAAACAGCAGGTTAAATAACTGAAGCTCAACAAACAGCTCACCGCAAGAGCAGCAAATCCAAGCCCTCTTTAACTAGAGCATGCGTGGCGTCCAAGCATAATGTAATTAAAACGTCCTGTACCTTAGTACTGACCTTCCAAGTCCAAACTCACAAAATGGTCTTCTAGTAGACTCTCAGAACTGACTAATGATTCTGAATCCATGTTCTCAGCGTCAGAGCTGTCGTGGTCAAACTCAGGCAGTCTGAAGGCCAAATCGTTCCTGAAACACAAACAGAATATGTTGTGAACTACAATAGAGGTACTAGTAATTCTAAACACCAGCCCCTGGACAAAAGTTGGACATAAAATCCAAATGCAATATGCAGTAATTAAATGTTAAATATTCATTTCTCAACTCACTTTTCCTTCTTAAGGGACTTGATTCTCTCAAGCAGGTTCTGTTCAAATTTAAGTTCAGCTCCATCCATGGAGGAGGTATCTGAATTGTTTTTTGGCCGCTCATATATCTGGAAAATGAGGTCAAAAAATCATGTAAGATGAGAGCTATGAGGTGAACTTTTAGCAAACTGTTATACCAAAGGGGCTAATTATTAGACTAGAAATGGGACATATATTCAAGCAGTGAGGTATGTGAGGCTTTGCTAGATTATGAACAGTTAATATCAATAAGTGTCTACAGCTATGTCGGTATTCAGAATGACATATCCTTTATTGTGGTTTATTGTGATTATATTTATTATGAATCAGAATAATAAGTTATCATCTATCCACTAGATTTGATCCCTGACATCTAAACTAAGGTTTAACAGTTGCAGGTGCAGCATGGTTATATACTGTATACAGGTGAACAGTTACAGATACAAAAATTATAGATCTTTTATGCCAGAAATCATTAGGATATTAAGTAAAGATCATGTTCCATAAAGATATTTTGTAAATTTCCTACCGTAAATATCTCACAACTTAATTTTTGATTAGTAATATGCACTGCTAAGAACTTAATTTGGACAACTTTAAAGGTGATTTTCTCAAGATTTCCCAGGTTTTCAAATAGTTGTATTTTAACAAAATATTGTCATATTCTAACAAATCATACATCAATGGAATTTATTTATTCATCTTTCAGGTGAAGTATAAATCTCAATTTAATAAAATGGACCCTTATGACTGGTTTTGCGGTCTAAGGTCACATATTGCATATTTTAGCATAATTGGAAAAGTTTTATTAATGGCATTACATAATTGTAATAGTACTAATTTTACTGTTCTTGAAGTGTGATATTTTATTTCCACTTGGTAAGATTAAAAAATGATTTTGAAAGAAGTCTCTTATATTTACCAAGGCTGGATTTGTTTGATCAAAAACAGTTTCAAAAATTACAGTTTAAACAAGTTTTCTATTTGAATATCTTTTAAAATGTAATTTATTCATGATGGCAAAGCTGAATTTTTTAGCAGCCATTACTCAATCTTCAGTGTAACATGATCCTTCAGAAATCATTATGATGACGCTGATTTGATGCTTAAACATTTATTACTGTTGAAAACAATTTGCTGCTGAAAATGTTTGTGGAAACCATGATATTTTTGATAAATAAAGTTCAAAAGACCAGGATTAATTTGAAACAAAAATATTTTGTAACCTTATAAATGTCTTTACTGCCATTGTTGATCAATTTAATGTCTACTTCTTTTTAAAAAAAAATCATTCAAATGGTAGTGTTTTTTCAACCTAGTATGTGAAACTAGCTTTTCTTACCGTGTTCTGCCTTCTGAGCTTGAGCTGTTTAATGGCCATAGCTTCTGCGTTTTCCAACTCCTGAATTTCTCCCATTTTCTGATTATAGCGCCTTGTTTGTTCATTAATCAGAATCTCCACACAACTGCACATAAATGTTAACCATAAGGTTAATTTCTAAGGCAGTGTAGTCAAGTTAGTTAGCAAAAAGTTGGCAGATTATAGGATTAGTGAACTTCCAGAATAAAAAATCTGATAATTTACTCACCCCCATGTCATCCAAGATGTTCATGTCTTTCTTTCTTCAGTCGCAAAGAAATCAAGGTATGTAATCGATGCAGCTTAAAAGGGCTCCAAACAATCCCAGCCAAGGAAAAAATTAAATTAATATACTTTTTAACCACAAATGCTCATCTTGCACTAGCTCTACAATGTAGTCACGCATTTCATAATCACAATGAAAAAGGTCACAAGCAGTTACTTCTTCAGTTAATATCTGTGTATTTTAGTTCAAAAAGTTAGGGTATCTCATTTACTTCTCCAACTTCAAAGTCGTTTTACCTTTTTTTTGTAAAGGGCGTTTGACTTTCTTTGCATGTTTGCTTTAAACACTGGGTCAGTACTTCCGCCTAGCGTGATTACGTAATGCGTTAGGTCGAGCTAGTGCAAGACGAGCATTTGTGGTTAAAAAGTACATAAATTGTTTTGTTTTTTTCTTAATTGTTTCAGTAGATAAGACCCTTATTCCTCGGCTGGGATCATGTAGAGGCATTTAAAGCTGGACTGAAACTGCAGTTTGGAAGTTCAAACCATTAGGAACCATTAAAGTCCACTATATGGAAAAAAATCCTGTAATGTTTTCCTCAAAAACCTTAATTTCTTGGCGACTGAAGAAAGACAGACATGAACATCTTGGATGACATGGGGGTGAGTAATCTATTAGGAATTTTTTAATTCTGGAAGTGAACTAATCTTTAACAATTTAACTGCTTACAGAGTTTATGTATTATTCTTGTACCTTTTACTATTTTACTATCAACCATCAGCACCAAGTCAAACCAGATACACAATCTAGCCACAAATAATAAAAAAACATAAATAAACCAAAATGATTCCTACAGAGTGGTCTTGTTTATGTCTCTCATACTGAGAAGAGGGTCCGAAGAATCTGGGCAGCGTAGAATGCAGGGCGCAAACACGATAGCCAGAGCGTTAGCTGACATTCGATTGTGAGCTTCTTCTTTTACCACTCTAAATATAAAAAGAAGAGGCAAGTGGTTAGGCAATGCACAGGATGCCTAATATTCACCATAGTCTTATGCAACAGTTTCTTACTTCACAAGATGAAAAATAAGCCTTTCAAGGGTAGAGAAGTTTGAGGGAGGCAATTCATCCAACTTTCGGTAGATGGCACGCAACCGCTCAGATGCTTCTGGTAGATCTGGAGGGGAAGAAAATGTGTAATTCTTTCTGACATTTGTGGCATATGTTTAGCCTTCACAACCAAAACTGCATGTGGTCAAAATCCTACCCGCAGCATACACAAAGTCATTGTAGAGGCTGTATGTCATAAGTGGGTCGGGTAGCTCTCGTAACCACTGTTTGACCAGACCGGTGATTGTGTGGATGGGGTAATTGTCAAAACTGGCAGCCTGCGGATCTGGGGGAAAAACATTTTTTTATTGCAAAAAAGTCAAGCAGCTATTTTAAAGTAAATTAGATTTCAGTAAACATTAAGCACATGGTTGTAAAACTCAAAGGAATAGTTAATTTAGCATTTCATCACTTGCTCCTCAATGGCTATCTGCAGTGAATGGGTGCCGTCAGTCAGAGAGTCCAAACAGCTGATAAAAACATCACAATAATCCACAAGTAATCCACACAACTCCAGTCCATCAATTAACATCCATCATTACTACTCAGCCAAAGCATGAGTCCATGCTTTGGCTGAGTATCTATAATAATGCTTCCTCCAGTGGAAAAAGTCCAACACTTCTTGTCCTCTTACATCAAAATAGAAGTGTTTTGTACTGTTTTTGCATGTAAATGGTGTTTGATCTGTGTACATTTCTCTCCTGACTGAGTTAAGATGACTTATCCACTGAACAAAGCAATATTATGGATAGAGGACTTATATTTTAACCAGAAGCACCAGTCTGAAGTTAAAATACATGTTAATGGATTTGTTCTTACAAACATGCAGCTTTCACTTCACAAGATGTTAATTGATTTACTGGATTATGATGATATTTTTATCAGCTGCTTGGACTCTTATTCCGAAGGCACCCATTCACTGCAGAGGATTCATTGGTAAGCAAGTAAGGTAATGATACACTTCTCAAAATCTTTTCCAACTGAGAAATAAACTCTTCCACATCTTGGCGTCAATTTTCAGTAAATTTTCATTTTTGAGTGAACTATTCCTTTTAAAAAAACAATTTCTTGGAGCAAGTACCTTGTAATTTCTGAAAATGAGGTGTTAAAGAGCAGTCAAAGCACACTATCACCTTTCTCTAGTACATTGTGAAGCTGTTTGGCTCGGCAGGCTGAGCCAGACTTGCGGTAGATGCCTTCTGTGTACAGTCCGTTCATTTCAACGTGTACCAGCATCTTCTCCATGACAAAGGGTACTGCGTCAGCTGTGCGGACCAGGGCGCAAACAGGTACACCAAAGTGGAGGGTCTGCTCACCGTCTTTCTAAATAATGGAAACAAACAAATAAAGACCATATGAGTCAACACAATTATTATTACAAATAGAAATTAAACCTCTGACACTATCACTTTAAGTAAATGATGGCAAAAATTTCACTTTGGAAAGTATATGACAGCAGGGTTTACCTTCTTGTCACAGTGACCTGTGCAGTTTACAGTTATCTTGCTCAAACACTTCTTATGACACACCATTTTACAAGCTGAAATAGAAAACACAGCATGAAGTACCACTGATTCCTTGTCAAGTTTGCATTGTTTATGGAAAATGATGGTGGATACTTACAGCTGCACATATAGGCCTTCTCCATTCCCCATATGAATGAGTTGCACTGGTCACATGATTGCATAATGGTCACCTGGTATGTGCTAAATAAGTGACCCAGTGGGCTTTCAGGCTTACAGACAAAACAAACAGTTGTTTTGGAAGAGGGGCAATAAATATTCACATCATATATTATAAATAGAAATGCCACAAAAATAACTTACACATTTATCCCTTTTAGATTTTCTTCTATTCCTCTCCTTAGCCTGAAAATTAGACAGAGGGGCACATAAGGTAAATTTAAGCATAAATGATAACTAGACAATGATAACTAGGTTAGATTAAAGGATTAGTTTTACTCCAGAATTAAAATTTCCTGATGATTTACTCATTCAAGATCATGCCTTTTTTTGTTCAGTCGAAAAGAAGGTTTTTGAGGAAAACATTCCAGGATTTTCCTCCATATAGTGGACTTCAATGGGGATCAATTGCAGTTTCAATGTACCTTCAAAGGACTCTACCTGATCCCAGGAGGAATAAGGGTCTTATCTAGTGAAACAGTTATTTTATTTATTAAATATGAATTTAATGAATTTATATACATTTTATCCACAAATGCTCGTCTTGCACTAGCTCTGCGTCCACAAATTCATGCGTGATGTAGGCGGAAGTACAGACCCAGTGTTTACAAAGTGAATGTGCAAAGAAAGTCAAATGCCCTTTACAAAAAAAGGTAAAACCACGACGTTGGATGATTTTTATGTTTTCTGAAGATTGATACAAAGATGAAGAACTAACCACAAGTGACCTTATGAACATACCGTATACGCATTGCAGAACTAGTGTAATTTTGCTAGATAAGACCCTTATTCCTCGGCTGTGATCATGCAGAGCCCTTTTTAAGCTGCACTGAAACTGCAATTTGGACCGTCATATATAGAAAAATCCTGGAATGTTTTCCTCAAAACCCTAATTTTTTTTTAACTGAAGAAAGAAAAACAAGAACATCTTGGATGACATGGGGGTGAGTATTTTATCAAGAAATTTTCATTTAGGTGTGAACTAATCCTTTAAGCTGTTTTTAAAATAATACTTTTAATTAACATTAATTTGATCAAAAGTTACAACAAATATATTTATATTGTTACAAAAGATTTCTATTTAAAATAACTGCTGTTGTATCTTGGTTTCCACAAAAATATTAAGCAGCACAACCTTGGTAAGTATAAGAAAGGCCTTTCAAAAATATTAGAAAATAATAAAATTAGATTCAAATTAGGAATTGTATTTTTGTGGAAAATTTTAATTCCTTTGTGGAATTCCATGATGATCTGGTGATAACTTCTCTTCTCAAAAATATATTTGAACACAGCAAAGTGGCTTTGGAAATTAAGCTTGTTAAGTTACCTTACAAGGCTCTGTCTCCAGTCGTTTGAGTTCCCCCCTAATAAATCCATCCAGAACTGACTGAAAAAGATTTACCACCAGTGGCACCTCAGATACTTTTTTTAGCTCTGCTAAAAGGGTGGATACCCTTGTCTGGTAACCTGACATCAGGTCCTTATAGCCAATATTGGGATTCTTTTGGGCACAGGAAACAGATCATTACAAACACTTGCCAAATAATTTAACTGCACTTATGAAACTACGATGAGGATAAAGATATAGATGTACACAGATAAACTTACTGATATGGAGTACATGCTTTTGATGGTGTCTCTGAACTGTGTAGTGGCTGAAAAGAAGATTTTCTCCGTATCTGAGAGTTCCTTTGTGCGGGTACTTAGATCGTTCATCTGGATTCCACACCACACCAACATATTAAGTATTTATAAGCACAAACTAATGACCATCAACAAACTCAGGACTATCAAAATTCCTTTCAAAAAAACGATAAACAACATAAACACAAACCTGATTTCCCAAAAACTCATCCAAATGGCGAAGTTCATTAATGTCAGTGATCTCTCTGTCCAGGGAAGCATTCCACTTCTCCTGGACACGAGTAGCTCGGCTGATTTTAATGGTGGGGTTGCGACGGGGTCCAGGAAAAGTGGCTGAGTTCTTGACACGTGGAGAATAGGAGTGAGAGCCACTGGCTTTTGGCCCAAAAAGACATAAGTAAATGAGAGAAAAAGAGTAAGCCACTGCAACAGCAACATTTACTCACAACTTATCTACTATATTTTCAACATGTTTATGCATTTACAGTTGCATAACCAGAAGTTTACATACACCTTTTGAGATTCATCTTTTCACACTGAGGACAACTGAGGGACTCGTAAGCAACTATTACAGAAGGTTTAAATGCTCACAGATGCTCCAAAAGGACACACGATGCATTAAGAATTGAACTGAATATGATTTGGGTAAATGTAACTTATTTTGTCTTTTGGGGCACAAGCAAGTATTTTCTCCAGCTTCTAAAGGGTAGTACTAAATAAAAAAAATATGATATTTAGCCAAAATAAGAAAAAAAAAAAGTACACATTTTCATTCTGGTCAAAAGTTTTCACCCCTGGTTCTTAATGCACCGTTTTTTTTCTTCTTCTGGAACATCAGTGAGCGTTTGAACCTTCTGTAATAGTTGCATATGAGTCCCTCAGTTGTCCTCAGTGTGAAAAGATGGATCTCAAATCATACAGTCATTGATTCAAATACACAAAAATGCTGAAAAAAAGAAAGAATTTGCAAACAGTTTAATTGTTCAGGACAAACAAGGGACTCATGAACAACTATCACTAAACAAAAAAAATAACAGCTGTGGATCATTCAGGTAACAACAAAGTATTAAGAATCAAGTATATGTAAACTTTTTAACGGATCAGTACTAAATAAAAAAAAATAACATGCATTTTGTATGATCCATCTTATTTTGGCAAAATAATTAACATTTTGGAGATTCTGAAAGGTGTATGTAAACTTCTGGTTTCAACTGTAACATTTAAAATATTTAAATAATACGAATAAATAAAAAATGAATTGAAATATTTATGAATAAATGAAGTGAATCTGGAAGAATAAATTCAACCTAGCTCCTCTTTTTCTGCCAGTGTCTTCGCCATAGTTATATTCCCATCCTGGGGTGTCAGACGCTTCTTAAAATATTTTAGAATTCCTCGCCTACAGGATATAAACAGAAAAAAATTATTGAAACGTAAACACCACATTTATATGTATTATTAGATATTAAAAACTGATAAAAAAAACAACAACACAGAATTACATCAGCAGCGATGTTTCAAGTAAGATTTACAACAGCAAGATTTAGCAAGGCACCATGCTGATAAAAAAAAGTACTGATCACCTTTCTGGTGTGCTGGAAGGTGCAATTACTTCTTCACTTGTCCTCCTTTTGAAACTCATACACCCATCAGCTTCTATAGGTGACTGGATCTAATAGACCAAAGCATGTTGAGAGACTCAATGAGATGATTATCAGGAAATTGAAGAAAAAAATAAGTGGTTCACTTATCTAACCCATGAACGCCTGACAATCACTCCAATCTAAACTACATGTAACACTGATGACACTTTTTAGCATATATATCATTTTGTTACCCACAGTTCAGCCATGCATTCAGATCAGCAAACCAACCACAGACAGCTCAGGAAAAAGCAAGACGACATACAAGCAGATGCAAAACAACAGTTTAGCTGACAACAGTTTGGCTGACAACCATTTAGCGAAGAATGCTTTCTAACCCTAATGTTCAACGATAATGCAGATTGATTGGGTTTATTTCTTCCAATTAGTGCCACCACCAACCTCCCACAATGCATCCCAATATCCATGTTGACCTTTTTTGCTATGGCTTACAGAATTTTAGCAGCATTTCATATTGCTGTACACAATTTGTCTTGTTAAACCTGCACAACGCCTGACAATTATTAGTAAATGAATGGAAATTACTGTTAAATTAGCTGGCAAAGCTCTTCAGAGCTGCAGTATGCACCATTGTGAGATCATTCTCTGTGGTAAATAAGTAAATAAGAAACTAAAACCTCACAAAGCAGATATTGGAGCTGTTAAAGCTTTGAGTCCATTTTAAGGAAGTAAGTGTTACAAAAAAGTTAATATAAAGTTAAGGGATAGTTCAACCAAAAATAAAAATTCATTACCCGTAAGACCTTTGTTCATCTTCGGGACACAGATTTAGATATTTTTGATCAAATCCAAGAGCTTTTCTTTTCATAGACAACTACCACATTCAAGACCCAGAAAGTTAGTAAGGACACTGTTAAAATAGTCCATGTGACTTTAGTGGTTCAACCGTAATGCTATGAAGCAACAAGAACACTTCTTGAGCACATAAAAAAGCATTACTTTATTCAAAAATTACCACCCTTTCATGTAATTTTTCACCACACATTCACACATTCAGGAGAGTATCACAACGCATGCGTGTGCTGCTGATGTAGGAGCTGGTGTTTTGACGCAGAACCCAAATGAGCTTCGCCTTTCTCGCTACTCTTGTGAATGTGCATTGTTTTTGCTTTCTTTGTGTACAAAAAGTCTTTTTGTAGCTTCATAACATTACAATTGAACTACTGATGTCACATGGACTTCTTTAACAATGTCCTTACTACCTTTCTGGGCCTTGAACATGTTAGTTGCATTGTTGTCTATGCAGGGTCAGAAAGCTCTCGGATTTCATCAAAAATATTTTAATTTGTGTTCCGAAGATGAATTAATTAAAGACACAATTTTCATTTTGGGGTGAATTATCCCTTTCATATAAATTAAAAGTGTTTACAATTTAAATATTCTAGTATATAATGTTATTTAAGACCCAAATAGTACTATAAAAGCTGATTAAATCACTTCTATAATGAAACCAATTGTTAAAGCCATACAAACATCAAAAGCATCAAGTATATAGGGTCAAATTTTTGAAACATCTGCAACTCAACAACCACAACATTATTGTTCTTACATCTATTCACTGTATTTACTCATTAGCACACATAGGAGCAGCCACAGTGTGTACGGTGTGAAACGAAACAAAAAAGGTCAGAAACCAGTTTCCAGTCAGAGACATCCAAGAATAGGATCAGCCTGGTTTCCAAAGAAAAAGCTTTGACACACTCTACATTGAGCTAATGCCGATTCTCATGGTATGTTAGCTGTTGCGTGCAAAAGCAAGAATCCAACAGCTTGAATAGTCCCTTCATTTTTTACCACAGTCTCCAGTACCACGCGAATACCGGACTGGTTGGGAGTGGAGGGGCTTATGGGAGGAAGGGGGAAACTCCAGTACTCCGTATCGCTTAGATCCATATTATCCCACTTCAGCCCGCTGCGGGGACGTGCTAGTCGGCGCTTGTGTCTGAAGTGCTTACGGTTCTGAACCATAACCTAAGATACGTGAACCGGTTTAGATGAGGGGGACAAAAAAAAAAAAAAAAACTCTTAACCTGTACCTGCTGATCCAGTTATCCATAAACACTGTAAAATAATCAGTACAGCATCTTTGAAATTGTCTCAACATACACTACCATTCAGAGGTTTGTGGTTGGAAGGATTTTTAAACTGTTTTGGACAAGTCTTACATTCACCATAGCTACATTTATTTAATAACATAAAATGTAATACAAATGTTTTCTATTTTAATATATTTTATGTCATTTATTCCTCTGATGGCAAAGCTGAATTTTCAGCAGCCATGCTCCAGTCTTCAGTGTCACATGATCCTTCAGAAATATGCATTTTATTCTTTTCAGGATTGATGAATAGAAAGTTTAAAATAACAGAATTTATTTGAAATAGAAAACTTTTGTAACATTATAAATGTCTTTAATGTCTCTCTTGATTGATATAATGGGTCCTTGGTGATAAAAGGATTTATTTATTTTTCAATCTTACTGAACCAAAACTTTTAAACGGTAGTGTATGTTTGGTATACATCTGTTTTGGGGGCATAAGAACAATATGAAAGTCAGTTTTTTTGGAGCTCTCACAACATGTTTGATTAAATAGACAGATGATAGTTTTTAAATAGTACCTCAGTTTTGGATGATGAGGCTGAGCTGTCCGACTCTGAGGAACTCATCCTGGACACATTATCCAGGGACTGGGAAATGGCACATTTTCTATCAAGAAATACAGTAGTAACAAATAAATAAGGAGTAATGTACTATCAGCCAGTCATTACTGCAAGGCAAACTCTGGCAGGGAGAAAATTTGTAGTAATGACCAACTTAATATACATTATTACATTGAAGCTTAAAAGATAAATTATTAGACAAAAATATTGATGATATTTTTAGGTAAAACAGTCAAATATACAGTTTAGTGGTTATACAAAAATAATTCTTCAGATCAGAATCAAGCATTCCCCAGAGTCACATTATATACAGTACCTTGCAAAAGTATTTATTTATAATTTTTTTTCAGGTTTTGTCTTATGTTAATCTTCTTTAAATTACTTTTTTCCCCACATCAATCTACACTCTATACTCTAGAATGTTGAAACAAAAAAAAAAGTTTTTTTACATGTTAGCAAATTAATTACAAATAAAAACTTAAATGATTCCATTGCATAAGTATTCAAACCATATCTGGGACAGTTGAAATTTAGTTCAGGAGCATCCATATTGCTTAAAGATGTTACTCTATACTTCGAGTAAAGTTAACCTGTGGCAAATTCAACTGAATGGGTATGATTTAAAAAGGCACACACATCTTAATAAGAGGTCTAAGAGCTGAAAATGCATATATGAACGAGCAAAACCCAAGCCTTGGGGTAAAAAAGCCCCATTAAGCCACACATCTGGGAAAGAGTTCAGAAAAAAAAAAAATTCTGCTGCACTGAAGGCTCACAGAAGCATGTAGTCTCCATTAGCCTTAAATGGAAGAAGTTTGAAACAACCAGGACTCTTCGTAGAGCTGGCCTCCTGGCCAAACTGAGCAATCGATAGAAAGGGCTTTGGTTAGACTGGTGACCAAGAACCTGATGGTCATTCTAGTTGAGCTCCATGATCTTATGTCGATCATATCATCAGAAGGACAAACATCACTGTAACACTCCAACAATCCTGTCTTTATGCCGGTGTGGAGAAACTCCTTAGTGAAGACACATGAAAACACACTTGGGATTTGCAAAAAAGCACCTAAAAAACCCTCAGACTGTAAGAAACATAATTCTCTGGTCTGATGAACCTCAATTCCAAACATCATGTTTTTCAGCGACAGGGACTGAAGGACTCGTCAGAGCAGAAGAAAAGCTCCATGCACCAAAATTTTGAGATAGCCTTAATGACAAACTAGTCCAGAGCATTCAGAAACTCAAACTGGGCAGAAGGTTCACGTTCCAACTTCCAACAGGACAATGACCCTAAGCACACAGCAAGAGTGGCTAAAAGACAACTCTGTGAATGTTCCTGAGTGGCCCAGCCAGAGCTTGGGTTTGAACCCAATCAAACATTTCTGGAGAAACCTGAAAATGTACATCTACCCCCATCCGAGCTGACAGAGCTTGAGAGGTAAAGAGGTAAGGAGAAGAATGGCAGATAATTGGCAAAATGTTGATGTGCAAATCTTGTTGCATCATACCAAAATTACTTGAGGCTATAAAGGTGTTTCAGCTTCATACTGAGTTAATACTTATGCAATACTTTGTTTTTTTATTTTTAATAAATGTACAAAGTTTTGACAATTCTGTTTTTGCTTTGTCATAATAGTGTATGGAGTGTAGACTGATGTGGAAAAAAAGTAATTTAAAGCAGTTTTAACACAAGGCAGCAACATAACAAATCATGAAAAAATTAAGAGATATGAATACTTTCGCAAGGCACTGTAATATAGCAGAATATTAAAAAAAAAAATTACCAAAACAAAACTCTCACCGTAAATGTGATTTTCTCTCGCTTTGAAGTCGTAGTATCTCAGCGCTGTAGTTCTCCATATTTGCTGCTTCACTGCACCTCTCCTTCCATTTCTCAGGCTTCTCCTTCAACCTGGATGTCCTTTTGGGCCGTTGTAGATGTACAGCATTATGAGTTTCACCAAAACCACTTTGGCTCATGTTCAGTGGAAGCGACACGGGCCGAGGGAGGCCCCCAGGAGATGGCTGTCTCTCTTTTTTGCCAATTTTGCCTTTATCATCTTGAACAGACTGGTCCTCACTGATGCTGAGTTGCTTTGTGATTTTAGCAGGCTGTACTGTGACCTTAGGTTTGGTCTCTGTGTTTAACTGTGGGTTCAGTTCCTCATTCTTCTTTCGATCAGGTGTGCGGGATTGTTCAGGCAGTGGCTTTGGCTGACTCGGTCTCTTTTCCTCAGTCTTGTTCACTTGGCCCAGCTCTGTCGGAAATCTGAAAGAAAGACCAAAATGACTAATACTGTCTTACCAACAAGTAAAAAAAACACTTAAATGGTAACTTGGACTTACGTCTGCCCTTTGCGTTTTTCTTGCCGCTTCAGATATTCCTCTCTCTCTTTGGACCTTCGCCATGCAGTCTGGATCACAAGAGCTGCTCTGCATCGGTATGTCGCACGTAAATAACGCCATGATCGCTAAGGGATGAGAGCGGAAACATATGCTCAGGTACATTATCCCTATTATACAGAGTTTCCCAACCAGTTCCACAAACTGTCTGAGCCTCATGACGATTCCAAATTAAAATAAATTACGCAACAATGTATAACAGCATTACACAAAACGAGAATATTTTATTGCAACATCTGTGTCTAACACAAGATTATTCTTAAATTCTGCTGGCTTGATTAAAGGGACAGTTCACTTAAAAATGAAAAATCTGTCTTTAAATTACTCACCCTCATGTCGTTCCAAACCCTAAGACCTTCGTTCATCTTCGGAACACAAATTCCGATATATTTGATGAAATCCAAGAGCTTTCTGAACCTGCATAAACAGCAACGCAACTACCATGTTCAAGGCCCAGAAAGGTAGTAAGCACGTTATTAAAACAGTCCATGTGACATCAGTGGTTCAACCTTTATTTTATGAAGTTACAACAATACCTTTAAAAATGCCCTTATTACCGTTCTGGGCCTTAAACATGGTAGTTGCGTTGCTGTCTAAGCAGGGTCAGAAAGCTCTTGGATTTCATCAAAAATATATTAATTTGTGCTCCAATGATAAATGAAGGTCTTAGAGGTTTGGAACGACATGAGAGTGAGTAATTAATGACAGAATTTAAATTTTTGGATTAAACATCCCTTTAAAATCATCACAACTCATCAAATGTTTGGGATGGTAAGAGTTTTTTCATGTTTTTGAATAGTTTTGAGTCTCTTATGTTCACCAAGAATGAATTTATCAAACATACTGTAAAAACAGTAATACTGTTAATTATTATTACAATTCAAAATTACAGTTTTCTTTTTTAAAATGTAATGTATCCTTGTGATGCAAAGCTGAATTTTCAGCAGCCATTTCTCTAGTCTTCATTGTCATATGATACTTATGAAATCATTTTAATATGCAGATTTGGTGCTCAAGAAACATTTCTGATTACTATCAGTGTTGAAAACAGTGCTGTTTCATTGTTTTGTGTGGAAATCTTTTGTTACATATTTGATCAATTTAATGTGTTCCTGCTTATTAAAGTATTCATTCATTTTTTAAAAATCTTACCGACCCCAAACTTTTGAAGGTTATATTACTTATTATATTTATTTTATTTTATATATATATAGTTAGAATATTACTTGGGTTTTACTAGACAACCAAATGAATAGTACCTGTATGGTTATAATTCCTTCCCTCTTACGCAGATATTGTTTCCTCATCAAACAGGCACGAAACCATCTTTGCAGGGTGATGATGCGCCTCATCACTTCTTTATGAAGGGCTTCTTGAAGTATCTGTCTTTCTGACTCTTTCAAAAACACCTGTGCACATAGATGGTTAATTAAGGAAAGTTGGATCTGTGAGTATTTCTTCAATGAAGAGTAAAAGTGAAATAAACCTTGGTTCGCCCAATCTGAAAACTAGAGCTGGGTAATCCCATTTTGGTCATCAGGTTGGTGATATCCTGTTGAGGTGTTGATCTTTCCTTTGGCAGCAGCACTCTGAACTGATCTGTAAACTCCTGTAGTGACATTGTAAAATAAGACATGTCAATATGAAGCAAATTGTGAAAAGCATTTGCATTTATGATTCCAAAATGTATTATTTCACAGTATTGTTAAAGGAATAATTCACTCAAAAATGAAAATGGCCATAGAGACCATAGAGGAATTTATTTCTTCATTGGAACATACTTAGAGAAATTTAGCATTACATCAGTTACTCACCAAAGGATTTGCTACAGTGAATGGGTGCCGGCAGAATAACAGCATAATATAGCCAAAATGTGTCTCCATAATACACAACGCTTCCTCCAATGAAAAAGTCCATTCCCTGCTTTCCTCTTACATCAAAATCTTCCAACATTTTTGTTTAGAACTGCTTTGTAAACAAAGCTTGATCTGTGTATATTTCTCACCTGATTCAGACAAGACAACTTTTTCACTGGAGAAAGCATGATTATGGATAGAGGACTTATTTTAGCCAGAAGCAACTTAATTGATGTAGATTAGTTGTTATCATCTGTTTGTTCTCTCATTCTGACGGCACCCATTCACTGCAGAGAATCTATTGTTGAGCAAGAGATGGAATGCTAAATTACTCCAAATCTGTTCAGATAGAGAAGCAAACTCATCCACATCTTTCAGCAAATTAGATTTTTTATTCCATTTTTAATTAAGCAATCAGATTAACCTGCAAAAAGTCTTCATATGAAAATAAAACTAAGCGCATAATTTTAGCAGACGAGTAAAGCATTGAATAGACGTTAAAAAAAAAAAAAAAAATCAATATCTGCCTATTAGTGGCATAAAGTCCACCGCAAAACATTTTGTAATTGTTAATCTGTGCCTTTTTAATGTTTTGAATCCTCCTTTTTTAAATTAAATTAAATTAAATTAAATTAAATGTCATTGTAGCAAATTTATGTGAGGGGCAAGGGGCATAAACAAATTGGTTAAACTTAAATACTTTAAAACTGTATTAAATTAACAGCCCTAATTAATATTTATTAATTAAAAACAGTCCATGTTACATTACCTTGAAGGTGAATTTGGCTCCATACCCAGACCTCCTTATCCGAACTGTCTGTAGCATGCCTGTGTACCTCAGCTGCTGAAGGACTAAAGCATCATCAAAGTGCATTTCCCTCTGTAAATAAATTCAGCAACATATATAAAGAACAATGATCCTTGACCCAATCGCTAAAATAACAATAGTTCTCCACCTTACCTTATCACCATTTGATCTGATACAGCGGACAAAGAACGGTTCTGCTTTCCTCAGGGTTTCCAACAGCTTGCTTAGAGATGCCTGGACAGTGTAAGACATGAAAGCATGTGACTCATTGATTCGTCCATCAGCATCCATTAAACCCCTGCAAATCATATCAGAACCTCCCCACAGCTTTGGGGCTCTGAACCTTTTATCTCATTTACAACTACCACAAAGGAGGCTTTCACACAGAGATGGAACAAACCGATCTATGACTAAGGAGCGTATGCTTTCCACACTAAGATAATAATGATATTGAACCTGAAACTGAGCACTGATGCTTGGAGGTTTCTTCTTAGTGTGCAGATGGAGCAGGGACCTGGTTGCCCGGTTGTGCTGCGTCAGGCCCATAATGAACTTAAGAGAGTGTGAATCTATGAGATTCTGTACAGAAAACAACAGAATAACATTTAGCGCAATCTCTTACGTAAAATAATACACATATAATGCACAAGACTGTTTTAATGGTTAAATTATTATTATTAATTTAATTCAAGTAATTTAAAAGCAATTTATTAAAAGTTTTAAACAAATTACATTGTTAATGCCTTAAGAAATGTTTTTTCTCACATTCAGTTTTATTTTTTTTACCAAATTCTGTGTTTTGCAATAATTTTCTAGATTATTTAAATGGTTTATAATAAAAAAAAAAAATAATAAAAAAATAAATAAAAAGCATGTCTAATTAAATTATTTTATAAAGAATTAATTTATTACAATTGTATTTATTTATTTATTCAAAAATACTGTGTTGTGTATTTTTTTGGTAAATAAATTATGTTAAATATGTTTTTAAAGATTTATATAAAATATACACAACCAGTCAAGTTTTTTAATGTTTTCTAAAGAAGTCTCTTCTGCTCACCAAGCCTGCATTTATTTGATTCGAAGAACAGCAAAAACTTCACAAGAAATCATTGTAATATTCTGATCTGCTGCTCAATAAAACATTTTTTTTATTATTGTTATGTTGAAAACAGCTAAAAAAAAAATAGTGTTTTTCTTTGTTTCTTTGATGAATAGAAAGTTCAGAGGAACTTGAAACAGTAATCTTTTGCAACATTATAAATGGCTTTATCATCACTTCTGATCAATTTAAAGCATGCTTGCTAAATAAAAGTATTAAATTCTATAATTCACCCCCAACACCCCCCAAAAAATGCTGATCTTGAATCTTTCTATTCATCAAATTACTGTTTTAAATATTGATAATAATAATAATAAAAATCTTTCTTGAAAAGCAAATCAGCATATTAAAATGATTTCCGAAGGATCATTTGACACTGAAGACTGGAGTAATGTTGCTGAAAATTTAGCTTTTTTTATTTTCAAATAGAAAATAGCTATTTTTAACAGTAAAAATCTACAAGTAGTTTAAAAGTATCACACATGGGCACTCCCATGGGTTAAAATAGCATCCTAGATGGTACCTCATGAAGTAGCTTTAGCAAAAACCACTACAACAACAACAAGTTTTGATGAATGAATTTACCTTTGGAATTAGCTGCTTGTGTCTGTTTGGTCTGTTCCTCCTAGACAGTAGTAAGATACAATTAAGATTTTAATTGAAAATATTAAGATTTTGAAGAGCACAAAAAGCACAGAATATTCCATCTGATTTTTTCAAATTAAATGACACATAAGCACAAGCTGAAACAGAGAGCAGTGGTGCCGCCACAGACAGATGGTCACAGAAGACGTGGCCCACTCACTGAGTGAAGAGACGAGACTTCCTCACAGAAATTGTGGATAGACGCAACTTTTGAGGAACTTCACCACCAAACTGCTTAATGGATTGGAGGACTTTGGCATGCAATTCCCTGATTGACCCCAACCCCAAATCAGAAAAGATTAGAAAGGAAATAAATACTACAAACACAATAAAATGAAGACAGTCCAAACACCCATTATATAGCACATGCATTCAGTAGAAAAGGAAATCACTTGGACTCTTAATTCACAGAAGGAAATCATCATCATCAGATGCAGAAGAACCCAAGCCTGGCATAAAGATCCTTGAGTGATGGTGAACTTACTTCTTAGTTTCAAAAGATGCAAAAATGTCCTCAAATGCTTCCAATGGACCCTCTTCAGATCGATCAAAAGAAAACTCAATCAAAGACCTTTGGCTGTAAAAATGCATTCATAGATAGTTAAATAGCCGTTTACTTGTTCCATGATTCTTAACACTGTGTTGTTACCTGAATGATTCACAGCTTATTTTTTTGTTTGTTTGTTTAGTGGTAGTTGTTTATGAGTCCCTTGTTTGTCCTGAACAGTTAAACTGCCCGTTGTTCTTCAGAAAAAATCATTTTTTGTGTGTATTTGAACCCTTTCCAACAATGACTGTATGATTTTGAGATCCATCTTTTCACACTGAGGACAACTGAGGGACTTATATGCAACTTTTACAGAACTTTTTCAAACACTCACTGATGTTTCAGAAGGAAACATAATGCATTAAGAGCCGGGAGGTGAATTTGAAGATCAGGGTAAATGTAACTTATTTAGTCTTCTGGGAAACATGTAAATATCTTCTGTAGCTTCTGAAGGGCAGTAGAAATTGAAATAAAATAAATAAATTATTATATATATATATATATATATATATATATATATATATATATATATATTCAGGCAAAATAAAAAAAATCTTTATTCTGTTCAAAAGTTTACACCCCTGGCTCTTAAAGCATCATGTGTCCTTCTGAAGCATCAGTGAGCATTTGAACCTTCTGTAATAGTTGCATAATAGTCCTTCAGTGTCCTGGATCTCAAAATTATACAGACCTTGTTGGAAAGTGTTCAAAAGTTTTCAAAAAAAAAAAAAAATTGTGGGACCTGAAGAATTTTTCTGAAGACCAGTGGGCAGTTTAATTGTTCAGGACAAACAAGGGACTCATGATCACAAAAAAAAAAAAAACACACACACAGCTGTGGATCATTCAGCTAACAACACAGTATTAGTAATCAAGTGTATGTACGGGGTTTGAACGGGGTAATTTTTATAATTTGCTCTTGTGGAATATATGTAAACATATTTTATGTAAAATATCTTATTCAGGTCAGTACTACATAATTAAAAAATAGCATGCATTTTGTACAATCTCTCTTTTTTGGTAACATAATTAACATTTTGCAGATTCTACAAGGTGTATGTAAACTTTTGACCTCAATTGTATAGGAACTAATCCAGTCCATTTACCTCTTTAGCATCTCTACCACAGTGCTGGGTCTCCTCATTTCCCCAAGAGAACGTCTTGAGTAGCGCCTGACCTGATCTGATATGGAAACAAACATGTTAAAATCAATGCTAATCCACTTCTGTGAGCTGGAAGTTAAAAGGTGTTAGATCGCATAGATGTTACCTGGATGTTTTTGCGCCCAGCTTCGTCCAGCCTCGTTAAACACAGCCAGTGTGCGTATCGTGGCCCTAAGGATGCCCCATCTAAACACAGCCACTGGATTGGCCCCAATTAGCTGCCGCAGGTAACTGCACTCGCTACTACGAAGCAACGCAACAATATCCGGCCTCATGTGGTCTGTGTTCTTCTCTCTGAAGTTCTATAGGGCAGGAGCATCACAAATGCTGTTCAGTATTGCTTTCCCACTACAGACACATCATTTGTTTCACAACTACACTTCAAATGTTTGTTCAAAGGGAAAAAAAATAGTTTCAGGGTCTGTTCCTTTACCTTTATCTGGTATTTGACCTTGCCGGCAAAATGCTGGATAACAAAAGCTGGTTCCCGCACAGGAGTCTGCACAAAGAACGAGTTGTCCTGGTGTTGCTGCTTAAACTTCTCTAATAGAGTGCTATCGGTGGCTTGAGGAAAACTAGGGAGGAAATAACAGAGAATATCAACTACTTGAAACACTATAACAAGAGACTGGCTTAAAGGATTAGTTTACTCCTGCATTAGAATTTCCAGTTTCCCTTTTTCATTTAAAATTTTACTGTGTTTTAGTGCTTAAATCAAACATTTTGAATCTACTTTGCAACAATATCTAATTTGTGTTGTATTTATTAATTATTTACTGATAATTTACACCCCCCATGCCATCCAAGATGTTCATGTCTTTCTTTCTTCAGTCCAAAAAAAATTAAGGTTTTTGAGGAAAACATTCCAGGATTTTTCTCCATATAGTGGGCTTTAACGGAGATGAGTGAACAAATCCTTTAACAATTCACATTCTGTACTATCCATCATAAATACAATACAAATACAAGACACATTAAGAGGAACTAATATTCATTGTTGCAAAGCAGATTCAAAACGTAAAATCTAAGTAACTGCACTCTCCACTAAAGGAAATTACATTTTATGCACCATTATTACAATGCATACAATAGTAATAAAAAGCTGTACTTAATGGGATTGAACTCACTTGCTTTCTTCATCCAACAGATAAAACAGTCCAGTGGGTTTCTTGCTGAAGAGACTGATGCAGCCAATGTTGTCAGGGTAGTCAATATTGTGCCATGTGATTCCCTCTGCCATGTAATCTTCCTAAAACACAATGCAAGCATGAGGTGTCTGCTGCAGAAATTCCCATCCACCACAAGCCAGAAAACGTCAAAGTACAACTCACTTGCTCAAGCGTAAAGATGTGCTGATTGCAGTAATACTGTAGTTGTTCGTTGGCATAATTAATGCAGAACTGTTCAAAGCTGTTTGTCTTGAAATCTTCAAATCCAAAAATGTCCAGGACACCAATGGATAAGCACTATCAAAACAAGAGAAAAGTACAATGTGGAGTCAAGTCCTTCCACATAAACTGCAT
The DNA here is from genome assembly GCA_033026305.1 of Cirrhinus molitorella. Taxonomy (NCBI): domain Eukaryota; kingdom Metazoa; phylum Chordata; class Actinopteri; order Cypriniformes; family Cyprinidae; genus Cirrhinus; species Cirrhinus molitorella. The sequence goes on along the minus strand of CM065124.1, from coordinate 14,320,292 downwards.
ATGTTATATGTAAATATAATATATTAACAAATATATTAAATGTATAAGTTAGGGATTCATACTGGGACAGACTCTTCCAAATCTCTCTTGTTGAGTAGAGCATGGTTGATTCGCAGGACAATCCAGTCAAACAGGGCACTGTACAGAGACTTGGCCATTGAGTCTCTGGCAGTGATGGCCTGAAGATAAGGGTTTCAGTATGAGGTCAGCAGATTTTCAGAAGAAAGACAGATTAAAGGAAACAGCAGGCACTTCAAACAGCTGACTTCACACATAAAGTATGTCAGATATGACTAGTCAATGAATGGATGGTACAGAGTAGGCAAATTTCAATATATGTACCACCTAACACATAATAGATGATGTTACCTCATTGAGGCTATAAGGCAGAATCAGCGTGTCATTAGCAGTCATTGCTTTCCTTGTAGTCAGTGCTTCCACAAGCAGCTCCACTTTAACCTGTAATTAAACAGGGCAAGTATTCAAACAGAGAATGACAGGAACCTGTCAACTGATCAGAACAGACTTCCGGCTGGAAAGTCTGAAAGTCAATCTTAAAGAATCTAAAAGAAAAAAAAGACAGCTAACAGTCCACTAAAAATCATGATCCAATTGGTTAAACCTAAATAATTAAAAGGTTTTTTGATTCTACAATGTGCATGTCATGTGAATGCATATTTGGGTTTTGGTTAGTAATGATGATGGTATTTCTTTGTGTTGTAGTTGTGGTGACCCAATAAATTAATTTCCAAAGAACTGGGGCGGGGGGGAGGGGGGGGGGGTGAGGTTTACTGCTGAGTTTTGCTATTTAAAGGTGTCCTATTATGCACTTTTACACTTTTTTAAGTTTTTGATTTGGGGGTGTACTATAACGTTCTCATGCTTGGTGGTTCGAAAAATGCATTATTTTTCACATAATTTACATTATTACAACAGCTTTCTCCCCATCCTGGCACAAATGGCTTGATTAGTTGTGAACGAAGTGTGTTGTGATTAGTTAGCTTTCCCACTGCGTTGTGATTGGCGAACAGTTTAGATGGTGTTTCAGTACTGTCACGACCCTTGCCACAGCATCAAGCTCTGACTTGTTTATAGTTAAGAACATATGAAGGTATAGTTGATGCTACAGTAGTGTTGGTACTCTAGTCAATGCTTGTGTTAATATCAGCCTCGCCTCAGCATGCGTTTTGCCCCCCATACTCCACATGTCTGCGGCGTGGGGCTCTGACGTGGCCACCAGAGAAGATTGCGATCACTGTAGTCAATGCTTGAAGCGATGCGGCTCATAAAAGTGTCCCAAAAGCGGCTGTCTGTGCTACATCACAACCATTTGAATTTCAATAGGCGGGTTTATTTTAACATATTCTAATGGACTGCGTTATGACATCATAACATCCGGAAAACAAAGCTTGTAGTCCAAATAAGCTGTGTGTTGTAGTTCTTGAAAAGGGATTTTTTAAAAATGAAATATCTCCCTTTGGAGTGGACTTTGACATTTGTAACTTTGTAGATATTTTTTATGCACAAACATACACACTGACTAAAGTTGAAAAAGTAAAAAGCATAATAGGACCCCTTTAAAGTATTTCTGTCTCTGTATGGTATACCACAATGAATAGCAAATCTTTAAACCTGTACGAGGGACAGAAGTTCAGCCTATAGTGGCCAGTGGTACCTTGAGAAGGTCAGAGATAGCAGAAAGGACATGATCTGGCCCAACTTTAAGCCCCTCGCCAGCATCTTTTGGCTTATATGTCACATTTCCCAGGTACAGAATGGTAGAGAGTACAGAGAATATCCTGAAAAAGATCATCAAACATTGAACAACAATAAATTTGAAGTACAGTAAAACCTAAATTTCTTCAGACACCTTTAACATTTCTCATATTATCAGAGTTTATTCGCTATAGTTTAGAAAATGGTAATAAAATATGACAAAAACTGTGTGTCAAATTCATCTTGATAATGTATTTGATATAACTTTGATAGAAAGGCAAGTAATTAATCAAAAATTCAGACTGTTAGTATGACAGTATTTACAGAACTATCAATACTTTGTTGACCAATTACCTAGCAATGCTTAATTTTGATTGGTCTGTGGTGTAAATAGGTCACATTAGCAATTAAAGAAAAACACTTAATCAAAACATGGTCAAACTATTTATTTATTTATTTTTTATCAATTTTCCTGGTAGTCCACTGTATGAAGAATTTGAGTATATGTCACAGTTTATTTTATTTTGCCATCCTGAACTATAGTGTCCTGCACCCACTAGTAAAAAAATATCAAAAATTATATCTGGTGTCTGAATTATTTTATTTATTTATAAACTATGTTTACTTTCTTTGCAAGGTGCCTTAAAGAATGACATGTCCAAAAACGTATCACAATGAAATGTTAGAACTTTAAGGTAACAATTCAAATCGACACATGGGAATAGATCATTTGAATAACTTCAGTTCCTATTTTGTCCTATAATTACTAGTTACCTAACCGGAGAGTTTACATACAGACACATTGCTGTTCCTTGGAAGACAGATCATAATGATTTAAATGTGACATTGCAGTTCTGTTGCATTCTGTCTTCATGGTAAAAAGACCACAGTGCATACTGAAAGGCTTGATACATTTTTTTCCTTTGTGACAAGCACAGACTTGCACCACAGAAGAATTCTTCATTTGTTAGTCATGGAAGCAGCTGGTCAGTTTTCTGTGACTGTATCCCTCTAGGACAAACCTAATTTGACATCATTAATCTTATTTACACTGAAGCATAGATATCCACTATTTGTTTGTAAAACATGTAAACATGGTTTTAAGAGGGCTAAATAACTATTACAGATTAGTATAACCCAAAAATGAGGGTTGTTTTCATTATAAACATGACCAATCGTTTAACCTCTGAGATAATTGTACTTAATTTGGGTATAGTAATTAGGATTACTTCATTTACAATCATTTTAGATTGAATCTAAAAAAAAAATAAACAAAACTCCTGCAATACCATAGCCAATATAATTAAAAAATAAATAAATAATTTTACTCGAAAATAATCATTTTAGATTTTAATTTTTTCACGTACTGCTTTTTGGTTGGAGGCAGAAAACCAACCATCTCCATGGCCTGATGAAGTCTTCTGAATTCATGTTTCATTTCTGCTTGATCCACCAAAATTGGGATTTCCTGTGATGGGCAGAGAGTGAAAAATTACGAGACTACAACTGTTGACATACAGTAATTATAAACAAATCACTCTACAAATAAAATGGACAGGACAGCTCAGGAAATGTAATCTTGGAAGATTAAACTTAAGCAGAAGTCTCTGTTCAATTAAAAGACAACCGAGAGCATCATGAACACCAATTGAAACTAAATGGCCTCATTAGACAACACTGATTCTCTGCGAAGGCTGTTCTGAGAGTTACTTCTTTGAGGTAGTGGTAGTCTTCAGGAGCCAGGAGCTTGAACTCATCTTTCTCCTCTTCTGAGGCCCCAATTAAAAGGTAGTAAAAAACATGGTAATTCCTGAAGATGAGTAAACAAACAGACATGGTATGCATAATGGATGGAGTAATAGATTTTCACATCCAATGCTTTCAAATGTAAAATGCATATAGATAACGTATTTCCATTTTTTTACCTTTCAGTTGTTCCTCGAGACACTAGGCGGCATTTCTCTAGTAGGTATTTCTCAACAACAGCTCTGAAACATTGAGGAAAACAGTATTTTAGATCAATTCAGATCAATGACGTAATTTTTGGTCTTGAAAAAAGGGGGAATGGGATAAAAAACTATGTTGTATGGTGGATATGAACATGAATTAGCAGTATAACATAATATTTATTAATAAACATTAACCTCATAAGATAAAATATGTTAGCATCAATTTCAGAAAATCTTTTATGTGACTGATGAGAAGATGTGGGAGTTCTGGTGTGTGAGACAGAGTGGGCAGAAATGACACAGATGACTCACCCTCTCACAACGCCGCTCTCCAGATAATTCACTTGAATGAACTTCCCAAAGCGGCTCGAGTTGTTGTTGTATGCTGTTTTAGCATTTCCAAAGGCCTGAGGAAGCCAAAAAGGAATGCATCAGATAGACAAATACTTTTGAGCTCCACAGAAAATATTTCTGACTAAAAAAAAAACACTGATATGATTTTCATGAATGCTGACGGACAACTCTTGTGTTGAGGCAAAGACGGTGGCCTAACTTCATCATTTAAACTAGTCTTTAAAACTTGTCGAACACAGAAACTGGATCTGAAACCACAGCCAACAGCCTCCTTGTTTTTTTACATTAGAACAGCTATTAATATTAGTCGGTCAAACCACAGCATGTATGTTGTCACAGAAGAAAAACATTTAGTGGGCAGCACAGAACTACTTTATCATAACCCACAGGCATCACAAACAAATGAACACATCTATCTTAGATGGCCTTGTTGCACAGTTTGATTTTTGTGTTGATGTAGATAATGCTGATATATGTGTAACTTCACCCATGTTAAAATACTTCCTCCTATTCCAGTTAAAAGCAATAGTTCACCCAAAAATGAAAAATCTGTCATGATTTATTCAACCTTGTCATTTAAAACTCATATGACACTCAGTGACACATAAGCAATGTTTTGAAGAATCTCTGAGCCACTCTTTTTGATTCAGTGAAAACCAATTATGGGAGCAATCGAGCTACAAAACAGACAAAAAAACAACAACATAAAAGTACTCAAAATTGTTTGCTACACTGAAGTCTTATGAGGTCATAAGACAGCTGTGTAAACAGACCAAAATTTAAGTCATTATAGAGTGAACATATTGATCTGTCTCTTTTTGCCAAACCGATGGCAATCTGATATTTTGTGAAGAAATGACACACTACAGTTAGTAATCTAAACTCTCTGTACGGACTCTGACGTGTGTAACATGTAACGACAGGCTTGCTATTGATTCCCAATATGTGCTTACTTTCAACACGATCTCTACCATTAACATTATCCACGACTTTATCCTGTTGTAAACTTGTTTTTAAACATACAGTTTCCTTGTCCCACTTCCACATTCAAAGGAAGATAAATACTGAGGAAACACATGAATAGAAAGAAAGCTGAATGAGGTGCTGCATCTGTCAGTTGTTAAGTTTTTATCAGCTGGTCTGACAAAGCCTGTCATGACATGTCAGTGTACGTCGACTCGTTCTGGTATTCTGATAAAGCCAACGCCCAGGGCTTCCACATACGAAACTCAGGAATTCAGAGTTAGAAGCTCAAGCACAAGGTTGAGATCAGGCTGCTGTACATCTTTCTTATTCTTATTATTCTTATTCAGCTCTTTCTTATTCTTTTCACACTGGAGAAGTAAAAGGACAAAGGTCACAAGCGAAGTCCTCAGATGCCATAACAGAGCACTGGCACCTCTCTTGACTATCAAATGAAAGTGAAAACTATCAAAGTTCAGTAAAAGTGAGATAAACATTCAGTGCAAGTGCAACAAATTTTATTCTCAAGGCGTGACATGACCCAGTTTTTGTGACCCATTTTTTTTTTGTCTCTAAAGCATCTGTTTCCCCTGGGTTTATGGTTTTGGGGGGGTGGGGCTTATATAAAGATTATTTATATAAGCCCCTTATATTATATAATCTTATATAAGATTATTAAGATTGCATTATTCTGTACAAAAGTAATACAAGAGCAATATATTTTTGTTACACATTAAACCATACTTTTATTTTGATGGGTTGCCGTGAAGGTTCTGTGTGTATACAGTATGATGCTAGACTAGTTTTCTCAAATGAAACGGTAAAATTATCATGAAGTCTTTTTTTAATATTCACAGACACTAGTTCATATCGCGATTCGAATTAAGTCACAGACCTACTTTTGAGTCATTCTTCCAAAAATGTACGAATTCCGTGCTATAGAGTATTCCATTTTTATGAATGGACTCGCAATCCCGTCCGTGTTTTCATGAAGGAGAAATTGCATGCCACTGCGTAGAGACAGAAATGACAAGCCGTCGTGTAAATAAGATAACTTAAGGCTTCTTAGTTTAATAAAAGAACAAGGTATAGGCTTGTTCTATAAGAAAGGTAACCTTAAATGACTAATGTTGTGATCTGTCGCTATACAGAAAATAAAATTAACTTGACCTTTAAGAGGGGCGGGCCGGCCCCCTAAAATAATGACAGGGGAAACACTGAACTGATGAAATCTAAAAGGTTTCTGACCCTGGATAGACAGCAATGCAACTACAACGTTCAAGGCCCAGAAAGGCAGTAAGGACATTGATAATGATCATGATACTTTCTTGAACGCACGGCAAAGACTGACACGGAAGAGAAGAAATTCTTATATAAAGCCATTATTTTTGCTTTCTTTGCACACAAAAAATATTCTTGTCGGATTTCATCAAAAATATCATAATTTGTGTTCCAAAGATGAACTAAGGTCTTACGGGTTTGGAACAACATGAGGGTGAATGACAGAATTTTAATTTTTGGATGAACTATCCCTTTAAAAATTATGTTTGTCCTAAAATTTGTATAATCTAAAACCAACCACAATGCTTAACTCACCTTAACTTTCTGGATCTTTTTCAGAAATATAATCTCTTCTTATTTTTTTGTAAAAAATGGCCAGTAAGAAGGACGATTAACAATACTAATTTAATAATTTCATAGAGTTTTTGAATCGGTATGAATACCTAACTGGGACAATACTAACTCCACTAATTAAGAACTTTCTAGGTGAGGAAAGTACAATTCTATTATCTGCTCAAGGGCTAAGCTGTCTGAACTAACACATAAAACAATTATCACAATGGTGGAGTCTCTGGCACTGATGCATAATAGATAAACCACACCGTGTGTGAATAACACTACCAGACAAACAATGTACATATTGTTGTGAGGGGTACAAGTGAAAGCAATACACAAAGCAGTAAAACAGTAAAGTGGGATACAGGAACAGGTGTTAAAAAGAAAAGAAAAGAGGAGGACAACACAAAACCCAGTAATATGAAGCAACACTTATTTAAATGTACCAGAAAGATTCTAAGGACTGCCAAGTTTGTGTATTTTTATATTTGTTCATGTTTTGTGTAAAGACATTTGATACATTTTTAGGATTCTTGGATGAATAAAAAGTTCAAAAGAACAGCATTTAATTGAAATACATTTATTTTTTGAGCAGTATCACATGCTGCTCAGGCCCTGCCTACAACTGCTGACAGACTGTCCCATATTAGCATATTTTGAGCATTTGTGGTTAAAAAGTATATAATTTTTTTTTTCTCAGAAAAAGACAGATCATTTCACTAGATAAACCCCTTAATCCTCGGCTGGGATCGTGTAGAGCCCTTTGAACTTTTGATTTTAGTAATGCATTAGCAAATGTTGAAATGAACTAAGATTAATAAATACTTTAGAAATATTTTTCCATGTTGGCTTATGTTACCTAATGTAATTAACTAATGTTAACAAATGGAACCTTATTGTAAAGTGTTACCAAGTACTTAATCTGGGAACAAGAGGACTTCAATGATTCATTTTAGAAGCATGATTTATTTATCATTTACTAAGGCACATGAGATCCAATAATCACCAATTTTTATTAAATATTTATTTAAATACGCATCAAATATTAATGGCTACACAACCTCAGGCGTTTTTACCAATCCCACTGTGTTAGCTTGTTCTGGTTCTACTACCCACTATACCCGGCAGCTCAAAACATAACCGTTTTTTTTTTTTTTTTAATCATCCCTCTTTATAAGAAAGTCTATTTTAAAATGGCAAGGCATAATGCAAGCTGCCTGTTCCTCTTTGCCAGTTGCTTTCTTTGTAAGCAATACTGCAGAACTGAGAGGGGCTGGGACGGGCTGATAAAAGAAAGCTTTTACGAAAAACAAAGAACTTGCTTGACCAGTTTCAGATCAGATTGAGAATCCCAGTAGGTTACTGTATGACAAACAGTGACTGACAGCTCCGTTTAGGGGGGCGGAACTTCAGGAAACAGTTTTGAAAATCAATGAATTATGAGTTATTTCCAAAAGAGAACTTCATTAGTAGCACTTCATACTAAATCCTGAAGAGGAAATTTAGGAAGCTGACCATTCTGAGATATCTACTATACTTGTCATGAACACACTGTGTAAACAATAGGAAAAACTCCTAAGAGTGTTGTGAATTAGTCATTCAACTCATTGTTTTGAGTATTAACAATGGCAGCACCTAAAAATAACAGTGTGTTGAAACCCTTAAACTGTGATTCAGTGACTTTCATGATCTATAGCACCTATTTATAGTGCACAAGGAGTCAGAGGTCTCCACTTTTCCCTGGGAGAAGCAGGGGAAGCGGTGTGAAAGTGCCCTGGCCATGTGACAAGGCAAATTGGTTTCTAGATCCCTGTTTGACCATGCTTAATGGAGAAAAGGGGAAACCATTCTCACACAGTCTGTTGCACTATTTAAAGACAGTATCAAATTTTTCATAGTTATCTTGCACTGATAATAGTCCTTAACATGAAGAGCTAAAGGCGTGCAAAATACTATGATAGGGCAAGCCACTTCCTGCATAGAGGTCATCATTTCCGTTCTGAAAGGGACTATTTATCAGCACATCAAGAAATAGAGATGAGACAAGCAGTTACAGACAAGATACATTAAAACTGATTTGGACCAATGTTTTGTTTTTGGTAATTGAAATAAAGTTAAAATAGAATTAAATATAAATGTCAGATTTAAAAAAAATATGTTAAAAACTAAAAAAAATTAAAAACATTGCATTGGCAGCTAACTGAAATAAATTCAAGCCAAACTGATAAAAGTACTAACACTAAAGATGAAAAAATATAGCTATATTCAGAAAAAAACGAATAAAAATGACAATAGCACATAACGTAAAAACATGTAATTATATAATATAAGTGAAAAGTGAAATATTAATAATACTATACCAGTCAAACATTTTTGAATAGTAAGAGTCTCTTCTGCTTACTAAGTCTCTTCTGCTAAGCCTGCATTTATTTGATCCAAATTACAGCAAAATTGTTATTGTTACTATTTAAAATAACTTTAAAATAACTAAAATGTAAATTATTCCTGTGATTTTAAAGCTGAATTTTTAGCCTCATTAGTCCAGTCACATGATCCTTCAGAAATATTCTGATTTGCAGAATATTTTATATTTATGTAAAAAAAACAGCTGAGCAGATTTTTTGTTTAGGTTTCTTTGATAAATATAAAGTTCAGAAGAAAAGCATTTATCTGAAATAGAAATCTTTTGTTACATTATAAATGCATTTTTCAACACTTTTGATCAATTTCAAGCCTCTGTGCTAAATAATTTATGGATTCATATTCTGACAATAATAATAATAATAATTAATAATTACAATAATAATAATAAATGTTTCTTGAACAGAAAATCTGCATATAAGAATGATTTCTGAAGGATCATGTGACACTGACTGGAGTAATGTTAAAAATTCAGCTTTGAAATGACCTTTTAAAATATATTCAAATAGAAAATAGTTATTTTAAATAGTAAAAATATTTCAGACCTGTACTGTTTTTGCTGTTCTTTAGATCAAATAAATGCAGGCTTGGTGAGCAGAAGAGACTTCTTTAAAAAAAAAACTTTAAAAATCTCACTGTTCGAAAAGGTCCAAGATTATATTTAATGGTCTTGGCCTTGTCATGGACTTGTGACCATTTGTGCTAAAACTCAGACTTGACCTTCTTCTGGTTTTGGTCTTGACTCAAACTCAACCTACTCAGGTTTTAGCCTGAACTCAAACACGAAAGAGCTGATCACAGCTACAACACAAACACTCGTCGTCATTTCCACTACAGACGCTGTAAAAAACAATACAGCATTTGAGATGTGGTAAACATGATGTGGTAGAAAATCTGATGTCCAAAAAACACCATTTATTGCTGAACCCTGAACAAGACTACAGATGCCATTCATTCATGGCTACAGCTGCCACTCAACCAATGGACACAATCTTTGTAAAACATCAGGGTCTCAACATAACTTGCAGTTTTGCATCCTTTCTTGGTTTCCTATTACAACGAGAGCATTATCAGACATCAAAGTAGAAAATGAAATCAGATAAACCTCAAACCCACAGCAGAACTTACCTCAAGCACAGGGCCTGCCCCCAGGATGGTTCGCTCTACTCCACTTGTATAGCCCTTCTGGCTGAGGGCAGTCAGGCAGTGGATAAGGAAGTTGGTGCTTTGCGTCTTACCAGAACCACTCTCGCCAGAGATGACGATGCACTGGTTCACCTGTTTGTTCAGCATTGTGTGGAAGGCAGCATCCGCAATGGCAAAAACATGAGGTTCGAGCTTGCCCAGCGTGTGGTTCTCATACATCTTGACGTATCTGGGATTGTAGATGGGGAGAAACTTGAAGGGGTTGACCGCGATAAGAATGTTCCTCGCAAACGTGTAGATCTTCTGCTTGTGGAAGCGATGCCGTAGGGTTCCCAAGATGCTCTCCTCTGTCAGCTCGGGGAGGTTACACAAATCATCGTATTCCTGAGGCTGTTGCGTGACAAAACCTCGATTCACAAGTCCCTGAGCTACTTTTTCTCGTCGGACAGATGTCATAACGTCATACTGGATGGATCCATCATAGCTTCCCTCTTGAAGGGCGAAAAAGTATCCATCACTTTGAGGGTGCTTGTCTTGGGCCTTTCTAGGCCAGAGAAGGACTCTCTGTCCAGGCTGATCGCTGGCTTGGAGGACCCACTCCTCTCCGCCATACTCCTGGACCTCCACAAGCACGTAAGACTTGGACGTGTCCAAGCCGAGTGTGGCGAGAGCGGTCTTGATGACAGTGACTGCCGTTGCTGCTTTTGGGACCTTGAGGATACAGCCTTGCCCAGGTTTGATGGACAACCTGGGGTAAATTTGCAAAGTGCAGACTGTATCATCCTGGCAGCTGGTCGCCTTGCCGTTTGTGACATTCATTTTTTAAACACACAGACATGCATCAGCACACCGCACTGCACAGTACAGCATGATAAAGGTCTGAGGACAAAAGAGAAGAAAGAATGTGAGTTTAGATAAGAAACAGCAGTCAGACCACCACTGTATGCATGTACACACTTGTCTAATGTGCGAACTAAAGCAGATTTTTAAATCTGTGTGACACAAACTGGTTGTTTCATTTGATTAAAAAAAAATATTAACAAAAAGATTTCGTAAAAAAAGTAATTTTCACTTCAGTGCTCAAATACTACTGTTCTTATTTATTTACTCTTTACTATTTTTTTCCTGTTAGGTTGACTTTTCTTACTGTGTGAATACGCTAAAATACAATGTAAAAAAACATTCTCCTAAATGTTCACAACATGGTCAGAACATAAAAAGACAGATATTTGTTTTTAAGATATTTTTGACATTTAGAGAAAAATATAAATACGCTAATTCCATCCTAGCATAGCAAAAAAAGTATTTAATTCTATGAACAGCGTAATAAAAACGCATCCAATAATAAACAAACACGAGACAAATCTCATGACGCGTTTTAACACTATAGTTATCTTAAAATAATTGTACATTACAATAATACCAGTAAATGTACCTGTTTCAAAACACCCTCGATGTGTTCCAGAGAGGAGTCATTTCCAACATGGAAAAAAATCCTGCTGCGCTTTCCTTACAAAACTTCCAGTGCTTCAGCTATTAATAAAAGCCGTCCACCTGCATTAATGCCTATCCAAGCGTGATAAATCGACATGTACTTCAGATGTAAGTACATGTAAACAGCACAAGTGACTGGCGCCGAGAAATGTTCAACGAGAAATAAGGAAGAATACTAAACTCGCCTCCAAAATGTTGACGACACAGGAGGCTTGTTACTTCCTGACATCGTAGCGTGTTTTTAATTGCAGTTGAAATGTGCGATGACACGCCGCCCTCGCCTGCATTCAAACTGCCACTGCAGTTGCCGCTCCCTCACGCAGGTAAACACCTGTAAGTTTAAAACTTGGATACCCATCCAAGATTCAAAACACCTCTCAAAAGTCATATGTTATATTTGTGATTATAGATCGTGAGAAAATGTTTTGTTTTTTAAATTGTTTTATTTCATTTTAAAAAGAGTTTGAAACGGGAAAAGGTAAACATAAATGGCCATGTGTTACTCCACAATGCATGTTTGGTTCTCACCAGCAGGTGGCAGCATACAACATCAGTTTCTTCCTTTCAATAAGGTCAGAATGAGCATTTCAATGAGAGAAAATCTATAAAAGTTCTATTTTCTCGGTACTGTACAACATCTTTCATTACATACAATGTGAACAAACATTATTATTACCAACAATGATATTATCCCTTATGTGCTGTTCAGCTAAGGCACCAAATGACGTTTGCTGAAATAAAAAAGAGTTATCTTCACCTAAATGGCATGACTAGCATTTGTTAACTGTACAAGCAATAGATAGATAGATCTGTCCACTCTCCCTGGTAGAAAAAAATGGCATTAATCTCATTAATCTCAATGGCAAATGTAAATGACATTTCTGTTGGATTAATTTGCAGTAATTATTTAATATTAAAATGATTACTAATACATTACTTGTGATAACTTGACAGTCAGAAGCAGCCTTTAAAAAAAATGTGTCATCTTTTGATTATTGACAAGTAGTGTTTTTTTTTTTTTCAGTCAAAAGTTTGCACACCCTCTCATTTAATGTTTTCAAGAAGTTTCTTATGCTCATCAAGGCTGTGTTTATTTGATCAAAAATACAGAAAAAAACAGTAATATTGCAAAATGTTATTACAATATAAAATAATGTTTATTATTATTATTATTATTATTATTATTATTTTAATATACTTTACAATCTAATTTATTCCTGTGATGCAAAGCTGAATTTTCATCAGCTCTTACTCCGGTCTTAAGTGTCGCGTGATCCTTCAGAAATCATTCTAATATGCTGATTTATTATTAGAATTATCAATGTTGGAAACAGTTGTGCTGTCAAATATTTTTTTGCAACCTGTGATTCTTTTTTTCAGGATTCTTCGATGAATAACAAGTTAAAAAGAATAGCATTTATTGAAAATATAAATCTTTTCTAACAATGTAAATCTATACTATCATTTTTTAATAATTTAACACATCCTTGGTGAATAAAAGTATTAATTTCTTTCAAAAAAAGAAAGAATAAAATTTACTGACCCCAAACTTTTGAACAGTAGTGTATATTGTTAGAAAATCTTTCTATTTAAATAAATGCTGTTCTTTTTTTTTTCTTTTTTTAACCTTTTATTGATCAAAAAATCCTGAAAAAAAGCATCACAGGTTCCCCAAAAAAATATTAAGCAGGGCAACTGTTTCCAGCACTAATAATAAATCAGCATATTAGAATGATTTTGAAGGATCATGTGACACTGAAATTCAACTTTAATTACAGATATAAATTAAATTTTAATGTATATTAATATAGACAAACATTGATTTACATCGTAATATATTTTACAATATTACATTTTTTTTCTGTATGTTTGATGAGTGAAAACAGCCTTGATAATCATAAGAAACATTAAATGGGAGGGTGTGTCCAAACTTTTGACTGGTAGTGTGTATACGTGTTGTTATTCTTCTCGTAATTACAGAGCGGATAATGAACCGGAAGTCTTGCCCTTAAGTTTATTTCTGCATTAAAAAAAAAGGTGGATATATGTTTATATTTATCAATATGATAGTACAACAGTTGTCGTACTGTTATCAGCTCTTCGCTGTTTACAACATCACAGCAAACAGGATTATCAAATCGAAAGAGATGTGCGAATGGGCAACCATATTTTTTATCTTATTGCTCAGCTATATGCTCTTCCTTCCTCATAAAGTCTTATCCTCTCACTACAATTTCTCTCTCTGCCTTTTCTGTGTGTGAACATGGTAACAGCTTGTGAGGAAGGGAGTGGTTAGGAGAGAGAGGAGAATCACTGTTTCCGTTTTTTGCTGCAGCTCTCTCAGCGAGCGGACATGTGCACCGAATCACACTTCACTCTAACCGCATTACAGCATAAACAAACAACTGGTTTCCATAGCAACAAGCTCTGCATCCTAGCAACAGAAATAAATACCAAGTGGTAGATATCATCGAATGATAACTTCTAGGGTGCACTTTGGACCAGATTTCATATTTCTGGTGGTATACATTTATTTTTTTTTTTTGGTTAGGGACGTTTAAATTAAGTCATTAAGAACACAAACATAGATAAGAACCCAAATTGATTTTTGCCTTGACAAATCTCTAACATGGGTGACTAAATACATAAATAAATAAATAAATAAATAAATAAAATATGTTAACATCTCTCTAAATATCTTTAGAGATTTTTTTTTTTATGTTTCTTGTGTCTTCTCCTGATCAGTGTCCACGTGAGATACTGCTTGATGATAAGTTACACAACCAAGAGGCCAGACATGGACCAATTAGAGTTGTTTAACTGGCTTTTTACCAGTATCTCAAATAACCAATAGTGTTTCGTTTATATCACAGCTTAGGCTAGAGCCCTTGAGCTTGGTAAAGTCGCATTTGGCACCATATTACAGCCACAATCTCATCCATATCTCATCCTATAAATTACCACATTCTGTGTAGAATTCAAATGACAAAAGATATAAGCATTCAGAACTTGGGGCGAATGAAGCCCGGGTTTGCTTTGTGTTACACAAACCACTGCAGTGTCTTTTCAGCCAGCTTCGGTCCACGGAGTGGATCATATGACGTATCGGACACATTTAAATTTTACACAGAATGTTATTTTATATGTAGGTAATGCAATATGGATGTGATTATGGCTGTCAATTGCGGCTTTACACAGCTCAAGGTCTCTGGCCCAAGCTGTGATATAAACAAAAGCCTATTAGCTATTTAAAAAAGGGGCAGGACTGCTGGATATGTTCCGCCCTGTATTCCTGTTTCAGTTGAAATGACGTCAACACATAGAATAATGCTTTGTGTTTTAAAGCACTTCAGTGGACCTTTAATAGAGTAGGGGGTGGGATGTTTCGAATTCTAGAGAGCATTTGACTGGACAGAAAGGTTGATGAGAAGCTGAAGTGCAGGGTGATGTCATCAAAATCGTTGATCCATATTGGTGGAAGTTAAGTTTAGAATGCCTTGAATCTTCTAAATGCGAATTTTGTCATTGTTTTGAAGCACACTAGCTTATAGATAACCTTAAGGCAAACATATAAAAGCCAAAAAAACTTTCATTTTGATTTCATGGTGATTTTCCAACCCTTTAACTGTCACTCCCATTTTTGAACATAGACGTGAAAATGCAGTATTCATACTTACATTTTTAGAAATTGTGAATGAAAACATTTAATAATATGATGTTGATGTACATTTTCCATGGTAATGTAATATCTGATTTTAAAATGGTTTTCAAAGGATAAATTTTGAGATTTTACATTTTTAAGTGATACTGTATAATTTCTTATGATTTCTAAAGCGTGATAGGGAAAAAGGCAACAAAGAAAGTCTTTTTGTGACAAAGGTCAAAACTCCTGTTATAAAATAGATTTTTGAGGTTCACTCTTGTCATTAATTAACTATGACTTTTCCTACATAATTTGTAACACACCAAAAAAAAAAAAAATTTTTAAAGGGGGGTACAATGGTGTTTCGTGTATTCAGAGTTTACAGTTTTATAAAGTTGGATTCTCATGCTAAACATGACCAAAGTTTAAAAAATAATAAATAATTTGGAGAAATGACATAGAATTTCTGTGCCGAAAATCTTACTTCCGGGTTGGTACAAGAGCTCTGCTTTTTCTGGAGAGAATCGGAAAGCTCTTTTAGTAATATGATAAAACTAAAGACTTTTTGGAGATATTAAGGATGCAGTACTACTCTATAGGTACTCAAGATTAACATGAGATTAGGTGAAACGGTGTATGTTATGTACCCTTTAAATATCTATTTAGGAATCTCAGACCTTTCCAATGATATAGTTTGTCCTGATAAGATTAGGGTTTATTTGTAAAATGGTGAAATAAACTTAGGCGACAGGACGGGTGACAGTCTTAAAGACATTTTATAGGAGGTAAAAGATACTATTTACTAGGTATATTGATCTAACTTTCAGGTTTATGTACCCATATTAGGGTTTGTGGGTTAGTCCTTCTTCACAAGATATGTTATATAGTAGCAGCGCCTACTGATATTTCCTGTATGACATTCATTTTCAGCACGTATTAGAATGATTACACATCCAGACATTTTTATACCTGCGAAGATGTTGAATAATTTCCAAGATGACCGTTTAAATTAGTCATCCTAAACAGGTAGGCTACATCAATTTTCTTGATATTTTATAGTCAGCTGGGATGCAATATGAGAGGTGAATTTTAGTTTATTTCGGTTAATTCAGTTAGCTAAGTTTAGTCAAAAAAAAAAAGACACTGTTAATGCTGAAGGTACACTCTCTGGATCTTTTTCATTGGCGGTGGCTGAATTCAGTATGAATAAGAAAGTAGGTAATTCATATTCAGAAATTCTTGTGAGGAGAATTTGCACTTTACGAGGGCTGAAGAAAGAGAGAGAGAGAGAGAGAGAGAGAGCGAGAGAGAGAGAGAGAGAGAGAGAGAGAGAGAGAGAGAACATATTACCTAATTTGGCATGTAATGGGCGGATTGGGGGGTGGGTGGAGGGTATCCCTCATAAACTTTGGTTAAAGTGTCCTCACTGATTGAAAAGTCAGATGAAAGACCGCGCCTACTTGTTTCAGACTGAGCACTCCGAGAGACAGATAACGGGACAAGCCGGTAAGAAACAGAGGATACTGTAGTTTGTAGTGTACATATGTTTTAGAAAGCAGACGCTTCGAGTATCCAGCACCGTTATGTTTACATTTGAATACTGAATAACACACATTCTTTATATAACTATAGACTTTTTAAATTGCGTTCTGGATTCTGAATGCGATCATTTTTTGACATAATTCACTTTGGCATAGTGTGTATCCATAGCAAACAATCAGACAGATAAAATTAAACAAAATGTTAAAGATTTCTATTATATTTGTCACGTCTGTTACATTTGCCACATGTTGCGCTCGTGTAAAAATGATTGTGTTCGAATAATCTTAGACAGAAATCTTAGAATGTGCTAAGACTTTTAAAACGTAATTTTTCAGTAAGCATTCTTTTTTATTATTATTTTAAAGTAAATTCTAATCTGTATTAATGGGTGTGGCACGTGGAGAGGCACACCCACCGCAGCAGCCACTGTCTTTTAGGATGATCCCATGTCGAGCTAAATGTCATTTTTTTGTCATGTCTTTTTAGCTGTTTGACTCAGATTTTGATACAAATTGTTTCCATTTTCTTGCTACAATAATACATAAAACAAATGTATTTTGTATTTTCCATTTAAGCTCAGTTTGGACTAGTGTTTCTGTTTCCATTCTGGTCTTTTACATAGTTTCTGACGCACAAGTGAATTTTTCCACCTAAAAATGTGTTGGCAGTCAATAAAGGGTACCTTTCTTTACTTCTTAACGCGCCAGGTAAAACGGATGTCCACAGCTTGTTTTTTCTACACAGAAAAATAACTGCAGTGTAACCAGATTAAGGAAGAATGTCTCATGGCTAGTCTCAGACATCCTCGTGACCTCCTCTATAGTGGTGTGTCCAGCTCTCCAACCTCATGCTATGTCCTGTTTTCTCATACCTGTGTTTCCTTGGGTCTATTTTCAGATTTTTTTCCTGACATGGGCAACTTCTTTTGCATAAGGAGAAGATGCGTAATCGTACGTTGCGTTGGATTCAGCATTTCATCTTGTGTTAAAAAGCCACTAGATGACACAAGCAAGGGGTTTCCTTCCACTGGTGGTATTTAGTTTCTTTAGCAGGAATGAAAGAAGAATAAAAAAAGAAAGGCTTTGAAAGGTGGGCGTGGAGTAGAACAGTGAGGAAAAAGAGGTTGGGGAAATTCAGTATGGAAAACTCCAGGCACATCCCTCTCTTTTTGCAGTTTGATGGGATGCAGAACATCTGGAATAGACTAGCAAGTTGGAAAATTTTACACTAGGCAGAAAAGGAGTGTAAGAGTGGCAGAGCGGGAAAAAAACGGGGGAGCGAGGGATAAATGACTCACAACTAAGCTATTCTCGCCTGTGTTTAGAATATGACTGGTCGTGAGGTGAAAGGACACGCTTTTTTAAACCCCTTGACTGTCTGTCTGCCTGTCTGTATTTGGCTCTGAATTCATCTGCCTGGCGTCTTGCTTCTTTTACAATTTCTTTAATGCTTTCTGTCCCAATTCTTAACCACGTCTTCTCCCATCTACTTAACCCAAAAATGTAAACACGCATGTCTCCATTGTTTACTTGAACCTCTCCGACAAGATGAAGGAGGTATTCCTGGCTGTTACAGAACTGTGTAGGAGGGCTGGGAGAGGGTCTCAATGCTCCGATTGTTAGCCTATCTGGCTCCTCCCACAGAGGTCGATGACAGATGGACTGTAGGGTTGAGTAAAGGTCTCGCTTGTGCCGCATTTGTCTAAATAACTCGAATACATTACAGAGATAATTTCACTGACTCCCAGTCTGGAATCCTGAAAGATACTCAGAGACGTTTTGTTGTAGAGTACCAATTTATTCAGTATGTGACCATTTTGATGTGCATGAATATATGGCTTATTATTCTCCAAGTTTCAGTTCGACATTGTGAAGAATTTTAATTACCCATGTGACCAAAATGAAATTATTGTCATCACAGATGACTTCTGCTTATATTACCAAGTAAACATCCTCAGTGAGTCTTGATATTAAACAGATAGGTTACCCAAAAATTACAAATCAGTCATCATTTACTCAAACCCATTTTGTTACAAACCTGTATGATACATGCACACATGACTTTTAGATTCTGAAGAGATTTTAAAACAGTAGATGTTATAAACACACTTTCAGTTTGTTTAGAGAACAACAAACTCATAGAAACATGTGCCTGGTTGCTAGGAGACACACAATGAATGACAACAATGTGTTTTAAAATCAGCTCAAAATATCTAACATGTTTGGTATCCTCCAAACAGATAGAATCTTAGGTGCTTCCACTGGTGCGTTTTCACTTTAAAATGACATTATAATATGGAAACTATCCTTGTCTACACTGCCTTTTTTACTGCATTTAAAAAACAATCTTCGTCCACAATACACAACCCGAAATGCATGTCACATGACCATTCACAAAAGTCTCAGCTGTGGCCAGTTCACACTGAAACCCCATAATTTTCAAACTAAAACATTTTTGAAAGTCTTCATTCTCAAGGGTCAAAAAATCACAGGCATTGAGTAGTGTAAGTGAAAATCGTTCGTTTTCGAAAATCTGTTTTTGAGGGTGGAAAAACGCTGTGGTAGTGTAAATGACATGCATAACCATAGCAAAAGTTATGCTTTTTATAATGAAAACACACTGGCATGAAAGTAGCCTGAAACGTAACCCCAGAGTTTTCAAACTAAAACAGGATCTGCATCGTTTTCGAAAATCTCTGTTTTCGGGGGTCGAAAAACGCTGTAGTAGTGTAAGTGACATGCATAACCATAGCAAAAGTTATGCTTTTTATAATGAAAACACACTGGTATAAATGTAGCCTGAAACGCAACCCCGGAATTTTCAATCTAAAACAGCATCTGCAGTGTTTTTGAAAGTCTCAACTTTCGAGGGTCGAAAAATGTCGGAGTAGTGTAAACAACAGGCATAACCGGGTTATGCAAAGGTTGTGGTTTTAAAATGAAAATGCACTAGTGTAAACGTAGCCTGAAAAACAATCCTAGAGTTTTCAAACCAAAATGGGGTTTACAGCATTTTCGAAATTCACAGTTTTCGAAGGTCGAAAATGGCAGAGTAGTGTAAACGAAGAAAAACAAGTTATGCATTTAAAAAAAAACACACTAGTGTAAACGTAGCCTAAAATGCAAACCCTATAGGTTCTGCAGCATTTTCGAAAGTCTCTGTTTTCGAATTACCAAACATGTTTTATATCCTCTGACTTGATGGAAAGTCAGAAAAGTCTAAAGCTAAAAAAAAATGTAGTCTGTTCCCTTCCTACACTATGTGGTTTTCTGCTAAATCTGACAACTGTGACTTTCCAAAATCTGCAAACTTGCTGTGACATTTGTCAACTGTTCTCAACATGTCCAGACTGTAAATCGGGGCAAAAATCTGGACAATAGTTGAGTAGTGTATTCCAGCTTCTATTTTTTCTGCATTTTGTTTTGTTGTCCATACAATGTTAGTCAAATGGGTCCAAAATATCATTGCACGGAAAACACACAGACATTTGCCAAAATACAGTATCTTTTTGTTCCAGGTTTGTATCAACAAAAATATGAATAAGTGGTGACAGAACTGTCATTTGGTTTTATACTATATGAGTGTAAACAATTCTTACATCTGACTGATTATCTTTTCTTTATTTGCTCCTAGACAACCAAGAAGCCCCTGAATAAAAGAGGACATCTATTTCTGTTACTCCTAGCTGACATTAACTGCCCTGTAAATCTTCTTTTGTAAGCCCATCATGCCGGTGGTGTTGCGTTCCTCGCCTCTCCTGTGGGCCCGTGTGGCTGCCATGGTATTCGCCTGTGTAGCGTTCAGCGTAGCTCTTTATGGAGCGTACCTAACCCACGGCACGGGTGACTGGTGCATTTTCTGCTGGAGCTTCAGTTTCGTTGGAACTCTCCTAATAATCTTAGTGGAAATGTTCGGCCTGCAGACTCGCGCCCCTGTCTCATGGAAGAACTTTCCGATCACGTTCGCCTGCTATGCCTCGCTCCTCTGCCTCTCCGCCTCGATCATATTCCCCCTTTACTTTCTGAAGGGCTACGCCGGTCGCAGCCAGATGATCAACTGCCGCATCGTGTCCACCGTCTTTTCTTGCCTCGCCACCATTGCATACTTAAGCGAGGTGAGTCTGAGCAAGGCCCGTCCAGGAGAAGTCGCCGGCTACATGGCCACGGCACCAGGACTGCTAAAGGTGTGCGAGACCTTCGTCGCCTGCATCATATTCGTATTTATCAGCGAACCCATATCGTATGACCAGAATGCGGCGACCAATTGGTGCCTGGCTGTGTACTGCATCTGCTTCATCTTGTCGGCAGCCATTATCGTGATGTGTGTAGGAGAGTGCACAGGTTGCCTGCCCTTCTCCTTCGCCCGCTTCCTGTCCACATACGCCCTCCTGGCTGTGGGCTTGTATTTGTCTGCCACTATCATCTGGCCCATTTATAAGTTTGACACTAATCACGGAGGCCAGAGCCACAGACCCAACAACTGTGGCTCCGGCACCGGCCTGTGCGCGTGGGACAAGCTGCTGGCCATCTCGGTCCTCAGTGCTCTCAACTTCATTCTTTATCTGGCTGATCTCATCTACTCAGCCAGACTGGTGTTTGTTAATGTTTAAGTGGTTTATCAGAAAGTGAAAAGACAGAGGAGAAGGCAAAACAATAAAACGCATAAAGAGGGAAGTGGGCTGGAGAGTAGAAATGTTGAAACGAAAGGTCAGAAGCTATATTCACTGTCGCTATATTTTTGTCATGCCTGTTTAGCAATCATGTGTACAGAAGGCAAAAAAGGTTAGACTTTGAAATGTTTACACAAAAACAAATAAACAAATTCATTTTAAATATATTCAATAAAAATAACAAACAAAAAACAAAATAATACAATAAAAATAATATTTATATGTACACTACTGTACAAAACTACTGGGTTGGTGAGATTTTTAAAAGTTTTGTTATAAGGCTGCTTTATAGGATGAAGACATATTGTGAAATATCAATAAAGTGTTAAATAACCGTTTGCTATTTTAATATATTTTTAAAATGTAATTTAAGTGATCTCTATCACTTTTAATCAATGTAAAGCATCCTTCCAGAATAAAAGTATTAAAAGAAGTATTAAAAAGATCAAACTGATCCCAAACTTTTGAACAGTAGTGTATATAAATATATGGTAACAGTTTGCAATAAGGTTTATTAGTTAACATGAACTAAGAATGAACAATACTTCTACAGCATTTATTAATTTTTATTAATTTTAGTCAAAAGAGCTAAAAAAAAAACGATGTTATCAAATCGATGTGGTGTGTTCTGTGTGAGGTGACAATGGCACACACAAAGTTTGGTGCCAATATGTCAAAGCTTTGGAGAGATACAGCCTCAGACGCATGGTCTGAAGATCATCCAAATTTGGTGAAATTTGGACCAACGGCCTAGGAGGAGTTTGATGTTCTCAGCATACCCTAAGGAATATATTGAGATCACTTTCATTACAATAGGCCAATTTAATCAAATGTTTGAGAAATTGTTTTGAAATTTCTTTGTAACATTTGACCACAAGATGACTATCAGGGCATGGTGCCAAAGAAACATACAGAGTTTCGTAACAATACGCCAATGCGTTCATAAAATTTTATGATAAAACTCATAATGGCCGACACCCAAAATGGCTGACAAGGAAAAAATTGGGTATGGCTCGATTAAGCATGCTCCTCTGAATCTACAGAGACCGGTTTTGTCAAAGTTTTGATTTTTGGCCAAACCATTCAGAAGTTATTAGCAAAAATAGCCATTTTTTATATCTCTTGACCAGTAGGTGGCGCTGCTCTGAAACTCTGCAGGTAGTCTCAGCCAGATCATGGTTGTTATAACACACATAAAGTTTCGTCTCAATACGCCAAACCGTACAGAGATATAGCCTCAAATCCTTTTGCGTGCTCTTCGTAGAATTCGTTCATGCGTTATTCGAGAACGGTTTGATTAATCAACTTGAATTCCATAACTTTTTGCCAGCATGGTCTAAAGATGATCTAAGCCAATTTTGGTGAAAATCAGACAAACCGTCTTGGACGAGGTTGAACATTTTTAAAATGATTAAAAATAGCGAAAAAACTAAACCCTTGCCATTTTTTAATTTTGAGGTTCATTTGACTTGGCATGGGCCATGGATTCAGAGAAAGGATTCACCTTCAGTGCTTGGCTCCTAATAAATACTGTACGATATTGTTCATTGTTTGTTCATGTTAGGTAATACATTAACTAATGTTAACAAATGACACCATATTGTAAAGTGTTACCAAATATATAACTGCCTTACTTTGCATAACATATCCTTGACAAAAAAGGTTCTTTTTTTCTACTATTATGTACATTTTTCACATATATTTTACCTTTTTATATTATTTTTACTCATTGTGCTTTATTTGCATGAAGGATTCTTTTACTAGCTACTATAACTTTGTTAGTATGAGTGAATGTCAAACTGCCAATCACCACAGTAAACACCCTTCAGGTAATTCAAGAAATCACCATCAGAAAAACTGTTTGCACTTAATATGTGTGATGTAATACTTGATATGTATCAGTACATAACACTGCTGTTTGGTGCATTTATGTCACACTCTTTATACGGTGGACAGAATAGTATAAAAATAAACTTCTGTCACATGAGACACACTGACGATGAAGGGAAATATAAATGTATATTTGGACATATCATTGCAGACATTGAATATACTGTTATTCTTATATACACATTGTATTGGTTTTATATAAGATGTTATTGCTATATGTGTACACATGGATTTGCCAAGTATATGCAAATGCTATACATGTTTTTTTTTGTCAAACTGTTGCTGTTCTTTTGTATACCAGCAGACAGTATCAGTTACACAAACACCTCTCGATAAGAGAGAAAATGAAATGTTGTTTGCTGTGCTGTAAGTCTCTGAGATCTGCATGTGCCTGTCACAGACTGTTACATAGTCCTCGATGCTTGAATGAGAATGTTTTCATTGTGTTATCAAAGAGCATTTGTGGCACTGTGTTTCTCGCTCTGCAAGTCCCTCTGTGCTAAGAGGAGAAGGGCACACACCGCAGCGTTGTGTGAATGTGTAATCTAGCTCTGAATAAAACCTTGAAAAAGCAACAACGGGATATCTGCGCATCTGTGCTCTCGCCTCATTTACTATTGTATACAGTGATTCAGACTTACCTACCGTTTACTCAGTCTTTTTTAAAGTTATGCCTGTGTGAGAAGATACAGAACATCTCTGTCCCTGAACTAATGAATCACATTCTAGAACATTCACATACAGTGCACTCACTCAGAGGAACATTTAATTGCGTAGAAGTCTTTCAAAGCTCAGGACTTGAACCAGTGGCATGCACAGACCTCTGGAGGGGCAGGGGCGAACTTGCGTTAAGAGGGCACAATTGTGAACCGGGGTCACGTAGACTGAGCCCCCCCACCGACTATTAGGAACACAAATTCTAATATTTTTGATGAAATCCGAGAGCTTCCTGACCCTGCATAGACAGCAATGCAACTGACACATTCAAGGACCAGAAAGTTAGTATGGACATAGTTAAAATAGTCTGGGTCTTGAATGTGCTGTCTATGCAGGGTCAGACAGCTCTTAGATTTAATCAAAAATCATAATTTGAGTTCTGAAGATGAATGAAGGACTAACATGTTTGCAACAACATGAGGGTGAGTAATTAATGACAGAATATTCATTCTTTGGTGAACTGTTTAAGTGGAAATATCTACATTTGCTGTCTATTTATTTGGCAATAGACCATAGGCTTTGCATATTTCTACACAGTTGCACAATAAAACAGTTCAATGAATGATTCAAAAACTCATTCATAAAGACAGTCACTTTTTTAGTTTGTGAATGAATTATCTGTTTTGAACAAACCAATTCTATGAATGATTCAGCGACTCACTAAAAATGAAAGTCTCTTGCCACCAACTTTTTAACCAATCAATTTATATAACTTTTCCAGTCATTGATGATATATAAGGATTAGGAATTTTAAAAAATTATTTTGCTTAGAATTTGTGCCCAATAAAATATTTAGAGCTTGGAATAACTAGAAAAAAAATTCAATTATTGATGAGAAATGGCCAAAGCAGTATAACATTTTATTAATTTCAGGCCTAGGCACCCTGGTTTTCCAAAACCATAGGAATCCTGGTTCTACACAGAAAAAAAAAGCTGTTTTAGTTGTTTTAGCTCATTTTAAAGCTTTTTTGTTTTGTTTAAAATCATGAACTACTGACAAATGGCTCTTCATATAATCAATTTTCCACAAGACAATACAAAAAAAAAAAAATCAAAAATAACTAAAATAACCCTGTTTAAAAGTTTGGGAACCCTTGGTTCTTAATACTGTGTGTGTGGTTACCTGGATGATCTACGATTTGTTTCGTTTGTTCTGAACAGTTCAACTGAGCACTGTTCTTGTTCCTCTAGGTCCTGCAGATTCTTCAGTTTACCAGCATCTTTTGCATATTTTTTAACCCTTTCCAGCAGTGACTATATGATTTTGAGAGCCATCTTTTCAAACTGAAGGCAGGGGGGGACTCAAACACAACTATTAAAAAAGGTTCAAACATTCACTGATGCCTTCCGGGAAACGTGCATTGTCTGTGAAGGGCAGTACTAAATGGAAAAAAAAAACGTTTTCAACAAAAAAAGATCACATCTTCATTCTGCTCTTAATGCATTGTGTTTCCTTCGGGAATATTAGTGAATTAGTAAACTGAACCTTTTTAATAGTTGTGTTTGAGTCCCTCAGTTGTTCTCAGTGTGAAAAGATGGATCTCAAAATCATACAGTCACTGCTGGAAAGGTTTCAAATATGCAAAAGATGCTGGTTATGTGAAGAATCTGCAGGACCTGGAGGATTTTTCTGATGAACAGTGCTCAGTTTAACTGTTCAGAACAAACAAGGGAGTCATTCCCAATACATATAATTTGTATATATTTGGCTTACAGCACAGCATTTTTATCCATGGCAACAGACATGCACATTTACCTATCTGTAATCTAAATAGGAAGAACTGAGGGGTGTGGCCCAGGAACATCCGTGCAAAACTGGGAACTGCTTTACAGTGACAGAAACTTTATCATTTCATATTTTGCTACAGCAGAAAACAACAAAATGGAAGGGCTCCTGGATACAGAAGAGTTTTGCTGTTCGATCTGCCTGGATTTGCTGAAAGATCCAGTGGCCATTCCATGTGGGCACAGCTACTGCATGGAATGCATTAATGGTTACTGGAAGAAAAATGATAATTTGGGGGTCTTCAGCTGTCCTCAGTGCATACAGACATTTAGCCCTAGGCCTGTTTTGAACCGAAATACCATACTTGCAGATATGGTGGACAAGCTGAGGAAACTGGAACTTCTGGGTGACTCTCAGATTTATGACAACTGTGTGCCAGGTGATGCGACCTGTGATTTCTGTACAAGTATCAAACAAAAAGCTGTGAAGAGCTGTTTGGTATGTTTGGCATCTTACTGTCAAAATCACCTTCAAGCACACTACAAATCTCCCGCCTTGAAGAAACACAAGCTGATCGAAGCCTCCGAGAACCTGCAGGAGAAGATCTGTCCTCATCATGACAAATATTTGGAGATGTATTGTCGAACTGATCAACAATGCATATGTCTTTTGTGTGTGATGGACGACCATAAAGGTCACGATACAGTAGCAGCAGCTGTGGAAAGCACAAAGAAACAGGTAAAGAAACTAATAACAATCATCTTTCTTGTTCTGCCTAGCATGTTTAAGTAGCTTCATTCAATAAGACTTTTTCATGGTTTACAACTCTATGGAGGATGCCGTAAATTACAGTGTGCTCCAAATCCTTCGGTAGCCAAAATCATTTTCCACTGAGGCAAAGCACATTTTCCAAAGAGCACTCCACCTCAATATGAACAGCTTTCATTGTATAGAAAAGTTCACGCAACAGAGTAATTGGGAAAAAATGTGAGAGAAAGAAGGCATTGAATTGATGTGACGAGAATGACGCTTGCGCTTCCAGCCAAAAACAATAAAGTAACCGTAAATAAGTGTAACATTATAACGAAAAATACGACAAAACTATTTCCTGCTTCACATTCAAATTTCAACCTGTGTATGCAAAAAGGTGTTCAGTCTCGCTTCCTTTTCCTAAAATAAGAGATCGAAATCTTTTACCGTCAACGAATCAGAGAGAGGGTTGACTTGTTCGCTTTGACTGTGTGGTCAGCTACTTTGAATAGTCTGGTAGATATCCTCATATATAGTGCATAAACTCATTTGTTTGTGACAAAGGTTATTCTTACATTGTTCATAAAAATAAACAGTTAAGAGGAATAGGCAAACTTTTTGACTCGACGGACACATCAAGTTTTTTTTTTTTATATAAGTGAGTTACTACCTTACTGTATGTATACTTGTTAGGGGTGTGAAGAAATCTCGTCAGGGGTGTGACTGGTCTCGCAAGAACTTGACGATATACTCGCAAAACATTTTGCAGTGTTGTTCACATTAGAGCTGCACGATTAATCCCTGAAAGATCCTAAATCCTGATATTATTCCTAAATGACAGCTATTCGGCTATGTCTATTACGACTGTTTCACATTGCGCTGCTCACTCTGACGCTTACGATGTCATAGGCGTTAAGACATTCAAATCTGCATTCATGCTGCTTATGCTGCAGAAAGTGCTTTTTTAACCACATAATGATCATTATTTCTGTGTTACAGACATTTATATAACAGAAGTACTGGTATAAATGTTTTGGGCATAAACACTTATTGTCTACAGTAGCGATCAAAACGGAACTATCTTAACACTTGCACGTTTTGTAAAGCTTATTCTCTTCCACCAGGAGGTGGCGACAACGTTTAAAAAAGTATTTATCGCTGAATCATTTATTCAGGAGATTCCAATAGTGAAACAAGTCTTTTTGATCTAATATATTTTTAAAAAGACTTCAAGCAATGAGCCCTGTGTCAGAACCACTAGTAAATTATGTTGTTTTGTTTAAATGTAGATTTTTTTTTCTCTTCAGGATTGAAACTTTATTTACTTTAATTCATTAAAATAGAAGTTTAATTTAATAAAGTACAAGTTTATATCAAATGCACCTTTTTTTTTGTTTTTCAGTTGAATAAAATAATTTTTCCCTACATATTTCATCATTTTCATCATTCAGGTTTGATCGTCTTCAGAACACAATTTAAGATATTTTGGATGAAATCCAGTAGCTTTTTGACTGTCCCATTGACTGCCAAGTAAATAAAACTGTCAAGGCCCGGAAACGTATGAAAGACGTTGTCAAAATAGTCCATCTGCCATCAGTTGTTCAACCATAATTTTACGAAGCTACGAGAATACGTTTTGCATTCGTCTCCTCTATGTTACCGTAGCGCCATTTTGGAAAGTATCCACTGAACGTAAACAACGTACACTGTTCTGTATCAGCCACAACACACTGATGCGCTGTTTTCATTCAAATCATAGCGTAAATACACGTAGAAAACGTATCTGTGTGTTGTGGCTGATACAGAACAGCGTACGTTGTTTACGTCCAGTGGATACTTTCTAAAATGGCACTACGGTGACATAGAGGAGACGAATTGTTGACTAAAGTCGTTATTTTTGTTTTCTTTGTGTACAAAAAGTATTCTCGTAGCTTCGTAAAATTATGGTTGAACCACTGATGGCAGATGGACTATTTTGACAACGTCTTTCATATGTTTCTGGGCCTTGACAGTTTAATTTATTTGGCAGTCAATGGGACAGTCAAAAAGCTACCGGATTTCATCCAAAATATCTTAAATTGTGTTCCAAAGATGATCGAACCTTTTACGGGTTTGGAACGACAAAATTTTCATTTTGGCGTGGAGTAACCCTTTAGCGCCTATAAGTTGCACCTAAATTAACCTGGTAATGGTCAGGTGGTACAACTGTCACATGGTCCAAGCTCTCAGAACATTTCAAGCTTACAAGTTGTAAGAGAAGAATGTCACATGTTGTCATCTCAGAATTATGGTAATTGACCTATCGGTAAGCCCCGCCCCCCTTAGTTACCATTGCTGCCTGAGACAAACAAAAGAAGTTGCCCACTGTCTTTTACAATGACAGCTGCCAGTGTGAATACCTTGTCCAAAAATGTTTCTGATCAATTTTGAACACAGAATGACCACCTCTCGTTGAGGAGCATTCAAGTAGGGCCTAAATATGGCATGGAGGGATATATAAATATTTTTTAAATAAATATGGTGAGTAACAATTACTCTGGAAGCAAAGGTTTACAGATCGCAGTGCAAATGGGAGAAATCGCAAATCCAGGATCAACACTGTTCATGCACCGCAGTGTAACTAAGATTAATTAAAATACATTTAATCAGATTAACATGGAGAGGCACTGAAACGTAAACTTTCGTTTATGTGTTTTTGACCTACCTCCATGAAGCGAGAGTTAGCTGAGGTTTGTTCATCAGCCTGGACTCACTAATTTTAACATTAGCTAGTTTTAGTCAAAAATATTAATGGTATTAACAGACATTAACTGCTTAACTAAGACTATTAATCTATTAATCTGCTTGAACAGTTGAAACAGTAATTTAATGAGTATGACAACCAGAAAATGAACGTTGAATAATAAAATAAATTCCAAATTCCATTGCCAATCCTCTCAGGATACCTGGAATCAGTGTTACAAGTACCCCAGGCACAACAGATTAATTATTTTTGTAGCATAAACACCATCAAATCAACGAAAGCTTCGGATCTTGTGTTTCTCTATGGCGTTGAAAAATAAAGATGTCCAAGTTCTATTCCATGCAGCTGATACACAACTACCATTGGCACATCTGCGTTTGAGGGACGGGGCTTACCGATAGGTCAATTACGGCGTAGTGTGAACCAAAGACTATAGATTCATAGATATGTATAGATGCCCTATTGGACCACTCCAAGCATGTTTTTGGACGCTGCAATATGGCGGATGGCTTACGTATAGCTGCCCATAAAAGCAAAGTATATAGAATGCCCGAGATGTGTCACTTGTATGGGGGAAAATGCAACGCTCATTATGGCCGTGAAACCCCGCCTTCAGAATAAACGAGCCAATCACTAATCGGTAAAGTCAACATGCCACTGCAGCTGCTGTTTGAAGTCCTGTGCTACTTCCAAATTCGCCTAATATCCGTCCTAAATAGTATTCGAAAATAGAATTAGTATGTCCCAAATCATAGTCTGTTTTAAAAAGTATTCCAAAGACTCCCGGATGGTCTACTACTTCCGTTTAGAATTCGAAGTGCAGATTGAGAGGGCAGTTTAAACAGTGACAAGATATACGTAACTAAGCAACAGAGCGCCCATTAAAGACGCAGCTATGATGAAGTAGTATGCTCTAAAGCTTGCCTACTATTCTGCTAGATACTCAAAAGTATGTATTTTTCTTCACAAAAAGAGTTTTCCCATTAAAAGAGATAGCAGCTGTTTTCAAAGGTGGCCACCAAGTGAAAAGACTTGTCTTAAAGGGACTTTGCATGAATGCAGCTATGATTCCCAGTCTGAGGATGTGAACAGTCCCAAACAGAAAGTCACATGCTGTCATCTAAAGTAATTACGGCATGGTGTGAATGCAGCAAAATTCATCAATTCAAATGTGCACACTTTGTGCTGATTTCATTCTCTGAAACAAGTTCCATGGATTTATGAGATGATGAATTTTTGCTTGTTGTTTTGGGCTGGTAATATCATATAAAAAAAAATACTACACACTGATAATTCAAATAAAAATGAATGTGTTCATCAGTAGTTGATGCAATGTTGATGTAACAGTGAGTCCGTGGAAAGGAGATCCAAATGCAACTTTATTAAACACAGTTCATGGTACAACAGGCAGGGTCAAAACACAGTAATTGGATAACGTAGGCACAGCAAAGAGTAGTCAGAGTCCAAGCAATAGGTTGAGGCAGGCTGCTAGCAAACAAGAGTAATCCGATAGACAGGCGGGGGTCGATAGGCAGGCAGATAACAATCAGAGTAGAAGCCAGGTCAGGAACAGGATAACAAACACAGGAAAAAATGCTCAGAATTGTAGCCACAGCAATACAAGACTTTGCAATTAACTGAACATGAGAATGGCTTTTATACTGTGTGGGTAATGAGGGGAAATGTGGAGTTTCTGAAGAGAGTTCAAAGTTCCAGTGGTGGCTCCCTCTGGTGGTGATCGGAGGGAGCCACAGAGGCTTGATTCGTGACAGTTGAAACCCTTCTAAAACCCAAAATGATTTTTGTAAATCCAATGGTCAAATGCTGTGTCGTCATCTGACTAATGACTAATCTAGGTGTGAATGTCCACAAAACTGGACTTTCTGAATGCAAACATGCCTGTGTCGCAATAAATAGTAAATCTGATGCTGATGACATTACTGAGCTCATTCTGACTGAATCTATTGGATTTTGCGGATATTGCGTTAAATTACTAATTTAGGACCAACTGCCTGAAGGGCCGGAGAAGCGGGACATTTATGGCCAGCAGGCCGTACCTTGCCCCATTCTGCTATAGGGTAATCCAGAGCAATGTAAAAAATATCTTAAAAATAGGGCAGCGTGTTATCACATTAATTCTCCACAGAATAAGTGTAGTTAAAAGGCATTTCAGTTTTTTCACTGAAAAAATGTAATGTAATGTAACATTTTTTACTTTCCAGCCAAAAATCTTAAATCAAGAAGGATTTTCTAGACAAGCAAAAATTATTGTCTTGTTTTCTAAAAAAAAAAGAAGTCAAAATTAAGTTAGTTTAATCTGCCAATGGGGTATTTTTTCTGAAAACAAGACAAAAAATCTAAGTAAGTAAAGCATTTTTTGCAGTGTACAATGAACACACTTGTGTTTCTTCACAGAAAGAGCTAGGCATGACACGACAGAAATACAAGCTCAAAATCCACGCTAAAGAGAAGGACCTGCTGGAGCTTAAACAGGCTGTTGACGCCCTGAAAGTAAGAACGATTTGAACTTTTAAATAAAATACAAGATTTAAAAAATATATATAAAATATTGGATTTTTTCCCCCCTAAAAGAGCTCTGCACAGTCTGCTATGGAAAATGGTGAACAGATTTTCAATGAGTTGATTCAGTTTATTGAAAGGAGGAGGAGTAAATTCAGAGATCTGATCAGAGATCAAGAGAGAGCTGCAGAGAGCATGTTGCAGACACTGGAGCAAGAAATCACTGAGCTCAAACAGAGAGATCATGAGCTTGAGATGCTTCTGAAGTCTGAAGATCATGTTCAAGTCCTTCAGGTAAGCCTCATCCCAGTGCTGACTATTAAAAATATGCCCCTAAAATCAGAGTCAAATTCTAGTCTCTCATTTTTTACAGAACTGTCACTCCTTCTCTTCCGGCCTTCCTGACCCACCCTTCACTATAGCTACACTCTCAGATTTTGGCAAGGTGAACGACGCAATATCTGCTCTAAAGAAAAAGCTTGAAGATGTGTTTAAAGGAGAATGGCTGAGGATCTATCAAGCAGGTAAGGGGAAAACACCCTAAGCTGGGTGTTTCTTTCTTTCTGCCTACACAGTTTCTGTTTAGGTCATTTGCAGATTGTTGTGTAATTCTACCTTTTCGTTAAATCATTTCCTTGTGATGTACACATGCTTTCCATTTTCTCTTCAGCAAGATCAATGAAGATCCTTCACTGCACGGTGCCCAAGATTAGATCAGAGTTCTTGCACCGTAAGTCAATCTAATGCACTAATGCAAAGTGCTATTGATTTTACAATGTTGAGCAGACATTATTTGAGTCTTCCTTCAGAAATTACTTTAGCATTTTGGATGTGGTGCTTGAGAGACATTTTGGATTTTTTACCAGAGACTACTTTCTTATGTATCTTTACTGTCAATTGCATCTTCTATCAAATAAATGAATCTTACCCCATGAGCCCACAGTCCTCATCTGATATGTATTTATTTAATCATGGCTCAAGACGAAAATACGATACACCATAAATAAACATCCTTGATCTTTTATCCTCTATCCATTACTTAGATTCCTGTCCGCTGCAACTAAATCCTTTAACAGCCCACAAAGACCTTAGTTTGTCCAAGGGGAACAGAGAAGTGGCCGTTCGGAGCCGAGTGCAATCCTGTCCCGACCACCCGGAGCGCTTTGATTACTGGTGTCAGGTGCTGGGCACTGAGGGCCTGACAGGCTGCAGCTACTGGGAGGTGGAATGGAGTGGGATGGGAGTAAACATTGCTGTCACATATAAAAACATTGCCAGGAAAGGGGACAGCGGTGAAGCTCATTTCGGTCATAATGACAAATCCTGGAGTTTGTTCTGCTGCAAGAAAGGTTACGCTTTTTGGCACAACGGGACCGTCAGTAAGATTTCAGAGCCTGGCTCGACAAAGATTGGCGTTTATCTGGATCATAGGGCCGGGACGCTAGCGTTTTACAGCATTGATGACTCAATAACTCTCCTTCACAGAGTTCACACCACATTCACACAGCCTCTCTACCCTGGCTTCGAGTTTTCATGCTATGATGCCTCAATCAAGTTGTGTCAGTTGGAGTAAGGGAAAAAGGGGAGGCGCGTTTGGCATTGGAAATAAAAGGGTAAAAGATTAATGATATATACAGTACAGTAGTAAAGAAATAAGATATACAATACAGTTATATTACAGTGGGAGGTGGGTTTGTTTCTTTCTAGTGTAGTCTAGTATCACTGAGATCCTATTATAGTTTTTGAATTGTATATTTTCTGCTTTAATTTTTTTTTAAAAAGTTTTAGTATTTTTTTTGTGTTTTTGTCATTTTTATTATTTTTTGTTGTTTTTATATATCTATATAGTTTTTAGTGTATATATATATTTCAAATTCAGTTTTAGTTGTTTTGGTACATCAAGTTAAAGTAGTTACGTTGCTTTGGAAAATAGCTGAAATAAAATAACTACCTTTTTTTAATGTTTTATTTCAGTTATTTCATGTTTAACACACACACACACACACACACACACACACACACACACACACACACACACACACATATATGTACACATACAACATTTGCAATTTCTAATATTGGTTTCCTATTTTAATGTACTTTAAAATATATTTCATATAAGTTATTTCTATGCATTGCTGACTTGTGTGTGTATATAAAAATATATTATATATACACTGCCATTCAAAAGTTTGTGA
The DNA here is from genome assembly GCA_033026305.1 of Cirrhinus molitorella. Lineage (NCBI taxonomy): Eukaryota > Metazoa > Chordata > Actinopteri > Cypriniformes > Cyprinidae > Cirrhinus > Cirrhinus molitorella. The sequence goes on along the minus strand of CM065124.1, from coordinate 14,286,234 downwards.
TCAGTACGATTTTTTGTTTTTTAAATAAGTTTCTTATACTCGTCAAGGCTGTATGTATTTGATTAAAAATACTGAAGAAAAAAAACAGTAATATTGTGAAATTTAAATACTTTAAAATATAATTATTCCAGTGATCAAAGCTGAATTTTCAGTGTCATTTCTCCAGTCTTCGGTGTCAAATGATCCTTCAGAAATAGTTCAACATGCTGATTTATTATCAGTGGAAACAGTACTGCTTAATATTTTTTTGGAACCTGTGCTAGCCTACTTTTTTTAGAATGAACAATTCAAAAGAACAGCATTTATTCAAATATAAATCTTCTAACAATCTTTGCTATCACTTTTTATCTATTTACCACATCCTTGCTAAATAAAAGTTTGGGAATAAAAATTCACACAAACTTTTGAATGGTAGTGTATATTGTTAGGAAAGATTTCTATTTTAAATAGTTGGTGTTTAAATTTTAATTAATCAAAGAATTCTAAAAAAAAATAATCACAGATCACAAAAAATATTAAACAGCTGTTTCCAACATTGACAATAAATCAGAATATTATAATGATTTCTGAAGGATCATGTGACACTGAAGAAAATGCAGCTCTGCTTATATTTAAAAAAATATTAACATACAGAACCGTTATTTTAATTTTTTTATCAAATAAATGCAGCCTTGATGAGCATAAGAAACTTCTTTAAAAAACATTAGAACAGAACAGAAGTGTGTGTGTGTGTGTGTGTCACACAGATAGATAGATCTTTTTTTTTTTTACTCAGCCACACAATCCTGACACATTTATATGTATGATAATTTCTTTCCATTTAAACTAAACACACAGTAAATTGCTGTTATTTCTGTCTGTGGAATGTCCCGTGAGGTTAATATTGTCTGAATACCTTTGCTTCTCTGTCAGCTCAGTACAAAATAAAATACAATTGTTTACCATTATATTTGCTGTGCCTTTAAGAGACACTCGTAGAGTCTTTCATTTGGTATTTCATGACAACTAGTATGTAACAGTACAATTACTCAAAGTGGTGAAAGTGGTGAAAGACGCTCCAATTTTAACCAAAGCCTTGAGGACAAATAACAGAAACAGCGACATCTGGTGGCTAAAAGTGCTAAATGCAGGCCTTGAGAGGAAAAGCAACCACAAATCTACCAGAGAAATAGAGAATATGTTCTGCAGTATCAAGTGATTAGAAATTTTAAAAGTGAACCGTGAGCGAAACTGTAAAAATTACTTAAATATATATATTTTTTAGGTTAAAGTGCCAAAAATAAGTAGACTAGGCCTACATTTCAGAGAAAGGCACTGATAGTAGTCTTCGTGAATGAACAGTTAGAGGTTAATAAAGTTTTTTTTAATAAATAATACACTATTAAATGTAAAAGCTTATATGAGAGGGCACTGATGGACTGAATGAATGAATGATGAGAGACTGACTGAGGAACAGATCCGGTTCCACACTTCACCAATGTGGTTTCAAACCATGTTATACTATACCAGCGCCAGTTTGAAGCTGAAAATATGCTATTTGGCAGTGCACCAAGATGCAGTGCTGCTTATTTTGGAAACAACACAACATTCCCACAAGACATATTTTCACATAGTTACTGAGGTGATTCAGATTAATTATACTGATTTACAACTGAGATTAAACTATTTGCTTGTCAGCTGCAACTTGGGGTTATTAAATCTAGATTTGTTTAAAGGTCAGGTTCTATTGAATGCCGCCTTATATTTTGGCTGAATCTTTTGTTTATCTACGTCGAGCACGTTTTAGCCCAGCGCTCATTTGAACGGTCCCACGTCTGAACGCCTCAGAACTACTGTCATGAAATGTTCCTGACTTGCCCTCTCACCCATTGCCCTCACTTACTGAAACATTCAAAGTAAACTTGGCCACTGTTAAGCATCTAAATGGCGTAATAAGATGTCATGGGACTAAATGTATTTTACAAGACTTTGAGAAGACTCTCATCCAAACCCAAAGTAAACACGCAGTGGACACAGTTCGGGTGTTAGAATACGCTAAAATACCCGTGTACGTGGTTATATGATGTATAGCCTTAAAATGAAATACTAATTTGTAAATAATGGTTTATGAGTAAGCTGATATATTTCAAATATCTCGTACTTAACGTTACCTCAATCACTGCAGCGACGTCCTGCAAAAGTAGCCGATTGTTTATGGTTGAAAAGGAACAAGCACCAACTAACATATAGAACAAATATAAATACGAATTCACTAAAAACGTTAAGCGAAAACACACACTTTCCAGTAGGGGGCCTCAAAGAGATCCTCTGTTGTCCAAATAGGCAAGTCACTTCATTTACATTCGTAAACTAACCAAAACAGTCACTAAACTATTCCACATTGTTTTCTGACAGTTCATTGACTGTGATAATAACCTGTATTTAATTATTATAAATCTTGATTTTCTGCCTTTACAAATGTTTGGATGTTTGAAAGGGCTGTAATATATCCTCTGTGGGGGCAGGGGTGAAGTCACAATAAAGACACTGTGTACAAAGGACATGTTCACTGTGATCCCACAAATAGACATTAAGCCAAAAATGAAGTTAGTTTCTCAAATAAAAGAACAAATGAGGAAAAGCATGCAGTTTTGATTTAAAATGCCTGTTCCTTAAATTACCAAATACCCACATAAATGCACATATTAGTGGATCAAAACATAAAAAATCCATAATATCATGATAATTTATTTTGCATACAGATTAAAAACATTAGTTCCATTCAAATATGCAGTCAGGAAGGAGTAACAGTTACATACTTACATACTTACAACTGTACGCCTGCCTTCTGTTTTACCACAGATTTACCACTTAAGTAGCACAGTCTTTATTATTATTGCCATATTTTAGCAATATACCATAATTCAAATAAAAAATTATACATAAAATGATGGTATGATAGTAACTATACACTGATTATCATTGGACTGTTAGTGGGAGGATGTTGTCATCCAGGTCGACTGTCCATGTGTGACCCCATCTGAAAGGATCGGATATCCTCTCCGATGAATTCAGTCACTGTGGGGAGTAGAAAATGTGGTAGAAATCATTTCATTGATTGATACAGATCTGTAAGATGCTAGTTAAAGGAATAGTTCACACCAAAAAATTATATTCTTTTGCAAATCTCTTAATGAAAATCATACCATACATTGCAATGTCCACTTGTAACATTAAAAATATTAGATAATTAGATTTTTTTGACAAAATAGTATAGAGCCATTTATTGGTTATTGGCCATAACATTAAAATAATTATTGGCTTATGGGCTTATCCTTTTCATGACATTCCGAAAATATTTATATTACATGCATATGATATTCAATATTATATTATTATAATATTGAATATCATGTTTTATATTAAATAATATTTAATAAAAATATTACATTATTAATTTATATTTTATAAATAATTATTATATATAATTACACTACCAATCAAAGTTTTGGAGTCAAATTTTTAATATTTTTAGTCTCATGTAAAAACATATATAGTAAAATATTACTATAATTTAAAATAACTTCTGAATATATTGGAAGTAGATCTTTGTAACATTATAAATGAGTAATTTCTATAATAAAATAATTAGATATAAAACTAGTTTAAAAAAAAAAAAAAAAAAGAAGGAAAAAATTATTTTAGTTTTTAGTGTTGTATTTTTAATAACAACTTTAACAACTTTTAGACAAACTAGTATAGAATTTTAATATGAGCGATTTATTGGTTATCAGCCATAACATGAAAATAATTATTGGCTTATGGGTATCTGTATCAAAACATTCAGAAAATAATTATATTACATTATGAAATCACATTATATAATAATTATATGTACTAATAAAATAAAAATTATAAAAAAAACTAATTTCTTAAAAAAAAAATAGGAGGGAAAAATAATTTTTGTTTTTAGTGTTTTATTTTTACAAACCAGTATAGAATTTTAATATGATCAATTTGTTGGTTATTAGTTGGTTATTATTATTATTATTAACATGAAAATAATTACTGGCTTATCTGTATCATGACATTCAGAAAAATAATTATATTATATACATAAGAATACAATATTATAATAATATTATGTTTTAATATACATACATAATAAATAATTATTATTGTATATAATTACAAAATATATATGATACACAAAATATTAAATTATTTTAGTTAATATTTTATAAATAATTATATATAATATTAAATAATTATTATTTTATATAATTACACTACCAATCAAAAGTTTTAGAGTCAGATTTTTCATGTTATTGCTGCATGTATTTGATTCAAACTACAGAAAAACCTCTAGGATCGTAAAAAAAATAGCCACTTATTGGTTATCAGCCATAACATGAAAATAATTATTGGCTTATATTCATTCATAATTTTAATATCCGTGCATCTCTATTATGACATGCACAATCAATTACACCCACCTTCCTCTAGTGTGATATGCTGCATCGGAGAGGGGCCCGTGAAGTCCGGGGTTCCCTCCAACTTCATACCGGGGCCTGTGTCTCTTTCAGCGGGACGCATCTGGTGCTCCCAGCTCTCATATTGGCCATACGGAGGTGGGCACAGGTCCTGATAGTGGCTAGTGTTTGATGGAGGCGAGGAGCACATCTCTTGGGGGCAAGGACAATGTGGATATGGAGAGTGAGAGAGTGGAGGAAGGGGCGAGGTGGAGATCGGACTGCTTGCAGGGAATGGGCTCAGAGAGCAAGAGTGTGAGGGAGAAGGTGAGGAGGACAGATAGGGAGAGTCGAGCCATGGAGAGGGAGACGGGGAGGGAGAAAGAGGTTGTGAGGCTCTTGGGTACATGGGAGGAAGAAGCTCTGTGAAGCCCAGCTCCAGGCTCTCAAAGCTGGGATGCCTTTCGGTCAGAGCACCTCGACCTCCACTGTCCTCGGAAACCTCCGGTTTGCGGCAGTAGTCCTCCTGGTAGCCATGCGAGGAGTAAGAGTACTCGTTGGGATATGGAGGCAGGTGGAAAGACATGCTTCTGTCATCTGCAGATAGGTCTGACCTCATGTCCACAGTGCTGCCGCTCCCCATGGGGCAAAGTGTCACCCCTTCCAGGGGTAAGATGGAGGGACGGGACAGCAGCGGATCTTCCTCTTTAAACATGACTAGAAAATGAGGAAAACACAGAAGCCAAGAGATTACAACACTTCTTATGCAATCCTCCATGTATTGAGATGTATGACTCAACATCACAGATGTACCATGACATTCAGATAAAAATCATATTTAATAATCAGTTTGGGATTAGTACGATTTTTAATGTTTTTTAAATACATTTTTATGCTCATCATGGTTGCATTTTATTTGATCTTACTTATTTTAATAATGTAATATAATTTATTTAATTAATCCAAAGCTGAATTTTCATCAGCAATTACTCCAGTCTTCAGTGTAACATGATCCTTCAGAAATCATTTTAATATGCTGATTTATTATCAATGTTGGACGCAGCTGTGCTGCGTAATATTTTTTTGGAAACTGTGGTTCTTTTTTTAGCATTTTTTGATGAACAGAAAGTTTAAAAGAACAGCATTTATTTGAAATACAAATATTTTGTAACAATATACAATATAGTTTAAAAGTTTGATATCAGTTTTTTTTTCTTTCTTTTTCCGTAAGAAAAATATGTTTATTTTGCAAGGATGTTTAATTGATAAAAAGTGAAAAAGATTTCTATTTCAAATAAAATGCTGTTGTTTTTAACTTTTTATTTTTATTTTATTTTTGTTATAAAATGCAGTTTTGCATCACATAAATACATCATATTTTACAGTATATTAAAATAGAAAACCTTTTTTTTTTTTTTTGACCAAATAAATGCAGCCTTTGTGAGCATAAGAGACTTTTTTTAAAAATCAAAAATCTTACTGATCCCAAACTTATGAACAGTGGTGCATATGTTACCTAATATAAAACACCAAATTATTTTAACTAATTGTTTTAGATTTAATTATATGTAATATTATTTTTTATAATTAGACTACCATTCAAAAATCTAGGGTTGGTAAGATGTTTTATAATAATGTAAAATATTATTACAGTTTAAAATAACTGTTTTCTATTTTAATATATTTAACATTTAAAAAGTAATTTTACATTTTCAGCAGCCATTAATTCTAGTCTTCAGTATGATCCTTCTGAAATTTTTCTAAGGTTTTTTTTTATTTTTTTTTTTACATTTCTTATTATCAGCATTGAAAACAGTTGTGCTGTTTATTATTTTTGTATTTTTGCATTTTTTTTTCTGGATTCTTTGATGAAAAGGAAGTTCACAGAATCGTATTTATTAAATCTTTTGTAATATTGTACGTCTTTACTTTCACTTTTGATCAATTTAATGCATTCTTAAATAATAAAAATAATACTTTATTTTTAAAAATGGTAAAACTGCTCTTCTGTGATGCTACTTTGGAACATTTTATTGGAGATCAAAGCAGCATATGACGCTCAAGCTGAAAGTGCCTTTAGATTATGAAAGAGAATCTGTTCTGTATTACACACCACACGCAAAAGACATATTTTGCATCTCTTGTCAACAGCAGATAAATACCACGTGCAGAGATTTTCTCCCATGTAAAGCATAGCAAATGGCCACCTGTATAACACTCACTGGGCAAATATTTAAAGCAGTGCGTGCTGCTCCTCTTTCTCTTCCCGTTGGACACGTACAGGCAGACTGATACTGGGTGGTTCAGCGAAAGATCGTTATAGGCTGGCACTCGTACACAAAGCAAATTCTGCACCATAAGAAAATACAGATATAATTAGTTCATTTATTTTCAGTTTACACTGTGTAACACAGTGTGACCTTTTCATATGGTTTATGGCTGATTTACCTCATTGCTTTTATCCCTGTCAACATGTGCCTCCTCCTCCCACTGGACTTTGCCATCTAGAAATAAAAAATAAGCAATAAGGCTGCATTTATTTGATTCAAAATACAGTAATAAAGACAGCAATATTGTGAAATATCATAACATTACCTAAAATTACTCAGCAATACAGTAATGTATTCTTGTGATGGCACAGGTGAATTTGCTCTAGCCATTACTCCAGTCTTAAGTGTCACATGATCGTTCAGAAATCATTTTAATGTGCTAATGTGGCACTGAAGAAACATATACCTGATCCTCTCTCCATAAAGAAAACTCTGGAGGTGGGTAGAAAGTTGGTCCCACCTAGAAGTAGTTCCTCGCCTCCCTCTGTTGAACAGGAAGTAAGACTGATAGACTCCACTACAGGAAGCTCCTGTGCAGAGCGCTGTGCTGCAGGCAAAAATTTCCGCTTTTTAATTTTAATGGAAGATCACAAGTGCATCCACCTTTTTATTCTCGTAAGAGCAGGCGCGGCCGTTTGTAAATTTTATGGGTCTGGCTTCTCGTCTCATCCACGTACAGAAACATCAAATTAGTGTGTCTTACCATAATATTTCAATGTATTAATTATGAAAACACTGGTTTGTAGTGCAAACAGTTGTACTGCACGTTGTTATTCTTCTTGTTGTTTCGCGTTGAAGAAAAAGGTGGATAGGATGATATTAAAAAGTGAGATAAGAGGCAAATTAAACATAGGGGCTGCGGTTAAACATGCATAATTGTGATTTGCCACACTCACAGCATTCAATGGGTAAAGAGGACACCTGCAGGGCTAAGACTCGTCCTGGAGGTACGATGGGTGGAGACAGAGGAAGGTGTGTGCGGAACACCAAACGCACTCGAGTGTTTTTTCTCCCTACATCTGTCTCTCCTTTTCGGAGTTCAATGTCAGAGTTCCTCAGCTTTAGAATACCTGCACAGTCAATGCTGAGAGAGAAACATAGGAATTCATGTATGATCATTTATTGAGTATCTATGACATACGATCAGGGGGGCAGAGTCTCACAGGGCAGTCATGTTGTTCTCTGGGTTGAGTGGGATGTCCAGGAGTTTGGTGCCAGCCTGGATGCTCTCCTGACTAGCTGTGCCTACCATCTTCCCTGTTACTCTGTGTGAAGAGGAGTATTTTACGTTAAAGGATTAGTTCACTTCCAGACTTCAACGGCCAATGGGTTGAAGGTCCGAACTGCAGCTTTTAAGGGCTCTACATGAAAGAATATGGGTCTTATCTAGTAAATGGATCGGTCATTTTCTAAAAAAAATAAAAATGTATATACTTTTTTATCCACAAATGCTCATCTTACACTAGCTCTGAGATGACATCTTCAAAAATGTTGGATAAGGTGAAAAACTCATTTTCTCCTCCAACTTCAAAATTGTCCGACACGTCACATGTGCATGATTATGAGTGTGTGATGTTGAGCATTTTTGGTTAAAAAGTGTATCAATTACATTTTTTTTTTAGAAAAAGACAGATCGTTTCGCTAGATAAGGCCATTATTCCTCGGCTGGGATTGTGTAGACCAGAGGTCTTCAACCCTGTTCCTGGGGACCCACTATCCTGAAGAGTTTAGCTACAACCCTAATCAAACACACCTGAAGCGGGCAATCAAGCTCCTCAAGACTGCTTGAAAATTGCAGGCAGGTGTGCTGAAGCCGGTTGCAAATAAACTTTCCAGGCAAGTGGGCCCCCAGGAGCAGGGTTGAAGACCTCTGGTGTAGACTCCTTTGAAGCTGCATTGAAACTGCAATTTAGACTTTCTTCTCGTTGACCACCATTGAAGTATATGGAGAAAAATCCTGGAATGTTTTCCTCAAAAACTTTAATTTCTTTTTGACTGAAGAAAGAAAAACATGAACATCTTTGATGACATGATGGTAAGTAAATTATCAGGAATTTTTTATTCTGGAAGTGATGGATCTACTAAAAACACGTTGCGCAATGTCATATGAGAGTTTTACCTGTGTATTTGATAAAAAGGATGAGGACGTATTGATCTGTCATCGGCAGTTCCTACAAACACCTGTAAGGACAGCGGCTGTCTCTCAGTGTAACCTGAGAGCTGAACAATAGAGAAGAGTCAAAAATTAACATCTCTTGAACATTTCTCATTTTTCTTTTTCAAATATGTGAAAGTCCACTGAGGTCATGCCTTTTATATTGATTTATTTACTTATTTATTTATTAATTTATTGTTTCTTTTACTACAGACCAACAACAATCTAAAATTCAAATCAGTAATACAAGTAAGTCACACAATTATGAAGTAACAGCACCACCTGTACAGCATAGTACACTATAGCTTATGAGTGTCACCTTCACTACTGGATGGCCTCCGGGAGAAGCCTTTACTGCTCCTCGACTTCCTTCAGTTTCATAATGTGCACGGTGGTGTGGTCTGGGCTGTACCTCTATGCGCAGTTCATACTGGTCAAACTGTGAAGGCAGCGGCCAGTCAAGTGGTGGCAGTGCATTAGATCTAGGGCAGAAATAAGGAAGCAGAGACAATGTGAGGTAAGAGGTCAAACATCAACATTATTCTGATTTCTATCAGAATCTAAACCTAAAATAGTGAGCAAAACAGCATGCTTCATTCCATAGATTAGTGTTTCAAACTGTAGCATGCTACATTTTTATCACATGACCTCAGAATACTGCATGTTTAATTCAGAAAATGGCATATATGTATCATCTTGGAAATAAAAATGTTTACTGTTAAACATTTGACAGTCTATCAAATAATCTGTGACCATATGAAGAATTCAGATGCAAAAGCCTCTAAATCCATCTGATATCTTTCTTAAAAAAATATATATATTTTTATCAGGCTCCGATGTATAGGTTTCTATGTAAGTACTGGTACTTCTGATTGGGCTAAGGGTGGGATTTTAGCCAGTTTGAAGTAAAAGTATTTGATGAACGGGTAATATGTGTCCAGAGGATTCACTCATTATCATTATCTCATTTTTGACCATATATATATATATATGTGGGGTGTCTCCTCTGAGGAGGCAAGGGAGGCAGTGTCTCCTCAAAATAAAACAACACCAACATTACAAAATATACTATTAAAAAGTGTATAAATCACTCGTTTTTCTAAAGAAACATTGTCCAACAGTGATAGAGTTACAGTAGGAGTCTGTTTCTCTGTCACCTTTCCTGACCCCATTGAGTTTAACAGAACCCCTAAATCATGCGGTGGGTTTGGTTGGGGGGTAATTGAGAATGTATGGGGGAAAGTCACGTGAGAGGAGGTAATGATCGCCTGAGATTGGTTCATATGATAAATCCCACTACTTGCGTTTGTGCGCATTCCGCATTCGCAAATGAGTCTGAATGAACAATATAATGTCATTAATGGGAAGACGCATTTTAAAAAATAAGTACACATACATAGATATAATCACTTTCTTACGTCAAAATAAAACTTAAAATGGCATGAAAACATAATGCTCCAGAAAGAAAAAAACGTGCATTAAGTGCCAGGGTGAAAACTTTTGAACAGATTGGAGATGTGTAAATTTTTCTTAGTTTGCCTAAATATCATATTTTTTCATTTAGTACTGCCCTTCAGAACCTACAGAAGAAAGTTATGTTTCCTAGAAGACAAAATAAGTTACATTTACATGATCTTCAAATTCAAAAAGTTTTCACCCTCCGGCTCTTAATGCATCGTGTTCCCTTTTGAAACATCAGTGAACATTTGAACCTTCTGTAATAGTTGCATATGAGTCCCTCAGTTGTCCTCAGTGTGAAAATATGGATCTCAAAATCATACAATAATTGTTGGAAAGGGTTCAAATACACAAAAATGCTGGAAAACCAAAGAATTTGTGGATTTTTCTGATGAACAGCAGGCAGTTTAACTGTTCAGGATTAACAAGGGACTCATGAACTATCATTAAACAACAAAAAAAAAAACACACAGCTATGGATTATTCAGGTAAGAACACAGTAATAAGAATCAAGTGTATGTAAACTTTTGAACAGGGTATTTTTTTTTTAATTTAACTATTATTTTCTCTTGTGGACTATATGTAAATGTCTTTTATGTGAAATATCTTATTCAGGTCAGTACTAAATAAACAATAACATGCATTTTGTTTGATCCCTCTTATTTTGGTAAAATAATTAACATTTTGCAGATTCTGAAAGGGGGATCTAAACTTTTGACCTCAACTGTATTTAATGATACATACAATGAACTTAAAGCTCACATATATTTAAAATCTAAATTAATAAATTTTAATTTTATTTAATTAATTTAAATTTAACGTGATGATGTCATGTGACAATGTATCATACTGCTTTTGAAATTTTTGCTTTCTTTTGCACATACTATTCATGCTGTTTTAAGTTTTAGGCAGGCAGTGTTCAGTGCATGAGCCACAGTATGTAATAAATAAGTGTGTGCAAACCTAAAGAGAGGACTGTGAGCGCTGGCCCTGGTTCTGCCCCAGCCCAGAGCAGGAGGCACAGACAAGTAATCCATCCCTAGTGTGGGGGGATCCCTCCTCAGCTGAGCCACCTCTGGAAGGGGGCAGGGAGAGGTCTGAATGGGGGTCAGCTCCGGTTCGATATCTCTTGATGACATCTGGATTAGCAGAAGGGGATTATGACAGAACATAAATTCATTTCATGCATACTTCATTTGATTACCAAGAATGGACCATCAGTGAGTTAAATAGCCATATTTCAAAAGGATCACCTGTTCCAGAGAGGTCTTCCTGGTCTTCTGTGGGATGTTGAGCTCACAGCTCGCTGGAGCCTGAGACTGAGCTGAGGTTTCTCCCGTGTCCGGAAGAGAGGAGAGATCCTCGGAGTAGCTGCTTCTGCGGGAAGTGCTGGGGGAGGCCAGTGGCGAGTTCCTGCGCTTTTTGCCTCCCGGAGATGTGGGACGCGAAGAGGGCGATAGGCAGAAGTGGGCAGTAGCTTCGTTGAGCTCGTCCTCCTCCACCAGGAGAGAATCACAGCTGGAAGCTGGACTCAGCCATCCACGAGATGAGGAACTGGAAGCAGGGCTGGGGCTTGGACTGAGGGAACCTGCCCCTGTCATTACGTCACGGTAAGAGTCCAGCAGGGGCAGGTATAGACGCTCCCTGTCCCAGCCACCTCCGCCGTCCCAGTAACTTCCCCCTGCTGGACCTGAGTCATCTTCAGGGGAGATAGTGGTGATCTGGATGCTAGGGCACTCAAGCACTCTTGACTCTGATACCTAGAACAGAAAAAGAAGAGGATCCGATATTATTGTGGGCTAAACATAAAAATAACTGTGACATTATTGAACTGTTACAACTAATGAATCTACAGCATGACCGAAACACACAGCAGTGTTTTTATGAATGGAAGATTCTTGTCAGACAGTTCTTTTTAGTGAATCAAAAAACATATAGCACAAACATAGTAGTCTGACACTCGAACTAAACACTTTTATCAGTCTGCTGATCAGGGTTTTTTTAGTGAATCAAAAAAAGCAGCACAACCAGTGTAGTCCAGAGGATATGACTCTTATGAATCAGTTATCTTCAGTAAATCAAACACATAAATCTTACAACTACCTGTGAATTTAAATCAGTATATTTACTGACTGGTAATTCATATGCAGTGTTGTTTAACATTATTTATATACTATAGCATTTATTGTGAATTAACTTTTATATTTTCAATTCTAGTTTAAGTTTAATAATTCTTATATGCTTCTGTCATTTTCATTAGTTTAACATTTTTAATCAAATTATTTAGCCTTTTTTATGTATTTATTTTACAATTAAGTTCTTCCTCTAATGTCTATATATTTTTAAAGCGTTATTTAAGCTTTATTTCAATTAATGAGAATTTTTTTAAAGGTTTAATTAACAGTATTGTTCATATGACAATGTGTATGTTAATATTAGTTTTCTCAGAATTTAAAAATAGAAATTTGCTCGCACACCATTATGACATTTTTTTTTTTTTTTTATTATGTTGTCTCTAAACAGTAAATATCAATAAAAATTTACACATATTTTGCAAGAACTGTTTTAAATGAATATTAAATACTTAAATAATACGTTATTCATCATTATTAATATACTACTTTAACGTTTATTATTGTTGTGAATTATCTTTTATGTTTCTTTTTTTTTCTAATAAATTATGTAGCTTATTTATTTAATCGTTAGGTTTAGGTTCTTCCTTTAATGTTTATATATATTTTTTTCAATTTAGCTTTATTTAAATTAATGAGTACTATTAGTTTATTATTAGTTAAAGTTCAGCGTTTTCTTCTCAGAAGTGCAAGTTTATGTCTCACAATTTTGACTTTTTTTCTCAGAACTGAGAACACACCATTATGACATTTTTTATTTTTTAATAACTATTAATGGTTATGGGATTGTATTTATGCTGTCTCTAAACAGTGAATATCAATAAAGTTACATCTTTAAATTTACTCACTATTTTAAGAAATAAATAAAAAATAATAATTATAACTTCTCTCATTACTTGGCAATAGACTTGCATTTCTTTTTTCCAAATATTAAAAGAACCATTAATGGAACCAATGACGAGCCAGGATTGTTATTAGAAATCAAAAGAACGACTGGAATCATTATATTTTTGTACAATTCCTCATTCTATTCGAGACCCTGTTTACTTTGTATTTTTGAGCGAAACAAGACATTCAAGGAGAAAGGACTTGATCTTATCCTTCACAATAAGATTACGAAGATAAACATGCTTTTCTCTGGAATAATATACAGATGAATGATGTACAACAAGACCAAAAATACGGTCGATTTTGGTTTGATTCGGTTGACTTTAAATCCAAAAGGATACTTAAATTTAATTGAACACTAACATTTATTTGCAGCCTTTATGTGCCAAAATAAAATATGCACAACAGCTCATGGCAACCGATTCTGTTCACAATAAACATTACTGGGCAACAAAAACGAACTCCTGAAATTAAAACCAGACCTCTGGATTTATTTCACCATAATTAATCACAATGCGTAACGTGATCTTTGCATCAGGATGTTCTAGAAATCGACAAATTAGGCAAATGTGCCTCCCACCTGTATTGATCTTGCTGGTAGGCTCTCATAAGTCCCACTGAACTCCCTGACTAATGCCCGTCTTGGGGGTGGGGAATGCATCCCAGCCCTGCGACTGGAGGATGATGGGATACCCACAGGTTGGCCAGCCTGGGCGGAATTTAAGTGGGTATCTGTGACAAAAAAAAAATAAAATTATTGTACATAGCAAATCGCAAGCTTTTCAAACTGTAAGCATATGGGATAAACAATTGCTGAAACATGAGACACGAGGCCTCACATTGGAAAATCATAACAAACACAGGGAAGCCTTTGTGGAGACGTCATTTATTATTTCCACAAGTACACACAGACTTGTTTACCTCAGAAAACATCTACAAGGTTTTCCAAATGGGGTGATTTCTGAAATCTCATCTCTCAAAACTAATATTTGACACACCAATTATTAGCATAGCCATAAAAGTTTCCACAAAAATGCTAGGTTCTAACTCTAAACACATCCACAAAAATCCAGGAAAATTGTATTTTTTTTCTTATTTAATATACTTTTTGCTGTCTCATTAAGTTTTCTTGACCTCACTTGTTTTTTTAAATATACACTTTTTGATTATTATATTTTTTTAATTACAACAATATTTTAACCCAACATACAATACCAGTCAAAAGTTTGGGCACACCCTCTCATTTAATGTTTTTCAAAGAATTTTCTTATGCTTATCAAAAATATCACTTGATCAAAAATACGGTAAAAAAATTAATATTGTGAAATATTATTACATTAAAATTGAATTTATATCTGTAATTAAAGTTGAATTTCCAGAATCATTACACCAGTATTACACCACATGATCCTTCAAAAATCATTCTAATGTGCTGATTTATTATCAGCGCTAGAAACAGTTAAGCTGCTTAATACTTTTTTTTTTGGAACCTGTGATACTTTTATCAGGTTTTTTTTAGCAATATAAGGTTAAAAAAGAACAACATTTATTTAAAATAGAAAGGTTTTCTAACAATATCCACTACTGTTCAAAAGTTTGGGGTCAGTAAATTTGTATTCTTTGTTTTTTTGAAAGAAATGAATACTTTTATTCACCAAGGATGTGTTAAATTAATAAAAAGTGATAGCATAGATTTGCACTGTTAGAAAAGAGTTATATTTTGAATAAATGCTGTTCTTTTTAACTTGCTATTCATCAAAGAACCCTGAAAAAAGAATCACAGGTTGCAAAACAAATATTTTGCAGCACAACTGTTTCCAACATTGATAATTCTAATAATAAATCAGCATATTAGAATGATTTCTGAAGGATCATGTGACACTTAAGACTGGATTAACAGCTGATGAAAATTCAGCTTTGCATCACAGGAATAAATTATATTGTAAAGTATATTAAAATAAAAAAAACACTCTTTTATATTGTAATAACATTTTGCAATATTACTGTTTTTTTCTGTATTTTTGATCAACTAAATGCAGCCTTGATGAGCATAAGAAACAACTTTAAAAAACATTAAATGAGAGGGTGTGTCCGAACCTTTGGCTGGTAGTGTATATTCATATTACATGAATATATGAATTTAATACAATGAATGAATAAATGTATCACCACTTAAAAACAACATTTGTCTGATTGACTGATGTTGCTAATATTATAAAAGCTACTTTAAAATATGTATATGTTTGTATATATATAAATGGCAATTCTAAAGTAGTGCAATATCTACACAGCAAGTTCTAATCTCTAAATGTGTTAATATGATAAAAGGCACAAGTAAATAATTAAATATTCAAATATGGCAACACTTAAGAACATAGTAAACATCTGAAGGAAGCACTTGTGGTAAAAGGCAGCAAAGTGATGCAGTGTGGACAGCAACCTTAAGTACATGTTTCTACAACTTCACACCAGAATGAAGGCGGAGAGGGTGGGTGTACAACTGAATGTGTGCCAGGAGGGGAAAACAGGGCAGAGAAAAGGAGGGAATATTGGAGGGAGGTATCTAAATGCATGCTCAGTAAACAGAGATTGAGGGTTCAGGTCCAGATGGCAGCTGTTAACTCTGCTCACACGCACAGCTGATTAAAAACACATTGCGCTGTGCTCCACACTTACCCATAAACACACGCACACTTCAGCGGATAAAACTTAGTTACATGGGCAGTGAGTCAGACCACATGAACATGTAAGCATTCTTTAGAGACATTAAAAATTGTGCCCCTTTCTAAAGGTAAAGACAAAGTCTCCTAAAACATGCACCATGGGTAAAAATAAGGATATAACAAATGATGTCCAAGATGAGAAAACGGTGAAATGCCTTAAAGATGAAGATCAACTTCTTTGAATGTATATATTTGTACAAACTTTTGGTAACACATTAGTTAATGTACATGAATGAACAATAAACAATACATTTTTTATTACACAATTTTTTCATCTTTGTTAATGTTAGTTAATAAAAATACAGTTGTTCATTGTTAGCTCATGTTAGTTCACAGTGCATTAACTAATGTTAATAAACAACTTGTGATTTTAATAATGCATTAGTAAATGCTGAAATTAACAATAACTAAGATTAATAAATGCTGCAGAAGAACTGTCCATTCTTAGTTCATGTTAACTTATGTACATAACTAATGTTAACCAATGAACCTTTTTGTAAAGTGTTACCAAACATTTCTACAAAAATCTATTAAAACTACAAAAATGCTAAGTGGTCTAACTATCATCAAGCAAAACCTACTCAAATATTTTCTTTCCACACTGAATAAAATACACTGTCCTCAACTTGTTCATTATTTAAAAATTAATTCAAACAACAATACTTCTTGATCTAGTCTTGATCTGTCCTAAACAAATCGTTCCTTCTCAAAAAAGGTGAAAATATGTCATTTTTAAACAAACTTAATGACCTGGATACACCATGAAGGTCCTTTCTGTTTATGTTTTTTCAGTCACGTGACATCAAAATGGCTTCAATTGCTGATTTGCCAGATAAAGTAAAAAAAATAAAATAAAAATTAGCAAAAAACTGCACTAGTTATAGTAATTAGCCAAACTATATAATAATTAGCCAAACTATATATGCCAAGTTTAAATCGGCCTTTGATCACTATTAGTTTGTTTTGTCTGAAAATTTGTCTTTGAAAAAGAAAACATTACCATCACATCACTGACCCATATACGATATACTTTTAAAATATGTTTAGGCCTATATTTATTTATAATGTGCATACTTTCTATGATTATTGTATAGTTAATGAAACGCTAATTATTTATCCAAAGCTTGTTATAAATACAACCCCCTAAACAAACTAACTGCTCAAGGGGACAACAGATCAGTGATCATTTATATGTTACGCTTGACGGTTATTAGACCAAGAACTTCAGTTACCAACCCAGACCTAGGCTATAACCACTTATGTGCACCATCCTACTATGGATAGTTTCGCCATCCTTTCCATCTTTCAACTGACCGCTCATACCGGCTGGCTCATTGTGCGTCTGGCCGCTCTCGGTCTCCTCTGGGCCGCAGCGGCTCTGGCGCGGCGGATCCTCCTCGAACACGAGCTTGAACTCGAATTCTCCCTCCTCCCATCCCGAGCCCGGCGCGGCCCCCATCTCTCACTCCGAGAAAAGTACTCCGAGACCGGCTACAGATGTATCACTGACTATCTGTCTCTCTCCTACACACGCTTCTCAATATCGGCTCCGTTTAAAACTCATGGGAGTCATACAGAGTTTCCAGAATGTCACTGTGCACGATCCGCTTTCTCCTTCGTGCGCCTTCCTTTTATTACACTTAAAATTAAAAGTTATCCTCAAGTTGAAGTATCGCATTTGCATGGGTCGTTTTCTTATCTCCGCATCGCTCTTGAAGTTTATCAGTTGCTCATCTCTTGATTTGACTTTTTTCTTCCCAGCAGATTCGCTTGCGATTTCCGTGACAGTCGGTTATTATAACTTCATCTCACGAACTTCCATCGTCCAGAACCGGCCATGTTCACAGCCTCAAGTCCCACACACGTTGAGGTTCAATAACAAATATCCGTTGGATTTACATTCATACCATAACTCCTCCACCGCCATAGAACAAAAAAGTTATATCAAGTTCTTTTTCGTTCTTTACCCTTAATTGCCTTTGGGCGGGTTCCTCAGTACCGTTACTCTCTCCATATTGGCTATCTCAGCTGTCAATCAACAAACCCCCTCTTTCTTAACTGTACGTGCCCGCTTTTGCTGCAAAGTGTGTTGATTGGCCAGTGAGCACAGCTACATATTTCAGAGTGAAGTATAACTTTATGATACCCACAAGAATCTATTCCAGCACACATTTTTTAAAGCAGAAACACATTCTCTTCTGTCCAATGGAGAATTCCCTGGACAGGCACCAGCGAAAGCCTTGTCTGGCAAACAGGTTCTGAGAAAAACATATTTCATTCCTTTTCCACAAGCTTAACACAACATAGTGGCTATTTTTGTTTCAGACAAGACACTGATGCTGAAGGCTGATCCATCCATGACGCCACAACGATAGTCATTCCCTCTCTCTCTCTTCCCATCATACTTTCCCCCAACTTTGTCCCTCCCCTTCCTTCTCCCCAACTCTTTATCCCAGTTCTCCCTCCTTTTCCTCCCCCTGTAAGATCTGTTTCTCATTATCCTCTGTAGTCTGCACTCTGTCTGAGACGGGAGATGAAAAACTTAAATAAACATGTTCTCTCTCTCCCTCTTTCTCCTGCTCTCTGACAATTCTCACAATAATTATCTTTTGTCTTATTTTAAAGCTCGTCTCACGTTTGATGCTTGGAAGTGATCTTTTCGTGGCATCTGTTGCTTGATTAAGTTGATTCACAGAGGCATCCGTCTGGCATTCATCAGTACTGGAATTGCATTCCCACTGAATTTACTGATGTGAACAGTCATAATTCTGGAAGAGAATAGAGCACATAAAGAATATGAGCCTTTTTGAAATTGGATCAGGGCTTGATTATGAGGCGGCTCATTTCATCAAGTTATAAAAATATCAGAGTTATGCACGAGCTTCTCATCAGCAGCAATCTGTGCTGTCTTTAGCTATATATTTACCCTTGACCAGAAGCACATTTATGGGAGAATGTTGCCATCCTGTGGACAGCAAAGATAGCTAGTATGTTTAGTTCCCACACAGCCTCCAACCACGTCACAATGACATATATGCAAATCTGAGCTACTATAAACTTCATGCAAAGCAATGATTAAGCTGCTCACGTGGTGCTCCAGTGAACCCAGTCATGAGAGTTTGGAGAAGCTTATGTTACTCATGGGAAACAGGTCAATAAATAATGACCCAGAGGTCAGAAATAAGGAAGTTGATTTTCTCACTAAGTTTTCCTCACTCTTCCTCTCTCTCTTTCTCCTACATAACAGTAGTTTCCCATTTGGAGGTTAGAATGTGCCACATTTCAATAATCGGCTCTTATAGACATAACTCATGCAATGAGTTTGTGTGTGAAAATCTCTTTCCCTATTTACTGACATCATTTACTACCATATGCTTGAAAAAAACAAAACAAAGTTGTAAAAGGGAGTTTTCACAGAAATTACATAAAAGAACCATTTTATGTTTCCCAAAAAAACCTTTCAGTAAATAGTTTTAACGCCTATACTGTATCATATTTGCTGTGTACATTTTTGAAGCCTTGAAGTTAGCATTATGATTAAAACTTTGCTGAGAAATCTGTTGAGAAATGCAACATGCATTATGTCATCAGATTGATAGTTTTTTTTTTTTTTTTTTTTTTAGAAATTAAAAGGCCTTTTAGAATAGCATAATTCTAAAAATGTCCTAGGTTGTGATACATACAGTTAAAGGCAAAGCAAAATGTTAATTATTTTACCAAAAATAGAGGAATCAGACAAAATGCATGCTATTTTTGATCTAGTACTGATCTGAATAAGATATTTCATATAATAATAATAATAGATGTTTACATATAATCTACAAACTAAAATAGTTTAAACTAATAGTTTAATTTTATATATGTTTCATTCTTACTGTGTTGTTAACTGAATGATCCACAGCTGTTTTTTTTAGTGATTATACAGTCATTGATGGAAAGGGTTCAAATACACAAAAATGAAAAACCAAAGAATTTGTAGGACCTGAAAGTCTTTTCTGAAGAAAAAACACAGCTGTGGATAATTCAAGTAACAACACAGTATTAAGAATCAAGCATATGTAAAATGAACAGGGTCATTTTTATAAATTCAACTATTATTTTCTTTTGTGGAATATACATGTAAATATCTTTTATATACCTTATATATGTAAAAGATATTTACAGAATTCTTCAACAGCCCTTATTAATCTTAGTTAATGTTAATGTTATGTTAATTTCATACTTTACTAATCTTTATATATATATATATATATATATATATATATAAATACTGTTACAATGTGAGAATCAAATATGATATATTGAGCATATTTTGACGAAGATTTATCAGTCATAATTGGTTTGCATGTTTCAGCCCTTAATTAAAACTAAAACAATTAAAACTAAGCATTTAAATATAATCTTACGGAGACATTATTGGTACATATAGGCCTCTGAATAAAAAGTGCCTTTTTTCACTTAAGCTCCACATTTAGCTATATGAGCACTAAAAATATGACGTGATACTTAACAAAAAAATACATATGCAAATATTTTTGTAATATTTGGTATAAAAGTTGAAAACAATCCATATAAATATATATTAAATATATATATATATATATATATATATATATATATATATAAATGTTATTATTTCATATTGCAGGCTTTAGGCTTTACTGAGACTTCCGGTTCATTTATCCGCTATAGGAAAATAACACGAAAAATAACAACGTGCCATAAACAGTAAAACTGTTTGCACTACAAACCAGTGTGTTCATAATTCAGTTAATTTATTAAAATAACATGGTAAGACACTAGGGATGTGAGGAGAACGTGATAGTACGTGCAATGTTTACATAGAGCTGCACAACTAATCCTAAAAGATTGCGATCTCTGTTCGAATGCCATGCAATCTTATTCCTGTCTTTCAACCACATAATGATAATTATTTCTGTGTTACAGACATTTAAATAACAGAAGTACTAGAACAAATGTTTATAGTTTGGGGATAAACACTTAATGTCTATAATAGCGATCAAAATGAAAGTATCTTACAAGTGTATTGTAATGTTTATCCTCTGCCACCAGGATGTGGCGACAACTGCACGTTTAAAAACGCATTTATCAATGAATCATTCATTCTGGAGATTCTAATAGTAAATTAAGTCTTTATTAATTAATTTGATCGAATATATATATATAAAAAAAAGACTTTAGCAATGAATGTTTTTTTCTTCAGAGAATCGTGATCTCCAATTTTGTTTTTAAAAATTGTTTTTTTAATTTATCCAGAATCGTGTAGCATAAGTGTAAATCTTTATTACGGCATATAATTCATTAAAATAGAAGTTTAATTTCATAAAGTACAAGTTAATATCAAAATACACCTGTATTTTTTGTTTTTCAGTTGAATAAAATTTATTTTCCCCTATATATTTCATTATTAAGGGTTTCTTTTAAAAAGTTAAAAAAATCTCGTCTTGTCTCGTGTCTCGTCTTGTGGGATAAGTGTCTCATCACACCCCTATAAGGCACTAATTTGCAATATTAAGCAGCAAAACGATTTTGTACTGCTTAAAAATAGCTGGACGCGAATGAGACCGGAAACCAGACCCATAAAATGTACAAATAAATATATTTTATATATAAAATATATTTATGTATATATACAAATATATATATATATACATACATATATATATATATATATATATATATATATATATATATATATATATATATTTATAAATTCCATTTCTCCTGCTGTGTTCCACATAGGAAAGAAAGTCATTACGTAAAACTGACGTAATGACGTAATTACTATGCAACTAAAAATTGTGATTAAAAAAACGATCAGATAATCTAATAAGAGCAGGTAGAAGAAATGTGGGTGGGTGCTGAGGTGGAACTGCGTCATA
Organism: Cirrhinus molitorella; assembly: GCA_033026305.1. Classification (NCBI taxonomy): domain Eukaryota; kingdom Metazoa; phylum Chordata; class Actinopteri; order Cypriniformes; family Cyprinidae; genus Cirrhinus; species Cirrhinus molitorella. The sequence goes on along the minus strand of CM065124.1, from coordinate 14,264,194 downwards.
TACCTCACCCACTCCTTCCCGCATTCTCCTTGCATGCTGTAGCCTGCAGGTTAGAAAAAAGAACAGAACGTTGTACTTTCCTTAAAGGAAAAAGACGAGGAGAAATTGGTGTGTTGAAATATTAGGGAGGAGGGAGGAGGAAGGTTGGGGGGGGGGGGGGGTGGAGTAAATATGATCATAAACATGAATCTAGTAGTTCTGTGACAGAAAGAAGCAGTTAGACATTTATAAGTGACAGTGTAAGTGTGCTTGATAGCTATATTTGATACATTTTATAGAGTGAGATCACAGAAAAATAAGAACTTAAGAAATATAGAAGAAACAATTTGAAAGGTTAACTGGGACAGGGGAAAGAAAAAGAGAGAGACCAACTCGGAGACCAACACGACCTAACCAGCTCCATCTGGTCACTTCAGGGGGAATATAGTTAAGCCATTCGGATCTAATCAATATTGGTGAGTTACAAGAAACGCTCTTTGATTTTGTTCCTTTATTTTTTCTCTTTCATAATTTCCCAATTGTCTAATTTTAATAAAGCCATCCTTACAGAAATACATGACAGTCCTTCCAGCTATTTCTCATAATCTGCCCACTTTTCCATCTCCCACTCTCTGTGACCACTCTTTGTTGATTCAACTGTCCAGTTTTCTCAGTGTCACACATCTTTGGGGCTCTGAGGTCAGCATTGTGCGTAATTAGGGACAAGTTTAGTGACAGCATTGCAGAAAGGACAAACTTATCTTCTTGCACTGCAGGAATTACTGTTAATACTGATAGGTTCACTAGTTTACTTTGCAACTACCCTACATGTTAACATTAAATCCCTTGGTTTATGTTTTTTTTTAACTTAAAGATGGTATTTTTTTTCTTGAGAACTGCTGTAATAAAACAAAATTAGTACGTAGCTGCAGGACATAGTTTCTTTCCGGATGAGGTTAAGTGTAAGGATGTGATCAGTGAATATTACAACAGCAGTGGCGTTCTTAGTAGTTGAGTTCAAAATCACTCAGCAAGTTGTAGCATGTTTTTTTTTTTTGGATGGAAGAATACTGGCAGAATTTTAATATTTACATGGTTGCTGGGAGCCCATCCTTAATACTGGCACACACTGATTTAGCCTCTAAAGGAAAATTACAAAAGGAAAAATCCTCAATTCATAATCTGAATTCTGAATTGTATAACCTGTGGTATATATATATATATATATATATATATATATATATATATATATATATATATATATATATACATATATATATATATATAGTTGAAGTCAAAAGTTTACATACACCTTGAATTCTGCAAAATGATAATTATTTTACCAAAATAAGAGGGATAATACAAAATGAATGTTATTTTTTTTATTTATTGCTGACCTGAATAAGATATTTCGCATATATTATAGGTTTAAATTATGAAAATGACCCCGTTCAAACTTTTACATACACTGTGTTGTTACCTGAATTATCCACAGCTGTGTTTTTGTTTGAGTCTCTTGTTTGTCCTGAATAGTTAAAATGCCCACTGTTATATATATATATTTATTTATTTATTTTTTTTTTTCACTACCACTATCATAAAAAAAAAAAAAAAAAAAAAAAGTGGATCATTCAGGTAACAATACAGAATTAAGAATCAAATGTATGTAAACTTTTGAACGGGGGTTTTATAAATGAAATTATTATTTTCTCTCGTGGACTGGATGTAAACATCTTTTATGTGAAATATCTTATTCAGGTCAGTACTAAATTAAAAAATTACATACATTTTGTATGACTTTGGTCAAATAATTAACATTTTGCAGATTCTGCAAAATGTAAACTTTTGACTGTAGAACATTATCAGCAATATATATATATATATATATATATATATATATATATATATATATGTATCTTGCTGATAGTGTGCAAATGATGACTTTGACTTAGTTTTTAACTTTATTTAACTTTTTAAAGTTATTTTAATATTTAAGTATGTTTTACAAGAAAATACTATTTCAGTCTTTCTACTTTAAAATTTGTTTAATTCAATATGTTACACTTATTTGTGAAATTTAATAACAGTTTTTCCTATTTATTTTCAGTGAATAGTAAATCCTACAGCAGTTTTTGATTCAGAGTATAAAATATAATGGCTTTCTTTCTTTTTTGCCTGTTTGCTTGCTTGCTTTCCAGGGTTAAGGAAAAGAAAGCATTTTACAGCTTTAAATAATATTTCTTTCTGATTCTCAGTTCTTCTGACGCCTTTCTGATGGGGTCAGATGATGGGAACACCTCCTTGAACATGACAGACAGTTCAAAGGATGGGAACATTGTGAGTAACAATATCTCTGTTACCTTTGGGGCCCTCATCCTCAGCATGGTCTTCCTCCTGGGTGTTCCTGGCAATCTCTTCATTATCTGGAGCATCCTGGCACGCGCCCGCAAACGCTCTGTCACTACCCTGCTCATCCTCAACCTGGCCTTTGCAGATGGTTGTCTGATGTGTCTGACAATTTTCTTTATAATATACCTTGCCAAGCAGAACTGGATATTTGGATATGTCATGTGCAAGCTGCTTTTTTACTTGTGCAATACAAACATGTACGCTTCTATTATGATCATTACCCTGATGAGTCTACACAGACTAGTGGCAGTGATGTGGCCCACATACTTGACTGCCTGCACTCGTAGACGGACAGTATTACTTGTGCTTGGGGGCCTGTGGATTGTCGTATTTCTTTTGGCACTTCCTGCATTGATATTCAGACGAACAGAGAAGATCGACAATGGAAAGGAACGCACTGTGTGCGCAACTTATCACAAGAATCCACAGCATGTGAGTCTCTTTGCTCCATTAATACTTGAGAGTAACACTGTATATCCAATATCACACCACAGACTTGCTCTGGTTTCATATAAACCAGTGTTACGCAAAAAGGTGGCATCAACAAACTTTTAAGAATGACTAAAAATGATTAAAGGGATAATCCACTCAAAAATGAATATTCTGTCACTATTTACTGACCCTCATGCCTTTCCAAATCTGACTTTCTCTCTTCTGTAGAATATAAAAAAAGATATTTTGAAGAATGTTGATAACTGAATATCTGTGGCAATCCACTTTCCTTATATGGACAAAACATGCAATAGGCAACCAACATTCGTCAAAATATCTTCTTTTGTGTTCACATAGGTTTGGAATGCCATGAAGGTGAATGATTAACGTTACTTCTAAAATCATATTAAAGCTGCATTCCGCTAAAAAATTGCCAAAATCAATCACTAAGCAAGTACATAACCAATCAGTGTTCAAATTCTCCTTAGTCGGATTCACAATGGTAAGCTTGTTATAATCTCATTTGAGTGGCTCGGTTAGGTTTCCAAGCATTAATTTTTGCGTCATTAAGTCAGGTCTATAGGCCCTATAGAGTGTTTTCACGACGCATAGTCAATCAGCCATACTGGTGGCATGGAACATAAACAATGCCACTGAACCAAACAAAGCTCACATATTTTGCTGATTATTGCTGCTGAAAATGGTCCATTGCTGTCATGTTTTGAGCTGTACTAATCAGTCAAAACAGGAAAAACATCTGGAGTATTATAGACTGCTAAAAGTTGTAACAAATCAAGGAGTAGAGTGCAAAAAACTATCCAAGGAACAAAAACTATTTGTGGTTGGCTAAACTAAAGAATCTTGACAACATTTGTGTTTGTTTATATAATTTCCGGTCAAATAGGTGAAATATAAGGCTAATATCTTAATTAATACTGCTCGTACATATCTTTCTCTAAGTCCTTCTCTATATGATTTAGCAGCGTCAACATTTTTTCCATGGTTTAGACAGCATAAATTAGGAGAACAACATATTCAGTATTACATTAACCAAACAAAAAATGCTGTTACATCCGGGTAACTGACCAAATTGTGACACAAGTGCAGACCCATAGACTAGTAGGCTAGTAGTCACGCAATGTTGATGTTGTTGACAAAAACAATTTGAGAACAAAGTAACAATAACATATAATAATAATTTGCATGATTTGAGGTGATCTGAGCTAACTTTGTGATTGTTAGATTTAATCACCATTGGTGGCACGATTTACTGTACACTTTTTTTTTCAGTTGGTCAGAAAAAAACTGGCAGATATGTTACTTACTTGTTCAGATGACATTTTCCAGTCAAACTTCTTACTTTGGACATACTTCCAAGACGTAGCATCTGTGATTCCGAAGTAACGTTACAGTGAATATCAACAGTGTTGCGTTGACTGACAGCCACACATAGCCTACACCTTAAAAACGTTAGATTCATCCGCACTGAGGAGCCACAAATAACTGCAATTCCAGGTTTCAAACAGAGATGGAGCTTTAAAATAATTTTACTTCATTAAAAAAAAATATATAATCAAGGTGTAAACTATTTAGGTATGCTAGCTATAGCTATTTCCAAATAATAATAGGCCTAATAATTATTATTATTATATAGTTTTTTTTTTAAAGAATATACTGTTTTATGGCTTATAATTATTAATAAACGGACCCTTACACAATTCCATAATTCATACATCATTTTTTAATCTTTTACAAACAGGGGGTGTTTCAGTACACACTTGAGACAGTGGTGGGCTTCCTGGTGCCATATGTGATCATAGTCAGCAGTTATGTGTGTATCCTTCGCCGCCTCAGACAGACCATGTTCAAGAGAAGGTTACGAAGTGAAAACCTTATTCAAGCCATTATTGTGGCGTTCTGTATTTTTTGGCTTCCTTACCATTGTATTAATGTAGTGCAAGTAAGTAGTTTTTATTTCAGTCTCTCTTTTGTAATCTTTTTCCAAAGCAAAAAGTATGAATTATCATTTGTCTTCTGCTCAGGTGGTAGCAGCTCTAACTCCAGAAGGATCACTCAAAAAGACGTAAGTAAAGTAAGGTCCACAGATATTTCTCCAAAAGTCAACAGAAATACAGTAACCACCTTCTCTGTCTATCCCCAGACTGGATAACATCTGGCAGTCCAGCCGTGCAGTTACCTCCGCTCTGGCTTTTATCAGTAGTTGTGCCAATCCTGTCCTCTACGCCCTTGCTGGACGCTCCTACATCAAAGCTGATGGTCTGGCGTTCATGGCCAGACTCTTTGAGGGCACGGTCCTGGACTATGGTGCATGGAGAAGCCGTCAGAACAAAGATGTCATCAGGCTCTAAACCTCATTGGAGCGCAAACGCTTAAAAATGACTATTGAACAATAAATTGGATGCTTTTGCATCCGTTTGCATTGTGACTGATACTGTGAGGAATAAAAGGATGGCAGCCTAAAGACCTAGGGTGTTTTTAAATGAATTAAATTATGAGCTTATTCATGCAGCTTTCAAGTCAGCCTTTGTAAACGGTTCATACAAAATTACACCTGTTTGAAGATATTGCCGTTATACATTCATTGAAATATCCTTGGTAAAACTGGACTTGGGTTGTGTGTACATAAATCACAGTACCTCTTATAAATCAATTTGCACAAATATTTATATGCAAAACACCAGCACACATAAAATGATTCATAAAATGACTACATTTGTCTATATTGTGCACTTTTGAAAGTATATACTCATAGGCAGAATTCAAACCTTTCTGGACTTTCTTGTAGTAAACCATTTAAAGCAATTCACTAGGTTTAGACAAATATACCAAAAACACTTGTCACAAAACGATTTTAGCACCCAGTCCAGTTTATCCACTTTTTTTTTTTTTTAAAAAGTCTGGCTTCCAGTCTCTGCTGCATCCAGCCATTTTTAGCTGCACAAAACGGTTTGTTTTGCTGCTTGATATTGCAGATCGGTGCATTTTACCATGTTATTTTCTTGTGTCATCTTTATTATGAACACTGGTTTGTAGTGCAAACAGTTTTACCGTTTTCTGCACATTATTCTGATTTTGTACAGTGGATAATAAACCAAGTCTCACCCACGGGTTTACTTTACTGCCTTAAAAGTGGATAGCTGACTTAAATTTACAACTATACACAATTCACACCATGAAGCAGCCATATATTTTAAAGTGAGAATTTATTGTAGCAGTTTTAAATTAGACCAACAGTATATTGTAAGGATCTTTCAAAATAGCAAGAACGCAAACAAACATGAACATACAGCATACTACGGACTACACTTATGTACTCCAATCATCCGTAACATCTGGGTTACTAGTAAAGTACTGGTCAGTGGAACTTATTCAAATACATAGTAGAAAGTCGGGTCACAAAGCAAACACCTAAAGAAAAAAAGAAATGGGAATTAATATAATACGCAGACAATAAATAAAAGGCAGTGATTTCATACTCCAAATTTACTCCATATCAAAATGGAATTCCAAGCCTACCTTATTTAATTTCTTGCTTTTATACACCAAGATACCTGCAGAATATTAGTAAAGACGTTAGACCAAACATACTAAACGGAGGTTCATTTTCACCCCTGAGCACTTTTGTCAGAGCATGTAAATTAAAATCACTTCATCAGAAACACGGACATGCAACTCATCACCTCAGTGGAAAGCAATCACACATGTGACCCTGGACCACAAAACCAGTTACAAAGATATATTTGTAGCAATAGCAAACAATACGTTGTATGGGTCAAATTTATAGATTTTTCTTTTATGCTAAAATTAGTATATTAAGTAAAGATCATGTTTAAAGATGATTTTTGTAAATGTCCTACCGAAAACATAAAAAATAAGCTGATTAGTAATATGCATTGTGAAGAACTTCTTCTGGACAACTTTAAATGCAATTTTCTCAATAAGATTTTTTTTTTTTTGGGCACCCCCAGATTCCAGATTTTCAAATTGTTGCATCTCGACCAAATATTGTCCTATCCTAACAAACCATACAACAAAGGAAAGCCTATTCATTCAGCTTACATGTGTTGTATAAGTCTCAATAAAACAAACAAATAAAAATAAATAAATAAATAAATAAATAAATAATAACAAACAACTAAATAAATTATAACAATATTCATGTATAATATATTTTATTAAATAAATAAATAAATAAATAAATAAATAAATAAATTCATTCCTTTCTGTGGTCCAGGGTCACATACCAGACATGAGATTTGGACTCACCTCATTTTCGATAAATGTAGGTCCCTGTAAAAGAGTAAACAAACACCGCACGTTACAAAAAAAATCTGAGGGGAACCAAACCATCTCATAGCTTAATTCTGTTGAAACAAAACCTACCTTACTTAACACTTTTCGGCTTTCAAAATGTGAGGCTCCTGCAGAACATTAGTGATGTTGTTAGATAGTTTAAGACTAACATGGGTTCGTTTTCACCGCTTAGCACTTTAATCAGAGCATGTTATACTAATCACTTCATCAGAAACACGGACATGCAACTCATCACCTCGGCGGAAGACATTCTACACGAGGCACACGTGATTTGAACTCACCTCATGTCCATAAACGCGGGATCCTGCAAGTTAAATAAACAGAAATATGGCATATTAGAACGAATTCCGAGGAAAACCAAAACATCTTATTGCTTTATACCGCAACTTCAACCAGTCAGTGCAGTATGGTTGTAATCACTTGATTCAGGTGAAACACGGACTGCAAAGTCATCATGTCTGGGCTATGCAGCGGCGGACTAGGATTCAGGCTAGAACAGTACTAACTACAGTAATACAGCCGGGTTTATAACACGAGGCATCTTAGTTTAGAAGATACACCTGCCAATTCCAACAAAACCATTTAAGGTCACATATATTGCTGTCAGATATGAATAAAGAAAGAACTTACAGAATACAATCCAAAGGGTCCATCACACCGGTATGATTGGGAAAGAACCGCAATTGGATCCCATTTATATTTTACAAACTTCAAAAGACTTGCATTTATACATGTACGCTAAAAACGATATAACTAATCAAATTAGTGCTTAACACAAGTAAAAGCGCATTCAAAACCAATATTTCGACGACTACAAACTAACGTTATTACTCCATTGAACATCGCCAGCAGAAAGGATGTTACAATGGCAAGAGGCCGTATTTATCTCCTAATCAACCACGTGTTTCTACAGGAAAAAAGCGCTTCCGGTTGCGGCATCCCCCAACCCACAAATTATTATTAGCTGGATCAGAGTGTACTTAGTAAACTCAGTCCGACATGATGTGACTTTTGTATGGAAAAGCTTTGAATAATTAAACAGTGGTTGTAGGCATTATGAATGTCTAATAAATTACAAAAGGTTGTATTATAAGATAATTATTATAAAAGTGCGTGTTAATAGAGTGTATATGATTTATGATTATGTTATGTTTTAAAATATGATATTATTGCGAATTGTTATGTAAAAATCACTGATGCATTTAAACGCTTAAGTGCAAAAATGCTGATTGCAGATAAAAGAAGGTACCTGCCGCCCTTATCAAAATGGCTGCGGATACGTTCCAGCTTGTGCCAATCGCGGTAAACATACGACAAACTCTCATTGGTTTAACCTTCGTTGGCAGAAAGATGTAAAAGAACTGGGTTTCTGAAGGTTGCCGGAATAAACGGACTGTACTTTACAACCACAATGAGAGTTGTAATAGGTATATCGCTTATATTCATTTTCGCGTTGTCGCGTAACAAAATAGCTAATTTTGAATGCTATTGTGTAACAAGAGCCTCCTGAAACATAGCTGTTATATTAAAATATGTATTAAAATACCATGTCACCTTCTTTGAACGTATGTTATCTTGTTTTTGTGGCATGACTGGCTTCATTTATCAGTTACTATATAAATTTAGAATTTAAGTTTGCTTAAGGTGATGTTTCGTAAGTGCTTTAACAGCGCATGCGCATCTACACGTGAATCGATCAACATTGCTGTACAGTACGGGAAAATACATCTACAGTCTGTATACTAGTTGCTCCGCTATAATAGAGTAAAATGATTTTGCTTCCCCCAACCAATCCCTTTCATGTTTTACCGCATTTGATTGTAAAATTAAAAAAAGTTTTCTTTTTCTTTCTTTTCACTTTCATCAGGCGGAGGATCAGGGTTTGTGGGTCGTGAGCTGACACGTTTGTTGAAAAGCAAAGGTCATGAAATCACAATTATATCTAGGCAGCCTGGCCCAGGAAAAATAACATGGGTATGGTGTAACTTACATTGAACATTACGTTGTTATGCATTAAAGTCGACTTTTACTTTTGATTATTGTATCTGTGAATAAATCAGTGGTAAAGCGATCTTCATTTTAAAGGGATAGTTCACCCAAAAATTAAGACATTTTTGATGAGATCCGAGAGCTTTCTGACCCTCCATAGACAGCAGGGTCCTGCCACGTTCAAGGCCCGGAAAGGTACCAAGAACATTGACAAAATAGTCCAGGTCATCGGTAGTCCAACTGTAATATTATGAAGCTAAAATAATACTTTTTGTTTTGCTGTCCTCTGCTTGTAAAAAGGGCACAGCGCCTACATGTGGTATTCTCTATAATGGCGGAAGATGGTAACTCAAGGGAGAAGAATTTTTGTATGAAGTCGTTATTTAGGGGGTTTTTTTGGTTTGTTTTTTTGCACACAAAAGGTATTCTTGTAGCTTCATAATATTACAGTTAAACCACTGATGTCACATGGACAATTTTGTCGACGTTCTTGGTACCGTTCTGGGCCTTGAACGTGGTAGGACCCTTGCTGCCTACAGAGGGTCAGAAAGCTCTCTGATTTCATCAGAAATAATTTTGTTCTGAAGATGAACAAAGGTCTGAGTGGTTTGAAACGACATGAGGGTGAGTAATTAATGACAGGATTTGCATTTTTAGGTGAACTATTCCTTTAAGTACAAACCTGATATAAACCTGATAAAGTTACTCAGTATCGAAGTAATAATAATGAATTGTCTTGTAATGCCCAGCTCTAGAATTCCTAAACTAAATATATGTATTAAAATGCTTCTCAAAGGCAGAGTTAAATGTAAATATTACATTTGGTAACTTTCACCCATATTTACCTATCCAAACAGGCTGAGGTAGAGTCAGGAGGCCTCCCGCCATGTGAGGGCGCTGTCAATCTAGCTGGGGAGAATATTATGAATCCTTTAAGAAGGTAAGGCTTTTTTTTTTCTTAGTGACAATTTATATAAATAATTACAACAAAATAATAGATCTTCTTTTTAGTATGATTATATTATTATCATTTTAATGTTTTCTCTAGGTGGAATGACAGTTACAAAAAGGATCTGGTCACCAGTCGAGTAAACACAACCAGAATTCTTGCTCAAGCCATTGCTGCTTCACCTACTCCACCACTTTCATGGGTGCTTGTTACAGGAGTAGGTAAATAAGGGGCATTTTATAGCAAGCTAGACAAAATATTATATATTTAGTTTAAAATTACACTGAACAAAATGATTTTTTTAACACTTTTGTTTTTGCCCCCATTTTTCATGAGCTGAACTCAAAGATCTAAGACACTTTCTGTGTACACAAAAGGCCTATTTCTCTCAAATATTTTTCACAAATCTGTGTTAGTGAGCACTTTCCCTTTGCTGAGATAATCCATCCACCTCACAGGTGTGGCATATCAAGATGCTGATTAGACAGCATGATTATTGCACAGATAGGCTGGTCACAATAAAAGGCCACTTTAAAATGTGTCATTTGTAGGAATGTGACGAGATCTCGCGAGATCTGTCTGGTTTCGCAAGAACGTGATAGTACGTGCAGAGCTGCACGATTAATCCTAAAAAGATTGTGATCTCTGTTCGAATGCCAACGCAATCTTTTTCCTGTCTTTTAATCACATAATGGTCATTATTTCTGTGTTACAGACATTTAAATAACAGAAGTACTAAAATAAAAGTTATAGTTTGGGGATAAAAACTTAATGTCTATAATAGCGATCAAAACAAAAGTATCTTAACACGTGTATGTATTGTAATGTTTATCCTCTTCTACCAGGAGGTGGCGACAACTGCACATTTAAAAACGTATTTATCAATTAATCATCCATTCAGGAGTTTCCAATAGTAAATTAAGTCTTTATTAATTAATTTGATCGAATATATTTAAAAAAAGGACTTAAACAATGAATGCTGTGTCTCATGCTGAATCATGAGAGAATCATGATCTCCAATTGTTTTAAATGTTTTTTTAATTTATCCAGAATCATGAAGCATGAGTTTACATGTTTATTACTGCATATAATATATTACTACATATTTAATTTCATAAAGTACAAGTTCTTATCAAAATGCACCTATATTTTTTGTGTTTTTCAGTTGAATAAAATACTATTTTTCCCTATACATTTCATTATTATGGTTTTCTTTAAAAAAAGTTAAAAAATCTTGTCTCGTCTCATTCTCGTGAACCAAGTCTGGTGTCTCGTCTCGTCTCGTCACACCCCTAGTAATTAGCTAGAGTTGATCAGGTTGTTGATCGGCAGTTACACTCTTTTCCTTGATTTGTTATAGCTTTTGGCAGTCTATGGTACTTCAAATGATTAGTACAGCCCAGAACATGACAACAGTTGACCATTTTCAGCAGCAATAATCAGCAAAATATGCAAAATATATCATTTTCGTTTGGTTCAGTGGCATTGTTTGTTTAGTGCTGCCAATTGATGACATGTCATAAAAAGACGCTATCATGATTTATATGAAAGTCAATTTATATGATATATTGTTTTCTGTCTACAGTTTTTTTTTATAATATAATTTTTAAGGTAAACATTACATGCAGCTTTTTTTCTGATTTTGTCTTCAGCGTGTTATAAACCTAGTCTTCAAACCCAATACACAGAGGAAAGCGAATGGACACCATTTGACTTCCTGTCTCGTTTGGTGAAAGAGTGGGAAACCGCAGGGCAACTTCCTGAAAACAGTGCTAAGAAAACAAGACAGATGATCATCAGACCAGGTGAATATGAACAAATGTCTCGGCATTGTCTTACCTACAATGTAACAATAAAACTAAACTGCATTTTAAATTGAAATAATATTTCACAATGTTACTGCTTTTACAGTATTTTTGAACAAACCAATGCAGCCTGTGTGAGACTCAAAAAAAAATTGTACCAATCCCTAACTTTTGAATAGTAGTGTAATTACTGTATGTACTTTCTTCCACTCACCCTCAGGTGCAGTGTTAGGGCGTGACGGTGGCGCCATGAAACAGATGTTGGTTCCCTTCTGGCTTGGCCTGGGTGGGACGCTTGGCTCAGGACGACAGCCCTTCCCTTGGATCCATGTGTCAGACCTTGCTGGCATTATCGCCCATGCCTTGGAGCCCAAAGAAGAACCACCATCCACAGAGCCAGATGTATTTAATGGAGTTGCCCCTGCATTGAATACCAATTTCGAATTCACAAAGGAATTGGGCAGGACTCTAAAAAGACCTACTATCTTTCTTGTGCCTGGCTTTTTCTTGGATGCCTTCCTTGGTTCTGAGAGAGCTGTTATCCTCACACAAGGCCAGAAAGTAGTCCCGAAGAAAACTCTTGAGTCTGGTTTTGAGTTTCAATACCCAAACCTTACTTCTGCTTTAAAAGAAATTGTTGGATATTAGTAATCAGTCCTGGAGTTTTTAAGCATACAAGTGCAGTATATATCTTAGAATCTATCATTTTTAAATTTAAATTAAGCATATAAAAAGTAAAGCTTTCTTGATGTAATGTAGATACTCAGAAAGACACATTGTTCTCTGCTCCTTCGTCTGTCCCTCTTAAGAATAAGTTATATTTGTCTGTGTGTACAAAAAGAGCACTTCATTTGTAAATAAATGTTTATATGAAAATTATTGAGTCCAGCTGTTTTATCCGTGGTATATTCCATTATTTTAATAATCACAGCAGATGTTATGTCTCTCATGACTTTGAGTGGCTATATTTGGCTCATCTATATTTGGATCATTCTCTACATGGAACATGAACATATTTTTCTTCAAATACTACTTTTACAGCAAATGCATATAAACACATGATAAAATCTATATATGGACACAATTCACATACACCAACTGTTTAATTTTAGATATGCTCAATGAGCTTTTTAAGTGATGTTTAACATTAGTGATTGCTGTAAAACTAGAGAAATATAATAATTATAATAAAAATAACTTTGCTAACCTCAAAATGAGTCACGTTCATGTACAACACAAAGTATAACTTGGAACTGGTAGTGGAAAGTTTTACTATCCAAAGTCTTAACTATTTAAAATTGCACATTGAAAATACTTGAGAAATATTTCTGGGAAGTTGACATTTCTGGTGGTGTAATATAATATACACCATGTAAAAGTTTTGAAATGTTTTTAAATTCTTCTAGAATTATTATAACATGGGATTTTTTAGTTTGTTCCAAAAGGTTTATGCATTCTGCTTGTGCAAATCATATTTTCTTGATAAATTAAATAGTTTCATAATGTAATGTTTTTACACTACCAGTCAATTTTTTTTAAAGAAGTCTCTTCTGCTCATCAAGCCTACTACTACTACTTTATACATTTGTTTGATCCAAAATACAGCAAAAAGAAAATATTTTGAAATATGTTTACTATTTAAAAGAACTGTTTCTATTTGAATATATTTTGAAATGTAATTTATTCCTGTGATCAAAGCTAAATTTTCAACATCATTACTCATTAGTGTCACATGATCCTTCAGAAATCATTCTAATATGATGATTTGCTGTTCAAGAAACTTTTTTATTGTTATTATTTTTATCAGTATTTAAAACAGCTGAGTATTTTTTATTTTCAGGATTCTTTGATGAAAAATACAAAGATCAGGATTTATCTGAAATAAAATATTTTTTTTTTGGGGGGGGGGGTCTAGAAATAAATGCTTTTATTCATCAAGGTTATCATCAGAAGTGATGATAAAGATATTTATAATGTTACAAAAGATTTCTGTTTCAGATAAATGCTGTTCTTCTGAACGTTCTATTCATCAAAGAAACCTGAAAAAATTATACTCAGCTGTTTTATCCATAATATAATAATAATAGATGTATTTGAGCAGCAAATCAGAATGTTAGAATGATATCTGAAGAACCATGTGACTGGAGTAATAATGCTAAAAATTCAGCTTTGAAATCACAGGAATAAATTACATTTTAAAATATATTCAAATAGAAATCAGTTATTTTAAATAGTAAAAATATTTCAAAATTTAACTGTTTTTACTGTACTTTTGATCATATAAATCTTACTGTTCAAAAACTTAGTGTATATTTCAGAATATAATTCTGAAAACATACAGCTTTCTCTTTGAAATTATATACACGGTGTATATTTATTTAAAAAGGTTCGTGGGCACGTCATGCATCAACTACCCAATCACTGTGAAATCATTTACATAAACACCACCCTGAACGCTCGGCTGAGATTAGCGTACATTATTTTAACTAACAAACAAAACAATTATCTGGGAAACGAAGCTGATGTGAAATGTATGTTTACAAATATATGTTTTACAACTTATTTACTCCCAGTCGTCTAAAAATGACTCACCGTCATTGTAAAGTATAGTACAATGGCGAGGCTATATTAGGAGGCACAGCCTACGTCATAGCTCGGAGCGGAAGGAAGCTTACTGTAGAGGTCACATGCTGAGTGCTCGTCACTCGACCAATCACCTCGGGGAAGGTCTGAGACAAGAGCCAATTGCTGTCCTCACAGGACATCGTCTGAATAGATGAGCGAGCGCACAGGAAATATGGGTCATAGCGCGGTGTTCTCGTACAAGACGTTGATACTTGCATCGTTTCAGCAAATCAACTGATGCGATCCCCGCTGACTTGGAAACACTCGCGGCTGGCGAATGAGTTCAATGTGTAAGCTAGTACAAGATACTAGAACCCAATTCAGACTACTCTCCCTCCGCTCTTTTGCTGTATTTTAACTGTATTTCGTATAGGTTAGGGCGATTCCAAGGGCCCAGATCAGAGGGACACCTTACATGTGCTAAATCATAGATATAAAAATACTCAGCAGTTTTTACTTAAATACATACTTTGGGGACCGTCTGGAGGTCATAGTTTTACTCACCATGTAAAACAATTTAAAATGATTGTAAAAAATAATTATTATACATTAGACAGCACTTTTAAATGTACAGGTTCCCTTATTTATTTATTTATTTATTTATTTTTATTAACCAAAAAAACTTCCATTTTTACTTTCATAAAATTAAATGATTTTATAAAATTATGTTTTCAGTGCTTTTTTGTTTTTAGTATGTTCCAATATATATTGTGAAACGTGATAGAAAAAACGTCCAGCGCACAAAGGCAGGAAAGTTAATAAAAAGCAATTATAAATATAAAAGTTATAATTATAAATACACACACACTACCATTCAAAAGTTTTTGAACAGTAAGATAAAAAAAGTCTCTTCTCCTTTTTTGATCCAAAGGAAAAACATATATATTAAAATATATTTTAACATGTCATTCATTCCTGTGAAGCTGAATTTTTATCATCCTTACTCCAGTCACATGATCCTTCCCACATAATTCTAATATTTTGATTTGCTGCTCAAAAAACAAACATTTATTACTATTTTTATGTTAACAGTAACAGCTGAGTAGATTTTTCTACTTTCCAGTTTTCTTTGATGAATAGAAATTTCAGAAGAACAGCATTTATTTGAAATAGAAATTGTTTGTAACATTATTAGTGTTTAGCATCACTTTTGATCAATTTAAAGCTTGCTAAATAAAAGTATTAATTTCTATAATTTCAACCCCCTAAAAAATAACACACACACACACACACACACACACACACACACACACACACACACACACACACTCATATATATATATATACATATGCTGTGTATGCAAACAAAATTACCGGGAAGGAAATAAGAACTTCTTATAGAAGTTCATTGCACAGTGTGCACCTATTGCACCTGGGGCATTTAACTGGTCATGAAATTTTTTAAAACTGCTGTGGATGTGAGAGATCCGGAGTAGTAATTCTCTGAGCCTTTCTTCTCAATTTAGATGTATACAGTTCTTAAAGGGTGGGCAGTGGAGCATCAGACAATTACTGAAGTGCAGAACACAGACTGGTATTGTTTTAAATACATAATCGCATAATGTAATTTATACCAAAATGTACTTCTGAAAATATAAAGCTTACCTTATAGGCTATGTGATGTTTCTTTATTATTATTATTATTAATAATTATTACAGAATTAGCAGAAAACATACAAAATCAGGAAAACAGGACATAGATGTACTCCATAAGGAACAATCATAAAAACAAACAAACAAAAAAAAAAAAAAAACAAATAGTCTGGGTTTGCTTACAGTTATGGAATTATCCATACATAGAAGAAAAGCACAAAAACAAAATTACATCTTAAAAAGTTGTCATAATACATAAAAAATGGCACTTTTTTGTTGTTTGTAAGTCAATAAGAGAATCAAATTCAACCAGAAAAGAGGAAAAGATACAGGGGATTTAAGCCAATTTTGCTTATGAACAAAGAATTTTGCATTCAATATAAGAAAATTCACAACGTATTCAGCAGATAAAAGCTTTGGATTTTCATAATAAATAATAACATCTTTGAGGATTTGTAAAGCTAGAACATAAGTGCTTAAGTCAACCCATAGTTTGTTGGTTACACCACAATCAAAAAATAAATGGGCAGCTGTTTCCTCAACCAAGCCACAGAACGAACAGGACTCATCAACATCAGCATATCTGGCAATAGATGAATCAGCGAGATACATTTTATGAAGAGTTTTATAATGAATCTCCTTAACCTTGTTAGATATACAAAATTTGCTTGGCAAAAGCCAGGCCTTTCTCCAATTTATGCTTGCTATAAAGGAACCCCAGTAGAATTTTCCTCTTGGAGTAATCTTTTTCTTTGTCTGAAATATTTTACAAATATGTCTATTATTGCATTTCCGATCTAAGATGTCAATACCACCCAAATGTAAAGCCGGGTAAACACTGTTGCCTTTAATGAATTTAAGGTGATTTTTAATTAACTGGGTTAAGCCTACTGGGATAGCTCTCATTAAAGTATTATATTCTTTTGGTGGGACTGGAAAAGAATGGAGATTCATAAATTGTTTGTAGATTAAAAAATGACCAGAATCACCAAACACAGCTAGAATGCTGTTCAAGTTGTTATTAAACCATCTAGGGAAAAAGATATATCAGCATTATTTCAAATGAGAACATTGTGGGGTGAAAAACCACAGACAAAAAACTTCCATGAAAGAAGACATTGCTAATGGAAGTTAGATAAGGAAATTAACCTGTCTGGCAAGAAATTACATTTAAGTAAGAAAGATTGTTTGGTCAAATAGGCTACGTGATGTACGTAAATAGTTACGTCATGAACACGTCATGCGTCAGCTACCAAATCACTGCAATCTCCAAACGGTTACAATCACCAGCCTAAATGTTCGAGATATCAACTAACAAACAAACAATTATCTGGTAAAACAAGTTGACCTTAAATTGTTTATAAATTAAGTTTTAGAAACGTTTTACTTTTCGCCACCTAAATGACTCACCGTCTATGTAAAGTGTTGCACAGTTGCGAGGGTATATAGAGAGAGATAATACACGTCGATACTCGGAGCGGAAGGAAGCTTACTGTAGAGGTCACAGACTGAGTGCTAATCACTCGACTAATCACCTCGGGGAAGGTCTGAGACAAGAGCCAATCGCTGTCCTTGCAGGACATCGTCTGAATGGATGAGCGAGCGCACAGGAAATATGGGTCACAGCGTGGTGTTCTCGCACAAGACGTTGGTACTTGCACAGTTTCAGCAATCAACTGATGCGATCCCCGCTGGCTTGGAAACACTCGCGGCTAGCGAATGAGTTCAATGTGTAAGCTAGTACAAGATACTAGAACCCAATTCAGACTACTCTCCCTCTGCTCTTTTGTTGTATTTTAACTATAACTAACTGTATTTTAACTTTTTGCTGACGTTAGTTAATAAAAAAAATACAACCGTTTTAGCTCAGGTCCATTAAATAATATAAAATTACACAACTGTTTTATTTTAATATTTTAGTGAATGTTGAAATTAACATAAGAATTTTTCATTGTTAGTTCATGTTAACTATTTAGAACAGAGTATTTTCGCAAAGCATCATCAGTCGGCCATATTGGCGGCACTGAATGTAAACAATGCCACTGAACCAAATGAAACCTGCATATTTTGCTGATTATTGCTCCTCAAATGTTCAATTATTACTGCCAAAAGTTATAACAAATCAAAAAGAAGAATGCAAAAAACTGTCTGAAGAACAAAAGGCGTTTGTGGTTTGC
Source organism: Cirrhinus molitorella (assembly GCA_033026305.1). Taxonomy (NCBI): domain Eukaryota; kingdom Metazoa; phylum Chordata; class Actinopteri; order Cypriniformes; family Cyprinidae; genus Cirrhinus; species Cirrhinus molitorella. Next base: position 14,245,901 of record CM065124.1, on the reverse strand, counting down.
CAAACTGAACCAGGATTTACAGGTTGTGTTTGTGTCATTCATGTCATTTCCAGTCAGGTAGGTGAAATATTAGGCTAATATCTTAATTAACACTGCTCATACGTATCTTTACCACCTATTAACTTTAGTTTGTCAAAACATTGCGCCCTTTCCTGCTTACTAAGTCGTTCTCTATATGATTTAGCAGCTTCCACATGTTTTTGTCCCTGTTTTAGACAGCATAAATTGGCAGAACAACATATTCAGTAGTACATTAATCGTGCAATCCATCCTGTTGTTTACATCTGAGTATCACCAATATGGCTGTGCATCCGGGTAATTGACCAAATTGTGATGTTAAGTGCAAACCCTCTAAATTAACCTTTAACAGATTTGGATTTTGGGCTTTGGTATTGGTAAAATGAAGAGCACTGGGTTCAGTGGAATAACAAAACACAATCAGGTTGCATAGATGAACTATTGTATTTGGAAACAAAGAAACAACAGCATCCAACTATTATCCACAAACACAGCATAAACAGATTATAGTAGTAGGTCTCATTGCATCTCTTCATTTTTAGTGTCGTCGTCTTCTGCTTGAAACATTGGCAGCAGATCTCCCCAGTCACTACTGCGAGCACATCTGTACATGTCCCTGGTAAAAGAGAAAATAAATATTGTTGTTAAAGAGAACTTTGGGTACTAAGACTTATATGGCTTAATATAACATAAATGATGGTCTCTTATTGAAATACCATGAAAAACCCATGAAATATTTCTGTTATTTAAAAAAAATCAGTTTTACACATATTTTGGACTATTTGACCATTATTTTGATTATGTGAAATGGCTGCACACTCAGTGAGCTACTGATGCTATTTTTTACTCCAACTCAACTCGGAAAACAAAATATTGATACACTGACCACAGCTAGTGAAAGAGTTTAAAGGTGGTGATAGATGTAAGTGTAAGCGTAAACCAAATGCCATACCATCCTATTTTTCACCACAATGAGTCTAAAAGCCTCCAGATATTGAGTGAAATCTGCACTGGGAGACTCCTTCAGTGGCTGCAGCTTCATGACAAGCATTGACATGTTTACATTCTGCCAGGATGGCCTCTAGCACTCATTGCCTCTGTCATTTGTAAATTCTTTCAGTATCTGTGGTTTCAAGGCATAAGGGCTAAAGTGAAGAGAAAAAAGATGCTGGTCTTTATGAAGTTTTATTTGTCCACAGGCATCTTCCCATTGTTTTCTCCTCTTCTTATCACTATAAAAGCAGTGAAGAAGACATACATCGCTTCTCTTGTTGCCCTTCGACTAAAAATGACAACAAAAGCCGCACAATGTGTCGTCATATCAGTATTTTATTTTCCAAGTTGTGTTGCGGTCAGTGTTGGGGAAAGTTACTTTTAAAAGTAATGCATTACAATATTGTGTTACTCCCTAAAAAAGTAACTAATTACGCTACGTAGTTACTTTTTGTGGAAAGTAATATTACATTACTTTTGCGTTACTTTTTGAAATCTTGGCAGGGCTTGCTTGTTTGTTTTAATATAAAAAAGTTTGATTCTTAGCAAATGTAAAAGCCCTTTCACACCAAAATAAAATTAAGTGAATATAGCTAAGGCTAAAGGAAAATTAAATTCACATCTGTACAGTAGAACTGTAGGAAAATAAAGTTTAACACACTTCAGCAATGAGGGAAAAAAAGCACAAATATTAGTTAATCTGCAAAATTGCTTTTCTTACTTAGATTTTTTTGTCTTGTTTCTAGCCAAAATATCTATGTTTCTAATAAAAGTTCTTAAAATCAAGAAGGATTTTCTTTTTTTGTCTTGTTTTTTTCTGAAAACAAGTCAAAATTAAGTGTGTTTTTGCTTGAAACAAGCAAAATTACCTCCCAAAGGGGTAAGAAAAATAATCTTGTTTTCTGTTTGAAATAAAAAAAAAAAATGCTTACCCCATTGACAGATTATTTTTGTTCTAAGCAAAAACTCACTTAATTTTGACTTGTTTTTTCTGAAAACAAGAAAATAACTTTATATAAAATTTACTTGTCTAGAAAATCCTTCTTGATTTAAGATTTTTTTCAAATATGTATTTTGGCTGGAAACAAGACAAAAAATCTAATTAAGAAAAGTATTTTTGCAGTGTATCGTTGAATTGGATCAACAAAGGTCAGAAGTAAAAACAATTGGTTAATAAAATAGGATTAAATACATAAAGAAAACAAAAAGTAACTTAGATATATTCTTGGAAATGAAAAAGTAATGCGTTACTTGAAAAAAGTAATATTATTACGTAACTTGCGTTACTTGTAATGCGTTAACCCCAGCACTGGTTGCGGTATAGTAAATAGCAACAGGTAGCACCAGTAGCTCACCAAGTGCAACCATTTCATGCTATTGAAAATAATGGCACCCCCCATAGTCCAAAATATGTATAAAACAATGTGGATTTTTAAAATATAGTAAATCTTTCATGGGTTTTCTACTACATAGTTCAGTAAGACACATAATTTACGTTATATTAAGTAATACAAGTCTTAAAACCCAGGGATCCCTTCAAAACCAGTTTGATCTGTGAATGCATAACCTATTAGTGATAATATAGGTAGAGGTCTATTAATCAAAAGGATTACATACTTTCCATGAAGACGGGTCGTTACAGCAAGCTGTTTGAGTTCTCCATTGGCACAACACAGCTGACACTGTACATGTCTAGGTCGGCGACGGACTTGTGCGGTCAGTCTGGCCATATCCCAGTGCTCAGTCTTCTGAGCCTTCTCCTCATCAGACCTGGATATAATCAGGTAACTAAACTTCTCCTGCTGCCTTTCTTGGCTCTGTAATGATCAATTCATGGGGAGAGAAATATATACGATGGATTGTTATTAAACTTACAGAACAGAAATTGAGTTATTCATGGCGAATGTCACAATTTGAAAGTCAACTCGTTGTGAACCTACCCTAGATAAGGGCAGAGAATAGTAGAACTGGGAGAAGTTACAAGGTACTGCAGGTTGCTTGATCAACCTGGGACAAGACAGCTCATGAGTGCACTGTGCAAAATGAAACAAAGCAGAACATAATTTCAATATAAGACATTAAAAATGAATGTATCAAATTAATGGAATGTTTTTTCTTTAAACGCACAGGGGCAAATATCGATGGTCTTCTCAAGTCATGTTTTATCTCCTCTTCTCTCTATAGAAATAGAGCAAAAGTTTGTGAGAAATTTCTGAAAGGTGTTCTACGACTACCACTTCAAACAGAATGTCATGTTAGCAATATTTGAGCCAAAAATCTCAAATCATACCTTTAGTATAGTGTCTCTGGCCTCCATAAGGATTTGATGGCCATCCTTGGTTCCATTCTCCACCAATACCTATACAAAGTACCAAGAACTGCATTAGGAAACAGTAATTGACTGTTGTAGCCATTGATGACCATAGTATTTTTTTTCCCCCATACTATGGATGTCAGTGGCTATCAGCAACTGTTTGGTTACCAACATTCTTCATAATATCTTCTTTTGTGTTTAACACAAGAAAGAAACTCATACAGGTTTGGAACAGCTTGAGGGTTGAGTAAACAATCATTTTTGAGTGAATTATCTTTTTAGTTTAATCATTATTACTTGAATATCATCACTCACAAGGTAGGAGTTGGTTTTTCTCCAAAGCGTGAAAATAACATTTATTCGCTCGTCCAAAGTAGCCAGTTCTGACAAAGAGTAAGCAGATATCACAAGATCAAACTGCACCTGCGGGCAAAAAAAAGTTGTTTTATTCAGATATGTAATATAATTTGTGCAAATAAAACCAATTAAAGGAACACTCCACTTTTTCTGAAAATAGGCTCATTTTCCAACTCCCTTAGAGTTAAACAGATAAAAAAAAAAATCAAAAATATTTGGTTATTTTTTAATGAGATGCTAATGGTCTAACCAGATTCAATGATTTATGCTAAGCTATGCTAAAAGTGTTACCAGCAGACCTGGAGATCGGCTGAATAGATTCAAAAATGGTAAAAGTAATCTGTTTAACTCTAGGGGAGTTGGAAAATGAGCCTATTTTCAAAAAAGTGGAGTGTTCCTTTAAGGATGGCAGCTAAAGGTACCTTAGGAGAAACAGGAAGGAACTGGCGGAAATATACTTGTTTGATGATTGGATTATCCACCTCGCTGCCCCCTGTTTGGTGGAAATGAACATTTCTGTCTGTAGATCCGTTTATATAACACTGTGCTTGAAAGTTCAACTTAATGGTCTTACCTCGAAGAAGCTCTTCTGCCAGGGTGTTCATGTCTCCTGAGCTGTCTACACAAACATACTCCTTCAGAGAGTCTCCCCAGAGTGAGTGTGATGCCCTGAAGAATAAAATATAGCATATATTCACTAATACTGAAAATGCATCTTTTAAAGCAAGTTAATACCACTAAAGTTGATCAAATCATAATATTCAAAATATTCATATCTAAGTCATACTTACCAAGTACATGTTCCAAGTCCTGATCCAAAGTCCAAGAGAGAATATGGTACAAACAAAGGATCTCTCTTCTTTATCTATGATATATATCAATGAGATTGTTTGTTTTTTAACAAATGCAAAGAGAAATTATTGATAATGTGTATTAAATACCTCATTTAATGCTCTGAGGGCAGCAGCATATCCACCTGCTAACCTAGCAGCCATATACACCAACCCAAGATCTTCATCATACCTTGAAACATGCCAGAATAGAAGAGAAATCGATGTTATCCAGTAATACACCAAACCTCAGAGCCTCATTCTATGAAAAATGTCTCAAACAGATTATGCATTTATACCTTAGGGGGGTCCTGTGGTATGTGGTTCTTTTCAGTTCAGATAATATTCTCTTTCTTATTTGAGCCTCTAGTTTGTGGTCAATGCCATCTAAAGAAAACATTTAATCACTGTTTTATTTTCAGTCGTTAGTGCACAGGGCTCTCACAGGTTATCTCTCTTCCATCTTTACCTCACCTGTATGGATGTCATTCTCTTGCTCCAAAAACTTCTTCTCAAGACGAATGGCTTTCTCCCTGAGTTGAGAGGCTTCTATTGCCCGCTTCCTGCTCCAAAGGAAGTTGGACAGCTTATGTGCCCTTTCAGTCAGACTTTTTACCTCTGCCCCTACGTATCAAATAAAGGCATATATAAAGAGCATTTACACACTGTACCACCATAGTGCATTTCAGAACACAGACTGATTTGAATGCTCAAAACACTAAAAATATTGACTGGTCGATCAATGTTTACTCACTTTTTAAGATGGATTGTGCTGCTACCTGCAGTGGCTCCGGCAGGCGCACTGTTTTGAGGTTTGTCACACCTGGGTGCTTTCTATGAGGAGCACCTTTCAAGAAGTCAGCCTGTTGAAGAGGTGCTGCAGAACTCTGACACTTTAAAAAAAGCAGTAAGACAGAATGTAAATAAAAATAGCTGAAATAAAAAAAGTTTTTTGTTAACTGGTGGTTGCCAGAAGAAAAGAAGAAAAGTCCCTTCTTTGCAATAAGGTCTCTGCCGAACTAAAGGGGTGCTTCCCAATGAGTTGGCATTTATTAACCACCTTATCCGACCAGATAAAAGCATGAAGGTCCACCTCTAACCCCATCCCAAAAACCTACCCGTAGTAGGTGAGTACAAATCAGGTAAAGCAGTTGTAAAATGCCCACATATTAGGGAACACCCTTAAAGGGATAGTTCACCCAAAAATGAAAATTCTGTCATTAATTACTCACCTTCATGTCCTTCCAAACCCATAAGACTTTGGATATTTTTGATAAAATCCAAGAGCTTTCAGACCCTGCATAGACAGCAATGCAACTACAACATTCGAGGCCTAGAAAGGACATTGTTAAAATAGTCCATGAGACATCAGTGGTTCAACCTTACTTTTACGAAGCTACGAGAATACATTTTGTGTACAAAGAAAACTAAAATAGGGTGACACTGAGAAGAATTGGGTGAACTATCCCTTTAATTGATTGGGCTATGCCCTTAGTGTACTACAGAAACCTACACTTGGAAATTATTATTTTTTTTTTTAAGAATGGAAATAGAGTGCTCCAGATTTCAAATTGTTGTATCTTAACTAGGGCTGCATCCAAAATAAAAGTTTGTTTACATACTTTGTGTGTGTTTATGTTGTATATTTATTATGTACATAAATACGCACACATACATATATATATTAAAACAAAATATTTATATATATATGTGTATATGTATATATTTATATATGTGTGTGTGTGTGTGTGTATATATATATATATATATATACACACACACACACACACACAGTACATAAACATATAGTATGTAAACAAACTTTTATTTAGGATGCATTAATCACGGTTAATCATTTGACAGCACTAATCTTAACCTTCTTGTCCTAGCAAACCATACATCAATGGAAAGCGTATTTATGTATAAAACTCAATTTCAAAAAATGGACCCTCATGACTGGTTTTGTGGTAGAAGGTCACATGTGTGTTAGACACTATCCAAATATAATGAATTAAAGAATAATCAATATAACAGGTTTTTTAATCGCAAGTTTAGCCAATCAGTGCACAGCAATTAACATATTCTCGTTCTCTATTTTTTTTTACAGTGTTTAATTCTTTTAAACAACACATTTTGTCACAAAACACATTTTCCTAAGGAATATTTTTAGTTGGTCAAAAAAGGCTTTGTTTATTTTTTTTTTTTTTACAAATGTAACTAAGTATATCCCTCACCATCGTCTAAACGAATAGCGTGGTTTGAGCGGTATATAGTATATGTCGCTTCACCAATAAAATCGCAGCGGCGGGAAGCTTACTGTAGAGGTCACAAACGGAGTGCTAATCACTCAACCATTCACCTCGGGGAAGGTCTGAGACAGGAGCCAATCGCTGTCCTTGCAGGACACCATCTGAATAGATGAGCGAGTGCACAGAAACATGGGTCAAAGCGTGGTGTTCTCGCATGAGACGTTGATACTTGCACCGATTCAGCAGATCAACTGATGCGATCCTCGCTGACTTGGAAACACTCGCGGCTAGCGAATGAGTTCAATGTGTAAGCTAGTACAAGATACTAGAACCCAATTCAGACTACTCTCCCTCCGCTGTTTTGGGCTTTTTTTTTGTCTTTTCTATGATATGTAATTCTGTAGATGAGATACATGACAGATATACTCACCCGTTGCGCTTCTTTCAAACATAAAGCCACATGGCATCTTGAACAGTTAACATATATTCGACTGCCTAGTAAATACATGTTTATTTACGAGTATTAAATGGAACAAATTAGAAATAGTTAAATTAACACAGATTACAGTCACTGTGTGCACCGTTTGTATGGTCGCATGCTCATGTGGTCGTCGGCAATACGACTTCAAAATAAATCCGTCTAGAAACAAGCTCAGTGCCCAGTTCGTTCCTCGACAAACGGTCCGCGCTAATATACTTTTCGCGCCGTTCAGCACACCAAAGTAGTGAGCTCAAATCTTAGGTAGGTGCCGAAAACATTGATTATTTACATTTTAGTGAGGTAAACTGTGGCTTTAACGTATATTACCTTGTAACGTTTCTCTGGCATTGTTTTGGCGCAATAACCATGATTGTGGGATGGTGAGGAAGTAGATAGAAAGTATAATGATTTGAGTCACATCACCCACGTTTCTGAATAACTCAGTTTATGTAATAATTACGTAATACGTAAACCACTGGTACAGAAAATGTTTCCTCTAATTTTAGCTGTTCTGTGGAAAGCATGCGACGAACAAGGAGTTGCCGGGGCAAGTCTGTGGCAGATTCGGGCAGTGAAGCTTCAGAGGCGAAGACAAGTATGAATTCACGTTCAGTGTACATGCCAAAACAACTCAAAGTTTCATAATCAGCATTTAAAGCATGTTAGTCAAGCACTGAAGTCTGACAAATAATGCACATTTACACTAATTGCACTTCCAAGTAAATATGTGTAAATCCATAGCCACACCAATCTGATCTTATTTAATCTCTAAACCACTTTGATTGTATAGGTGTGACACTGTTTTAGATATTCATATTACACATAATGATTATCTGTATATTTCATTCTTCTCAGTTTGGCAGTGGAAGGGAGATGAAGGGGAGTGGGAACCGTATCCTCCAGAGGTCTGTGTCCAGCTGGATACAGCAAAGCAGGCAGGTGAAAAGTCGGTGTCACTGGCGCTCGGACCTGGTTATGAAGTGGATCTTGTGAAAATGACTCAGACTAATACTGTCACCAAGTACAAGCGAAAAATACGCCTTCAGAAAGTGAAGTCAGGTATGTCTGGCTACCTGTGTCTGATGTTGAATCAGTATCTGTCACAGAAATCTAATAGCTGCTTATTTATTGCATTGCAGAAGATATAAATGAAGGGAAGAATGGTAAAAATGAAGCTGCAGGTGTTGTTCAGATTAAAGAAGAGAAAGAGGAGGAAGACGAGCAACCGGTTTCCAAGAAGAGACGCAATGAAGGGAGGAGTCAGAGAGCGAACAAAGCCAAGGCTGTTGTAAAAGAGGAAAGCGAAGGTGATGCTGCTTTGGTAGATGAACGTCATTTGACTTTCCTTTTGTCTGATATTACCTATCTGTGTCCATTCATTTCCCACCGGACAAAATTTGTCCAGTCCTACTTTTTTTTTTTCTTGTTGAGTGTCTATCACATTATGTTACATACAGTTGAGGTCAAACATTTACATACACCTTGCAGAATCTGCAAAATGTTATTTTAGCAAAATAAGAGTGATCATACAAAATGCATGTTATTTTTAATTTAGTACTGACCTGAATAAGATATTTCACATAACAGACTTTTACATATAGTCCACAAGAGAAAATAATAGGTGAATTTATAAAAAATAACCCTGTTCAAAAGTGTACATACAATTGATTATTAATACTGTGTTGTTACTGTGTCGTTGTTGTTGTTGTTTTGTTTTGTGATAGTTGTTCATGAGTCCCTTTGAACAGTTAAACTGCCTGCTCTTCTTCAGATCTCACAAATTCTTTGGTTTTTCAGCCTTTTTCAGAACCTTTTCCAGCAATGACTGTATGATTTTGAGATCCATCTTTTCACACCGAGGACAACTGAGGGACTCATATGCAACTATTCCAGAAGGTTTAAACTCTCACTGATGCTCCAGAAAGAAAAACAATGCACAGAATGAAGATGTGTACATTTTGGTTAAAAAAAAAACAAAAAAACAATATATATATATCTTTTCCATTTAATACTGCCGTTCAGAAATGACAGAAGATACTAACATGTTTCCCAGAAGACAAAAGTTAAACTAACCCTGATATTCAAATTCAATTTGGCTCTTAATGCATTGTGTTTCCTTCTGAAGCATCAGTGAGCATTTCAACCTTCTATAATACTTGCATATTAGTTGTCCTCAGTGTGAAAAGATGGATCTCAAAATCATACAGTCATTGTTGGAAAGGGTTCAAATACACAAAAATGCTGAAAAACCAAAGAATTTGTGAGACCTGAAGAATTTTTCTGAAGATCCGCAGACAGGTTAACTGTTCAGGACAAACAAGAAACTCATGAACAACTATCACTAAACAAACAAACAAACTAAAAAAGAAGCTGTGGATCATTCAGGTAACAATATAGTATTAAGAATCAAGCGTATGTAAACTTTTGAACAGGGTAATTTTTATAAATTCGAAATTATTTTCTCTTGTGGACTATATGTAAACATCTTTTAAGTGAAATTTCTTATTCAGGTCAGTACTAAATGAAAAATAACATTTATTTTTTTTATGATCCTTCTATTTTGGTAAAATAACCAACATTTTGCATGGTGTATGTAAACTTTTGACCTCAACTGAATACAGGTCCTTCTCAGAAAATTAGCATATTGTGATAAAGTTCATTATTTTCTGTAATGTACTGATAAACATTAGACTTTCATATATTTTAGATTCATTACACACAACTCGAAGTAGTTCAAGCCTTTTATTGTTTTAATATTGATGATTTTGGCATACAGCTCATGAAAACCCAAAATTCCTATCTCAAAAAATTAGCATATCATGAAAAGGTTTTCTAAACGAGCTATTAACCTAATCATCTGAATCAACTAATTAACTCTAAACACCTGCAAAAGATTCCTGAGGCTTTAAAAAACTCCCAGCCTGGTTCATTACTCAAAACCGCAATCATGGGTAAGACTGCCGACCTGACTGCTGTCCAGAAGGCCATCATTGACACCCTCAAGCAAGAGGTCTGTGGGAAGGAAAAAGTGTGGCAGAAAACGCTGCACAACGAGAAGAGGTGACCGGACCCTGAGGAAGATTGTGGAGAAGGACCGATTCCAGACCTTGGGGGACCTGCGGAAGCAGTGGACTGAGTCTGGAGTAGAAACATCCAGAGCCACCGTGTACAGGCGTGTGCAGGAAATGGGCTACAGGTGCCGCATTCCCCAGGTCAAGCCACTTTTGAACCAGAAACAGCGGCAGAAGCGCCTGACCTGGGCTACAGAGAAGCAGCACTGGACTGTTGCTCAGTGGTCCAAAGTACTTTTTTCGGATGAAAGCAAATTTTGCATGTCATTCGGATATCAAGGTGCCAGAGTCTGGAGGAAGACTGGGGAGAGGGAAATGCCAAAATGCCTGAAGTCCAGTGTCAAGTACCCACAGTCAGTGATGGTCTGGGGTGCCATGTCAGCTGCTGGTGTTGGTCCACTGTGTTTTATCAAGGGCAGGGTCAATGCAGCTAGCTATCAGGAGATTTTGGAGCACTTCATGCTTCCATCTGCTGAAAAGCTTTATGGAGATGAAGATTTCATTTTTCAGCACGACCTGGCACCTGCTCACAGTGCCAAAACCACTGGTAAATGGTTTACTGACCATGGTATTACTGTGCTCAATTGGCCTGCCAACTCTCCTGACCTGAACCCCATAGAGAATCTGTGGGATACTGTGAAGAGAAAGTTGAGAGACGCAAGACCCAACACTCTGGATGAGCTTAAGGCCGCTATCGAAGCATCCTGGGCCTCCATAACACCTCAGCAGTGCCACAGGCTGATTGCCTCCATGCCACGCCGCATTGAAGCAGTCATTTCTGCAAAAGGATTCCCGACCAAGTATTGAGTGCATAACTGAACATAATTATTTGAAGGTTGACTTTTTTTGTATTAAAAACACTTTTCTTTTATTGGTCGGATGAAATATGCAAATTTTTTGAGATAGGAATTTTGGGTTTTCATGAGCTGTATGCCAAAATCATCAATATTAAAACAATAAAAGGCTTGAACTACTTCGAGTTGTGTGTAATGAATCTAAAATATATGAAAGTCTAATGTTTATCAGTACGTTACAGAAAATAATGAACTTTATCACAATATGTAAATTTTTTGAGAAGGACCTGTATTTCAGATTGACTTTATTGGTTGCTGTTTTTTCCCCCTTACGTTTTCTAGAAGAGGTTGTGAAGACAGTGGTTCTGAAAGGAAAAGCCCCAGTTGATTCAGAATGCAAGGCTAAGATTGGAAAGGTAAATACATTTTAGGGTCATGTGAAGTGAAATTACTGTACAGTATTTGATTATTGTGTAATCACCTTTAAAAAACGTGGAGAAAAAAAAACTTAATATAGACTGTTTACTTTCAATGCATTCTTCGCATTAGATTTCTTTTCTTTGGTTATTCACAGGCCCACGTCTACAGCGAGGGGGCCGATGTATATGATGTTATGCTGAATCAGGTGAATATTGAAGATGTTACATTACTGTTGAAAAGTTTGGGGACGATAAGATGTTCTTTGTGTTTTTGAAGAAAGTCTCTTATTACCAAGATTGTATCTATTTGATCAAAAATAAAAACAGTAATTTTGTGAAATATTATTACAATTTAAAATGTTTGCTGTGTTAATATATTTAAAATGTAATTTATTCTTGTGATGGCAAAACTAAATTTTCAGCAGCCATTACTCAAGACTTCAGTGTCACATGATCCTTCAGAAATAATTCTAATATGCAGATTTGGTGTTTAAGAAACATTTCTTATTAATAGCAGAGTTGAAAACTTTAGAAATGGCTTAACTGTAAATTCTTATCAGTGTAAAGCATCCTTGCTGAATAAAAGTCATTTTTTTCTATGAATAGAAATTTCTTTTTTACAAAAAATGAAAAGAATAACTTGAGACAAAATTTTGAATGTTTGTATATATGAAAAAATAATGTGCAGGATATGACATGATATCTCTTTCTTCTGCTTTTTATTGTTACAGACGAATCTTCAGTTCAACAACAATAAATATTACCTGATTCAGCTTCTTCAGGACGACAATGCAAAAGCCTACAATGTTTGGATGAGGTGGGGACGAGGTATGTGCCAAAATACCTCAGATGCTATTTACCATGCTGACCTTTATTATCACACCTCTTTATCACCCATTTTTTTTCTCTTCAGTGGGTAAAGTAGGACAGAACAGCTTGGTTAACTGTGGGGGCAATCTTGCTCAGGCCAAAGACACCTTCAAAAAGAAGTATGTTTGTTTTTGTTTTAACTTATCACTGTTATTTAGTCATAGAAGATATATAAGGAAGAATTTGCTTATTATCTGCTTATATATAGATTCTTTGACAAGACCAAGAATGAGTGGGAGCATCGAGCCAATTTCGAGAAAGTTGCTGGAAAATATGACATGGTATTTGTAGACTACAGCACTGAAGACAAGGTGAATAGACATGTTTGCTTCCAACAACACATTATTTATTGCTCTTCATTGCAATTGCATGTTTCAGTGCTCATTATGCTCTTATGTAGACCTAATTTTTCCTCTCACCAGGAGAAGGACAATGCTGTGGTACCCTCTCCTACTCAAATAAAGCCCTGCCAACTGAACAGCAAGGTCCAGTCTCTCCTAGAGCTTATATGTGACCTCAAAGCCATGGAAGAGTGTGTGCTAGAAATGAAGTTTGACATCAAAAAAGCCCCACTCGGTGAGTGTCTGTGCATTTGTGTACCAAACTGATGGAATTCATATTCTTAGTAATGATGAATGTATTCAAGCCAAACAGCATTAACATTTTTTGTATGACACAATTGCAAATTAAAACCATTGAATTATTTTATTTTTTGCTAAAGGAAAACTAACAACAGAGCAAATTAGAGCTGGCTATGCCTCTTTGAAGAGGATCGAGGAGTGTATAAAGAAAAAGAGGAGTAATAAGGAACTCTTGGATGCATGCAACCAATTTTACACTCGTATCCCCCATGACTTTGGGTAAGTCACACTAGCATTCAAAGGTTTAGGGTTAGTAAGAATGCATCAAATTCAACAAAAGTGACAGACTTTATAATGTTAAAAAGTTTTCAAATAAATACTGTTCTTTTGAAGACTTGAAGCTGAAAATTCAGCTTTTCCATCACAATAATAAATTACATTTTAAAGTACAGTCAAATATAAAACATATATTTAAACTGTAATAATATTTCAGAACATTGCTGTTTTTTTATCAAATAAATACAACCTTGGCAAGCATGAGAGACTTTTTTTAAAAAACACACACAAAAAAATCTAATGACTCAGATTTTACATTCACTAGGTATGTGTGTTTATATTTTTTTGTTCCTGACTTCTTGATGTTCATTTAGGTTGCGGACACCCCCCATAATACGTACGGAGGATGAGCTGAAGGAGAAAATTGCTTTGCTTGAGGTGCGACATTATAGTTGCTGCACAATATTGCTAATGTTGAAAGGCTAGAATTGATTGACAATTTATATTTCATGTTATATTTATATTTTCTGTCTTTTAGGCTCTAAGTGACATCCAAATAGCAGTGAAAATGGTTCAGTCTAGTGTTCAGAACGATGAGCATCCTTTGGACAGACAGTATTGCTCTCTACAATGTCAACTGCAGCCAGTGAATTCTAACAGCAATGAATATAAGGTACAGTATAGGACTTAGCCCTTTTATTGTTTAAGTACAATATAATATTAAAGGGATAGTTCACCCAAAAATGAACATTTTGTTAGTAATTACTCACCCTTATGACGTTCCAAACCCATAAGACTTTTGTTCATCTTCGGGACACAAATTAAGACAGTAAAGGAACTACTGTGTTTAAGGCACAGAAAGGTAGTTAGGACAACATTAAAATAGTCTATGTGATATCAGTGGTTCAACCTTAATTTAATGAATCTACGAGAATATTTTTTGAGTGCAAAGAAAACAAAAATAACAAGTTTATTTAATAATTCTTCTCTTCTGCGTCACCGTCCTCTGCCATTATCGTCAGTACCATGACGATGTGTGGTACTCTCGATAATAGTTCCCTTGCTGTCTGTGGAGGGTCAGAAATCTCTCGGATTTCATCAAAAATATCTTAATTTGTGTTCCAAAGATGAACCAGGGTCTTACAGGTTTGGAACAACATGAGGGTGAGTAATTAATGACAGAATTTCAATTTGAGGGTGAACTATCCCTCGGGATGGTGGATGTTAAACACTTAACTAGTCTTTTAAAATAGTTAGTTGTAGACTACAACTGTCTGTCTTTGTAAAGGTTATAGAAAAATATCTTCAGTCCACTCATGCGCCCACCCATACGGACTACACAATGACCATTCTGGACCTCTTTGCTGTGGAGCGAGAGGGCGAGAAGGACAACTTCTGCTCTGAGATGGAAAACAGGTACTAAACCACCCTCCTCAGTTACACTTATATACTCTCTGTGTAAACAGGAACTCCCTTTGAATCTGGTCTTGTGTGTGCCTCATCTGATTTCACTGAATTACCGCAATCTTGTACATATAATAGTAATGTAGTATAATAGTACATGTTGTTTTTGTGTGTGTGTGGATAATAGAATGCTTCTGTGGCACGGTTCTCGTCTGTCGAACTGGGTGGGGATCCTGAGTCAGGGGCTGCGAGTGGCCCCTCCAGAGGCTCCCGTGACTGGATACATGGTAGGACAAAGAGATAAACTGAAACACAAAAAATGATATCAATATAAAATGTATAGTTATAAGTTTGCTTTTAACTATTGACTTCAAAAGTCAAAAAGACTTTTGAAGCAAAGCATTCACTAATTCTAGTATATGATCAAACTCTGGCCTAAAAATTTCCATTGACACCATTCAAAACTAAAGTAAGAGTTAATCAGCAGTGCTGAAAGGCACTTAAATGGAGTGTTTGACCTCAAGGCTGGCATCTTTGCCTACTGGATAAACCATGAAGAAACAGATATTAGCTTAATATTACACCTACCTGAGTGTAAATGATAAGAACATAAATGTTGTCAAGATTCTTGCCCTGGAAATCCTGTTTCAGTTTGGCTAACCATTTGGTTCAGTTTGTTCCTCATGACAGTTTTTTGGACTCTTCTCCTTGATTTGAACTTTTGGCAGTCTGTAGGTCAAATGTATTTTCTGGTCTGACCATTTAGTACAGCCCAAAGCATGACAATATTTGACCATTTTCAGCAGCAATAATCAGCAAAATATTCGTTTCGTTCAGTTCAGTGGCTTTGTTTACGTTCAGTGCCGCAAATGTGGTTGACTGATTGAGGCGTCTTGAAAACCCTCTATACCCTCTATAATGAAATACTTGCACTTTGTTACTTGCAAATACTTTAATGATATCAAACACAAAAAATGATATCAATATAAAATGTATAGTTATAAGTTTACTTCCAGAATAAAAAAATCCAATAATTTGCTTACCCCTATGTGGTTCAAGATGATCATGTCTTACTGTCTTCATTCGCAAAGAAATTAAGGTTTTTGAGGAAGACATACCTGGATTTTTCTCTATATAGGGGATTTCAATGGTGGCCAATGGGTTAAAGGTCCAAATTGCATTTTAAATACAGCTTCAAAGGGCTCTTCACAATCCCAGCAGAGGAATAAGGGTCTTATCTAGCGAAGACAATCAGTCATTTTCTTAAAACAATAAAAATGTATAGACTTTTTAACCGCAAATGCTTGTTTTGCAGCAGTAATTCACACTAATCTAATTTTCAAACTTTTCCTCCCCCTCAAGTTTGGTAAGGGGATCTATTTTGCAGACATGTCATCTAAAAGTGCCAATTACTGCTTTGCCAATCAGAAGAATAACCAAGGACTCCTGTTGCTGAGCGAGGTTGGTTTTTTGCATCTAAACAATCTGCTACCACTTACATAACTGCTTAACAGTGATACTTTTTTCAGGATATTTTGGTGAGTAGAAAATTTGATACAGTCAAACCTAAATTTCTGCAGATACCTACAACATTTCTCACATTATCACAGTTTATTCGCTGTAGTTTAAAAAATGGTAATAAAATATGACAAGAACTCAGTGTTAAACTGTGTTAGTACAAATTCATTTTGATAATCACAAGTGAATTAAAGTCAAACCAAAATTTATTCAAACATCTTCAACATTTCTTACATTATTACAGTTTATTTGGTATAGTTTTGAAAATGGTAATAAAATACGACTCAAGAGTTAAACTGTGTCATAACAATTCATCTTAATAATGCCAGATAACTTGATAGAAAGAACTGATGGAAAGGTATGTAACGTAACATGGTCAGGTCAAAGTGTCAAATCAGATTTGTGGTCCTGTAGCAATTTTACTGGTAGTCCACTGTATGAAGAATTTTTGTGTGTAATATGTCACAGTTTACTTTATTTTGCTATCATCACTTACATAAATGAACTATAGTGCCCTGCACCCAATAGTAAAAAAAAAATCAATAATTATATCTGGTGTCTGAATAACTTTTGGTTTGACTGTACATAGAAATAGACAGTATTTATTTAGGGGATGTATCTGAGTAAGACTGCTAGTTGAAAAAACAATGATATACTTCTTTTTAAAGATACAAAGCTAAAAATGGTTGAAGTAAAAGTAATTTCAGAGATCAATATTTTGTTAACAGGTGGCCCTTGGGAATAGTAATGAACTTCTGGATGCAGATTACAACGCTGGCCAATTGCCTTCTGGGAAACATAGCACAAAAGGCCTGGGGCAGACTGCGCCCGACCCAAACAACTATGTTGCATTGTGAGTTTGCGTTTCAGTTTTCTTTTTTATGTTATACATGACTAAGTCATAATAAGTGGTGTACTGAAGAATTTTTTTTTCCTCATTCTCTCTCAGGGATGGTGTGACCGTACCCATGGGGCCCTCTGTGAAGACCGGGGTGGGGCAGAAGGGAGGTTACACCCTCCTTTATAACGAGTACATTGTTTATAACCCTGCTCAGATACAGATGAAGTACCTCCTCCGAGTTCAGTTTAACTTCTCTTCGCTGTGGTGAGGCAGAGGGGATACTTTACATTTAGAACAGTTTTACAGTCTGAGGTGAAGGACCTACATTATAGTTATTCCGTATGTAGTTCATGTGTTCATGAATATAAACAGATACTATTGTTCTGGAAATGTCTGTTGTAACTTCAGTAGGTATATAGTTATTTCTGTTAACATACATATAATATTGCAATTATTAATCAAAATAAAATAAATTGTCATTTTCTACTGATATACTGTGTTGAATATGATTGTGTGTGGGGGGGGGGATATCATAATAATATCCATATTACAGCAAGTAACAACATTTATTTTGGGGTTATATATGACTGAAAATTGCTAGTTTAAAAAACAGTGGAAATTAACAATTATTATAAAAGCTAAAATTGGATAAAAGCTACTGTAGCCTCGAATCAATGCATTTAATTTAGAAAATAAGTGGATTACATTGAAGCAAGTGTCAACAATTTGTTGCACATGTATTAAATCACCAGAATGCACCATTTAAAGCGGAAATACTGGGTCTTGATTGAATTAATATTGCATCAGATGTTATCACTGTGTTTGAGTTCACTTAATAGATGTTAGATTGAATGTTTTAATGCTTAAATGTTATTGTTTCACACAGGCTGACTACATGGTAATGTGTAAACATGTAACCATGTCTACATTCTGTAAACACTTAACAGTGTTCAATAAGGTTTACATCATGTCTACATTTATTCATGCAAGACTGTTTGAATGGCACATGAATCCAACACTAGGAAAAACCCCAGGTTGGTCTAGAAAAACTGGTTGAAGTACAGCTTTAAGTCTGTAGTAGTTTACTTTTCTCCCTTAAACAATGTCATTTCAAACTTGTATGCTGCTTTTTTAAGGTGAACACAAAAAGACTTTTGAAGCAAAGCATTCACTAATTCTAGTATATGATCAAACTCTGGTTTGAAAAATTTCCATTGACACCATTCAAAACTAAAGTAAGAGTTAATCAGCAGTGCTGAAAGGCACTTGAATGGAGTGTTTGACCTCAAGGCTGGCATCTTTGCCTACTGGATAAACCATGAAGAAACACAGATATTAGCTTAATATTACACCTACCTGAGTGTAAATGATAAGAACATAAATGTTGTCAAGATTCTTGCCCTGGAAATCCTGTTTCAGTTTGGCTAACCATTTGGTTCAGTTTGTTCCTCAAGACAGTTTTTTGGACTCTTCTCCTTGATTTGAACTTTTGGCAGTCTGTAGGTCAAATGTTTTTCCTGGTCTGACCATTAGTACAGCCCAAAGCATGACAATATTTGACCATTTTCAGCAGCAATAATCAGCAAAATATTCAAGTTTCGTTCAGTTCAGTGGCTTTGTTTACGTTCAGTGCCGCAAATGTGGTCAACTGATTGAGGCGTCTTGAAAACATTACATTTAGGCATTTGGCAGAAAACCCTCTATATAATGAAATACTTGCACTTTGTTACTTGCAAATACTTTAATTTAGTCACAATACATTGTAATTTAATTTTGAATGGCCTTTAGCAGGTAAATAAGATACCAAAGAGGTTATTCCAGACATTTAATTGAATAGGAACATAAAAGAAAGTATATGCTTTCTTACATTGAAATATTAGTTTCGTAACCATTGTGATGGTACAGTGACTTATAATGAGGCAAATTGCTTCTCTTTCCTACGTTCCAATTGCGGGTACGCAATTCCGCGGAAAGGGTGGATTGCTTTACTGCAGTAACAAATGCAAGTCAACAGCTATCCAGAAGGGGATACAGCCAAGGCCAGATTGTGCTACCAGGGCTTTATTGGGCATGTGAACATCAATATTGTGTCATTTTTTTCATGCTGAGCAACAATGAATTACTGTATTTGCATTATTGTAAATGTAGGTTTAGGGTTGGGGTAGGTGCATGTAGACATTAATAAAACACAATCTGATGAGAGGCAAAGTGAATTTATTGCTATTTTATGACAAGATTTTGCATCTCTCCCGGGCCGTAGCTGTAACCCTACAAGCCACCGCTAGGGGTCTCCAAAATTGAGAAAAAAAACCTCACAAAACTACACCAAACACAGTTGCTTTAAAGGAACACTCCACTTTTTTGAAAATAGGCTCATTTTCCAACTCCCCTAAGAGTTAAACAGATGAGTTTTACCGTTTTTGAATCCATTCAGCTGATCTCGGATCTCTGCTATTAGCACTGTTAGCATAGCTTAGCATAAATCATTGAATCTGATTAGACCATTAGCATCTCGTGCAAAAATGACCAAATATTTTCAATATTTTTCCTATTTAAAACTTGACTCTTCTGTAGTTACATCATGTACTAAGACCAAGAGAAAATGAAAAGTTGTGATTTTCCAGGCTGATATGGATAGGAACCATACTCTTATTCTGGCGTAATAATCAGGGAACTTTGCTGAAATACCATGGGTGCAGCAGGCGCAGTGATATTACGAAAATAGCCTGAAAATAGTCCCCAGGTAGGTAACTTCAAACGTGACAAGTACTAAGCCAGGTAATAGTAAAATAGCTGGGGACTGTATTCAGGTGCTGCGTAATATCATTGCGCCTCCTGCACCCATGGTACAGCAGCAAAGTTCTTTGATTATTACGCCAGAATAAGAGTATAGTTCCTATTAGGTTGGAAAATCGCAACTTTTTATTTTCTGTCAGTCTTTGTACACGATGTAACTACAGAAGAGTCAAGTTTTAAACAGGGAAAATATTGAAAATCTTTGGTCATTTTTGAACGAGATGCTAATGGTTAATCTGTTTCAGTGATTTATGCTAAGCTATGCTAAAAGTGCTAACGGCAGACCCGGAGATCAGCTGAATGGATTCAAAAATGGTAGAAGTCATCTGTTTAACTCTACGGGAGTTGGAAAATTTTCAAAAAAAGTGGAGTGTTCCTTTACCGCATACATTTGTCCAGGTATTTCCCACCTTTTTCTTTAACGCAGACGTAAGCCTATGGGTGAGACTTCCGGTTCATTAGCCGCTATAGGGAAAAAAGGAGAAGTATAACAACGTGCAGTAAACAGTAAAACAGTTTGCATTACAAACCAGTGTGCTCATGATCAAGATTACACATTTAAATAAAATGGTAAGACACAACAATTTACAATATCAAGAAGCAAAACAAGCTTGTTTTGTACTGCTAAAAATAGCTGGATGTGGAAGAGACCAGAAGCCAGACACATCAAATTTACAAAAGGCCACACCCGCTCTTAGAGGTACAAAAGGTGGATGCGGGTCTTTCAGTACAACAACAGTGTACTGTGACCAATAACTGTCAAGCTCCAAAAAGACAAAAACACTAGCAATTTTATGTTGCTATTTGCTAAAAATCCTACTTTCTCCCCTCCTCTTTGTTGTCCTGTTTAGAGCTTGGCATATGTGATCACAATAAACTTTAAGTGTATTTGTATTGAAAGTTATTGAGTGAAGATTCTTTAGAATATTTCTTTTGTGTTCACTGGAAAAAACAGAAGCAGAGATTTTGAATGACACGAGAAAGGCTACACCCTCTACTACAATGAATATTATTATGACCTTTTTTTTTTTCTTAGTTCCTTATCCTTCTCACACTGTGGTAAGGCAGAGAGTCCCATTATTTACATGTAGCCTACTATTTAAAGTAAAAAAAAAACAAAGATGTAAAAAAATATGTCTGGAGTCAATGACCTAATATGTAGCTGATAAATTCTTATGATTTTTTTGTTTGTTTAAGAATTTATTAATGTTTTTTGACTGTATGTGTCTGTCAGCATAAGAGGAACACTATATTATTATTTTTAATAATCAAATTAATGTGTAACATTTATATGCAATATTTCTTTTACTTACATAAAATAAATGGATAAGAAATAAACATAATTTATTCATTTAATTGCAAATAAGAAAGCAGTCACATGTTCACAGGGTCGCAAGAATTAAAGTATTTTATGATTCACATCGTTGGGATGTTTTTCACATTTATAACATTTAGGGCATTTACATAAGGCATAATATTTAAGACTAAAAAAAGGTTAAAAAAGAGTTAACAAATAGCAAGGCTATTATAAAAATAATGCCTGTTAAACAAATTCAAGGAAGACACAAGTACCATGATGAGTTAACCAGTAGAGAGAGGTCAAAAGGTTGAATATCCGCCAGCATGTGCAGATTGGGAGTGCCACAAGACAAGCATGTGTGAGTTTAATTTTTGGAGCCTCCACCCAAAATCATAAGTATGTAGAGGAATATCATAATGATATCCAAGTAGATAATTAAGGCACCAAAGACATACTCTTCAGGATCAAGGCTGTATTTTTGCCTGCCCATCACCAGCTGACAATCCACTGCCAGAAACTATATGACAGAGAGAGAGAGAAATCGGTAATATTGGTAACAGTGAAACACAAATTACATACTTTTTTTATTTGGTTAGTATTATTAAATGTTTACCAAGGCATAAAGAAGAGCTCCCAGACACCCATAGACAATTTGCAGAACACTGGAGTAGAAAAAGATGCTGAAGAATCCAAACATGAGTAAGTCGATGGACAGTACGAGTAGAATCCCGTTACAAACTGTAAAGTCCAAACGAGTCTGAAGGATCACAGAGAAGAAAATGAAGTAAAGCTCCAGTTATGCACTGAGGTATTCAGTACTTTAAATAGCTTTAACTTTAAATTACAATTAGCTGTCAGATAAATGTAAACATACCTGGGCAGAGAAAATGATGATGGTGAATGAGATGACCAGAGTTGATCCTAAAGCGATGACCACAGCACTTGTGTTGTGAAATGAGGCTACAGTTCCCACCATGTAGGACAGACTCAGCGTGACCACTGACTGCAGGCAACATAAGAGAATGTCAGGCCTATATGAAACAGTTCTACCAAGGCATATAATATACATGTGAAGTCAAAAGTTTACATACACCTTGCAGAATTGGCAAAAAGTTAATTATTTCACCAAAATAAGAGGGATCATACAAAATGCATGTTATTTTTTTATTTAGTATTGACCTGAATAAGATGTTTCACATGAAATATGTTTACATATAGTCCACAAGAGAAAATAACAATCGAATTTATAAAAACGGCCCTGTTCAAAAGTTTACATATCCGTTTTCCCCCTTTTTTATACTCACTGTGGTATGCTGATTGTTTGTGTTTTTTTTTTTTTGTTTTTTTTTTCATGTTTTGTCACAATTTCAAAAGGAAAATAAAATTTTGATAAAAAAATATATATATATTGTGGTGCTGTTTTTTTGTTTAGCGACAGTTGTTCATGAGTTTTTTTTTTTAGCCTTTTTGTCTATTTAAACCCTTTCCAACAATGACTGTGTGATTTTGAGATCCATCTTTTCACACTGAGGACAAAAAGGACCAAAAGTTATAACAAATCAAGGAAAAGAGTGCAAAAGACTGTCTGAGGAAAGAAGGTGTTTGTAGTTGGCCAAACTGAACCAGGATTTCCAGGGCAAGAAACATTGGTGTTTGTTGTTATCATTTCCAGTCAGGTAGGTGTAATATTAAGCTAATATCTTAAATAATACTGCTTGTACGTATCTTTACCACCTATTAACTTAAGTTTGTGAAATTATCTTGCCCTTTCCTGCTTATTAAAACCTTCTTTATATGTTCTAGCAGCTTCCACACATTTTTCAGTGGTTTAGGCATAAATTAGCAGAACAATGTATTAAGTAGTACATTAACCATGCTATCCATGCTGTTGTTTACCCCCGAGTATTGCCAATATGGCCATGCATTTGGGTAACTGACCAAAGTGTAACATAAGTGCAAACCCTCTATTCACAACATCACATCTGTCTGGGAAAATGTTATTGTGATTGGTAATCGCTGCATTTTATTGTCTGTGTGCCGACATATGGTGCCCCCCAAATTTTTCCCAGGCAACCGATTTCCTCAATAGCTATGCTTGTACTTTCATACCCCTTTCTTCTCACGAATCAATATTTCATGTCCATTCATGTGGGTGAATAATAAACAAGATAATGTAGAGTCAACATTATAATAAAAATAAACCTTTTCTGATGATAACTGGTGTGCAGGTTAATGCTCGCATAAACCTTTATACAGGCAACCTCACTTACAGAGGAAATACAACATGTTGTGGTCATCGAGAGGAAGTAGCCTAACCAAGTTACAAAATATAATGGCTGGCTTAAAGGAAAGGAGATTTTGTCCTGGGGCAACCAATATATTACAGAATGCTGTTAAGCAGTAAACTTTGTGGAAGAAACAGGAGGAACTAAGAGAAGGAACCAGCTTAAATGAAATGCCACCTTTCAGTGTTAGAGTTTTTCAGTGTTCAAGCTAATCCTTCACATATAACCGTTATAACCTAACGTGTTTTTTTGCTGCAATTTGTTTGCTTCAGTTCTTTGACTGGTGGAGATATCTTTGCAGAATCATGAGTGATGTAATTTTTCACCAAGAGTTCCTATGTTGGATAGTTATTTAGTCAAAATAATGTGAGCAGATGGCGTCAACAAAAGCATATACCATTGATTAACAAAAATCAGTTACCCTATCCACTTTTTCCTCGTAAGAACAGGTTGTTATGGGTCAAGCTTCCGCCCAGATAGCACAGGTACATCTGCAAGATGTCTGTTAAAGATCTGGAAATCATCTGCTGTGTATAAACGTCTGGCAGACATCTGTAAGATGTCAGTTTTACATCCATTCTAGATCATAAAGATCTTAAAGACATCTAATAGACATCTATTTGACATCTGACAGGAAACGTCAAATAGACATATTGCAGATGAGCAAACGTCAAATAGACGTCTCCGAGATGTATGTGTGCTATCAGGGCTATCTCATCCACGTCCAGCTATTTTTAGCTATTTCATAAGTTCACGCTTGTAATTAGCTGGAATATTGTAATGCGTATTTGGTGTGCTGTCCGAGGAAGGGCTCAGAGCTCGGGAATGGCCTGAACCCAGAGTACCCCCCGTATATGTGTAGTGAGAACTCGGAGTGAGGAGATGGGGCAGTGGAGGGATGCTGATAAACCGTTGAATTGGTAGAGGCAAGTATTTAAATCTGCCAGCATTGGTTAACTTAATGGTGCTCCTCTTGTGTTAATTAGGCTAAGTATTTTGTTAGTAAACATCATACAAAACATCTTGTTTTGCTGCTTGATATTGCAAATTGTTGTGTTTTACCAAAAACCACTTATGGTTACATTTTTAGACATTTAGACAATAAATAAGCTTTCCATCGATGTATGATTTGTTAGGATAGGATAATATTTGGCTGAGATACAACTTTTGATTCCAGATTTGAAGATCTGGAATTTGAGAGTGCAAAAAAAAACAAAATATCCTTTAAAGTTGTCCAAATGAAGTTCTTAGCAATGCATATTACTAATAAAAAAAATATCATGGAACATAATCTTTACTTGATATCCTAATGATTTTTGGCATAAAAGAAAAATCAATCATTTTGACTCATACAATGTATTTTTGCTCCTCAAGACTGGTTTTGTGGTCCAGGGTCACATAATATTTTAATGTATTATCTTAATTATGAACACACTAGTTTGTAGTGCAAACAGTTTATTGCACATTGTTCTTGTTCTTGCTATTTCCCTATAGTGGATAATAAACCGAAATTCCTGCCTATATAGGCTTACTTCTGCATTGAAGAAAAAGGTGAATTTTACTTCAGGACCCGACTGCTGCACTCTTTTCTGATAGTAATGTTCATCATCTCCTAACTGTAGGTGACTTTTGTGTTGCAGTAATGTTCATGTAATGCACAACGTGAAGACATGTCAATACAAAGACACTCACCAGTCCCAGCAGGTTCCAGGGATGTGTGCGACTGAATTTGGAGAACACACTAAGGCATGTTCCTACCACTACAAAGGTAATGTATGAACTGATGTACACCCAGATGTTGCCCTGAACCACCGTCTTGACTGTCTTTGAGAAGGTGAACACGCAGACTATAGTGAACGTGACTAGTAACTGAATTGTTACCACACTGAACACCTGCATGGGTAGAAAGAGATATTGGAATTGACTATGAGGTCCAGCACACATTTATGATGGCTCGCAAAACAACAGAAATCCTCACCTTTCTGATAAATGCTTTCCGAACGATTTTATCATCAAATGATGACACAATCAACTGAGGTTCCTCGGGTGGAAATACTTCTATGTTAAAGAAGAACAAATATTATTGTGATGACATTCATGTCATTAGATGATTCCATTTTAGCTAACAGTAAGAAATTGGGTGAAATAAAACACCTGCTGTGTCTGGATTTGGTTCTTCTGTTTTTTTGAAGCCACTTTCTTCTGGTAACGGGTTGGGTGGGATAAACCCAACTGCCACAGGAACCGGTTGGGGGTACATGTCAGGCCCCACTGGATAAGGAGGGGGCATATATGGAGGTGGGGGATACACTGGTGCTGTTGCTACATAGCCAGGGTCACCTTCAGTCTTAAGTTTTTGGCTCTCTACGTCTGTCATTCTGAACAAGATGTGGTTAGTTGAGATTGTGGTGTCAGAATGTCAAAAAGACAGAAAGCATCACAGTGCACAGGAAATGGTGGGTTCTGCAGTATTTGTTTGTTATTGTGTGGTTTGTTATAGTTCCATTATGCTGACAAGTATGGCTGACAGATATTCTACAGAATGGTTACAAACTGCTCTCCCACAACTAAAAAAGAATACACAGCTGACTGTTTGCCCCAAAAAAATTATTAAAAATACTACAAATCTCATAAATCACACTTGAAATATTGTTAAAATTGTAATTTATATTGATTTACCTCTGAAAAACTTAAAAAAACAGCAATACAATTTGCATACATACAAAATTTGTGATTTTTTTTTTTTTTTCAAGATTTTCCCATATAACATATACTGATAAAACAAAATAAAAATTTTTCGTCCTTTCCTAGGGAATACTAGGATAATAGTAACACTTTTACAATGTACTTTATAACTTACTAACAACAAATTTACACGTAAGCTGTTAGAATAGGAAACTTTTTTTTTGCAAAAAAAGATTTAAAAAAAGATTTGCATAGAGCAAGTTTAAGGCTGCATACGCTAAGTGCTTACCACTTTAGCCTGTTTGTGCATTGTTTTACTCTTCACCTAAATCTGTAGCATTGCAGTTCATTTGAATTAGAAATGCTGAGTAGCTTACAAAAGGGCCAAAACATCCATTTATTTACTAAAAGTTGATTAAAGAGACAGAGTGCAGCATTCACTGTTAAAAGCTTGCTTTTGTTGTCATTTGTATTTCAGTTCACGTTATCACTTTATTTCTAAAGAGTTTCTGATTTTTCTGATTAGATCAGATTTGTTTTACAGATTAGTAACTCATTTCAGAACAATGAATTTCTGCCTGCACAAAACTAAATGTGATATTTTATTGTATTTTAAACATTACTATAAAAAAGCTTACCTTGATTCTTCTCACCCTCAGTGTGGTCTGGTGTGAAAGTCTGAGCGCTCAGAGTTCTCAGAGTTTAATGTCTCACCTCTGTTTCACACAGACAGAAGTAGGTTCCACATCCTCCTATTACATCATTTATAAAAAAACCCTCTGTGGAAAATCTGCAGTGAAGAAGTTCACACAATTGCACTCAAGTGTCTGAAAGTTGCTGATGTGAAAGTTCACAACACTGGCTTCCACTGGTCTTCACCATTAAATGACAATAATTCCAATATGCAATCTTTTAGCAGTTGTATTCTTGTTTGACACAGAAAAATGCAAATCCTAAAATCTTGACTATGCAAGCTATTTTCTAGCACATTGTCATAGTATTCTTGTAAAAGTGAGCTGTTTGTTATGTGTATCTGAGCAGTTAACAAATTACACAAATTCAACCACAAAATGCAAGTGCAGCAAGAGCTGTCGAAATCTAGGTTATACAGGATTTTGACACTTCATGGCAAAACCCTCTTAACTCAGTCACAAGTGCTTCCTTTTTAACAAAATTCAAACTGTTTACCATATGAAATTAGTGTGACAGTGCATTACAAAATCGATTTAGAGACTACAAGGCTTTAAACAGTAAAAACAAAATTACTTGTTTCACTATTACTTTCACAATCATAAATCCATGGTCAAACTAGAATTAAACCAGATTTCAGTCAGTTTACTTATTAACTAATGTTTTTTTGACATATTGGCCATTCTACAGAATTGGTTCAAGGTCAGAGTTGTTAAAAAAAAAAAATCCAAAACGTGTACGCATGCAGATTGTGTAAATCCAAGGTACACGTTTCTAGTAATTGTGCAGTTAATCCTCATATTGTATTTCCAGAAAGTTATGGAATATTTGTCCTCTCCCCAAGTTTGTCAGTATCGAAACACAGTAATAATAATTTAATTAGAAGAGTTATATTGGCCTGTTAAGATTTTGCTTGCATCTACATTGTAAACATATATTTTTGCTATTTTATTAAAATGTTTTCAGAGGTAAACCTATAACAGTTAAATTTTTAGTAATATTTTAATTGTAATTCATGAGATTTGTTGTATTTTGAATCAATTTTTTCTTTGTAAAAGGGAAAAAGTTGATCATACATATTTCAAAGTTAAGGATTTATTAGTTTGAATATACATTGAACCACAAACATCTTAGGTGATAATTCAGTATACTTCATTTTTGACAAAACAAATAAAGGATTATGTGTTCCCTTTTGTCACTACCGAAACAATGCTGAAATGTTCCAATCTGTGATGGGATAACAGCCAAATGTTTCAGTTGTGACTGTTTCAGTAGTGACAATTTTATGAAATAGCACCCCAAAAAAAAAACAAAGATATCACTAACAAAACTTCACCAAATGTTTAGATTGTGACTGTTTTGGTAGTGACAATTTTATGGAATAAAACACAAAAAAACAGATGTCACTACCGAAACATCACCAAATGTTTCAGTTGTGACTGTTTCAGTAGTGACAATTTTATGAAATAGCACCCAAAGAAACAAAGATATCACTAGTGAAACTTCACCAAATGTTTAGATTGTGACTGTTTCAGTAGTGACAATTTTATGGAATAAAACACAAAAAACAGATGTCACTACCGAAACTTCACCAAATGTTTAGATTGTGACTGTTTCGTTAGTGAAAATTTTATGAAATAGCACCCAAAAAAAACAAAGATATCACTAACAAAACTTCACCAAATGTTTAGATTGTGACTGTTTCAGTAGTGACAATTTTATGGAATAAAACACAAAAAAACAGATGTCACTACCGAAACTTCACCAAATGTTTCAGTTGTGACTATTTCGGTAGTGACAATTTTATGGAATAAAACACAAAAAAAATAGATGTCACTACCGAAACTTCACCAAATGTTTCAGTTGTGACGGTTTCAGCAGTGACAATTTTATGAAATAGCACCCAAAAAAATCAAAGATGTCACTAACGAAACTTCACCAAATTTAGATTGTGACTGTTTCAGTAGTGACAATTTTATGAGGTAACACCCAAGAAACCAAAACTTTACCAAATGTTTAGATTGTGACAGTTTCAGTAGTGACAATTTTATGAAATAGCACCCAAAAAAAACAAAGATATCACTAACAAAACTTCACCAAATGTTTAGATTGTGACTGTTTTGGTAGTGACAATTTTATGGAATAAAACACAAAAAAACAGATGTCACTACTGAAACTTCACCAAATGTTTCAGTTGTGACTGTTTCAGTAGTGACAATTTTATGAAATAGCACCCAAATAAACCAAAGATATCACTACCGAAACTTCACCAAATGTTTCAGTTGTGACTATTTCGGTAGTGACAATTTTATGGAATAAAACACAAAAAAAATAGATGTCACTACTGAAACTTCACCAAATGTTTCAGTTGTGACTGTTTCAGTAATGACAATTTTATGAAATAGCACCCAAAAAAACAAAGATATCACTACTGAAACTTCACCAAATGTTTCGATTGTGACCGTTTCAGTAATGACAATTTTATGAAATAGCACCCAAATAAATAATATTTTACATAATGTTTTATAATTTACAAAGGATCAAAAAGACACTTTTAAAAATAATGGGGAAAATACAAAAATAATTTCAATATTTTCATAAGGTGAAATTTAGTGTTCGGGACAGCCACCTCCCAATTGAATATACCCAATTAATGATGAATTTAATATATTAAGCTTAATGATATTTTAAATGTTATTGTGGGCTTCAATTGATAAAAGAATGATCTTAGTAAAGATTAAGATTTAAAAGCTTAAATGCTTTTTAAATATGTTTTTTGATTATGGGACGGCACCAATTCAGTAGAATGGCCCATGTAATACATTTCTATTAGCAAAGATAATCCAAAGCACAACAACCGTCACACTTAAGCATATTTATTGTAAAAAATACATATAAAAACAATTTTTCAGACATACAAAAGATTTAGGCATAGAAACAGCATCATGGACAAACAAAAGACAAAGCCATTTTGAAATGTGATACATATTTACACTTTAATAAATAAATACTCAATTGTTCTTTAGCAGAATGAAGGCAGATTGTCTGTGTTTGGGGATGTGACTATATGCAAATCATATCGACCTAAAAAACATTCCCAACTCATTCATATTTGACCGACAACTGTCAAAACACAGGATCAAGCGGGTAGAAACCCTTAGCACTGATAATTACAGAACTTGCTATGGTATTTATACTGTAATAATATTTCAAGAAAAAAAAAACACCACCTTTGGAGTTAGCTAAGCCCCAGGTTAGTATAGTAAATATGGATATTGAGGTATGGCACCACATAAGTTAAAGGGCAAAAGCTAACTTAGAGAGCTTTAAAGATTGTCAAAATACTTTGACAATACATCCCCTCCACTCCACAATGCACTACACCGACACAAAA
Source organism: Cirrhinus molitorella (assembly GCA_033026305.1). Taxonomy (NCBI): domain Eukaryota; kingdom Metazoa; phylum Chordata; class Actinopteri; order Cypriniformes; family Cyprinidae; genus Cirrhinus; species Cirrhinus molitorella. Next base: position 14,215,735 of record CM065124.1, on the reverse strand, counting down.
CATAAATGTAACCGTAAAAATGACGTTTGCCTTTGACTCAGACACACTTGGCATTTCTTATGTTTTCAACTGAAAAGAACCGTCAGACTCTCCTGTAAAGGAAATGCATTGCAATACTTTCAAAGTTAGAAGTAACCTCTTCGCTGAGAAGAAAAAACGTCTCCATTCTGAGTTCTTTTTGAGGAAGTAACAGACCAAATGACCTCTACAAGACACGATAGAATAATGAACATAACACCCTGAATCAGGAAACCCCATAAACCTCAAAAAATGACAAACCTACTCAAAAGTATTTACCGTTTTAGAAAAACAAAACAAAAATTACCTTTCCATTGTATTTAATCCATTGTTCCTTCCAAGGGGGTCGATGACATTGTCATAATTACCCATCAGCTGTTCTCAATCACCATCCTCAGGCAAAGCATACGCCATATGGCGCTACTGTGCCTGACATACATCCCCGCAACACAGATGGCCTCATTCAATGTAGAGGAGGCCTGGTGTAAAGAGTGTAAAGTGACTGGATTTCTCTAGGCTACTACGTCTGAGATGCAGAGAGGCAATTTCACAAACCTTCCCTCCAAGAGTAGCACATGCTGTCAAAATCTTCTGCATTTGAGTACACACTTGAACACACGCACTTCACTGCAACCAATAACATCCATTAAGCTAACTACTGGAGGTAACGCTCTGATCTGTTAACAATATACAGTTCTCAATTGAGTAAAAGCAATCAGACCAAGGTTAAAAGAGCTTGATGTGGCAATGAGAGGGAGTTTTGCCTCAGTGATGGATAAAATCACTATTCATGATATCTACTGGAAATTTCACTCTGCCTTTCAATGTTCCTATAGTAACAAAAAGGGTAAAAGATTATCCCCCAAAAATATAAAACATCATGCCTCATATGTAATCCTGTGCAATATTTACGCATGTACAACTCATTTGCTTTCATCCGGGATCTGCCCAACAAAATCAAGTAGTTCATTCAAGCCAACGCAGCCCCAGCAGGCTGCGCAAAACCAAACGCTAAGCCCGGCATAAATTACAGATCGCCACGTTTCCATGGTAAGAACACCGTCCCTCCGGGAGATCGAGATGTCCATGCGGAGAGACGATCCATGTGTAACTTCTCTCCATTTACATGTTTCTTTTACAAAGTTCTATTCAGTTTCACTCTGAGCTTTGAAGTAAAGAGTTAAGAGAGGAAAGGCAAGCAGAGCAAACCTGCCGTCCACGCAGGTGCTATAGAGCAGAGAAAAGCCAAGTCTCAAGAGTCACATCAGATAATTAAAGCCAGGCTCACTCAGGGCCAAACTGGTTAAGATGACCACAAGTGTTGATGCTTGTTATTTGTTTTTGTTCCTTTGTGTCTTTCTCTCAATCCTCTCATCAGAAAATATAAGCTCCTGCCAGGGGGTATTGTCTCCTAAAAAGATGAAACAGAAAAAAAAACCTCTTAAAATGTTGAAAGGTTAGTTGATGGTGGCAGACTCCCAGCAATCATTGAATAAAGTCATTGGTTTGGGGGTTTTTTTGCACAAAAGTGATTTGAGAGAGTAATTAGACAATTTTAATTTTTGGTTGTACTATTCTTGTAAGTGAAGAGGAATCTAAAAATCATCAGAAAGAATTGGAAGAAATTTGGTATTACATCACTTGCTCACCAACAGATATTCTGTAGTGAATGGGTGCCATCAGAATGAGACTTCAGACGGCTGATTAAAAACATCACAATAATCCACAAGACTTCAGTGAAGCACAATGCTGCACAGGGCTCGCAAAATCGCTAGCCCAACGTCCCGGGGCTAATGTGTTTTCCATTCGGGCTACCAAAATTTTTCACCGCCTGCCCAACGGGCTAACTGAAAGTAGAGGGCTCCTGCAGGTCCTTAAATACTCCTTAAGGCTATAAAAAGTTTTCAAACGTTAAATAGTATAAGAAAAGTCTTAATTATAATTTTAACAGTTTGGGATGGAAGACAAGAATCGCGATAGGGCTGGAATGAACTTCAAAAGGCAATAATGTCACTGAATAAATATGCGCGCTGCCTGTTTCAAAGTCAAAACGTGACACGGACGTCTTTATGAACGTATCTGAAGGGAACCGACTGTCCCCAGAAACATGTTGTTGGCACTGAGATTTCATGTTACCTATAATGCCTGATAAAACAGTGTTAATGAGCGCGGTGCTGCTTTGTGTACAGCCGTTTCTATGGAAACCGTAATATTTCAGCACTGCCAAAGCGTCACCTCGTGGCAGAGAGTGAATTTGCATTTCCAATATGTTTATACATTTCCATATGGCTTAATGTTACCGTACATTGTCCAACCCCACTCATACGGTGTTAAATTTACGTGTGCAGCTCTTAAAATAGAGTCATAAATAGCCTAAAATTGATAGTTAAAAATTCTGCAGATACCTTGTAAATAGTGAAATAAAATTCCTTCTTTGATATTTGTGTATTGAAAATATTTTTGACATTTAGACTGCTACATGATTTTCCATATTTATTAAAAAAAAAAAAAAAAAATATATATATATATATATATATATATATATATATATATATATATAATAAATAAATAAATAAATAAATAAAAAATAATATATATATATATATATTTTATTTGGGCTAGTTAAATTATTTTCGGGCTACCAAAATCTGAGGAGTACCGGCCGAAGAGCTACCAGAGATTTTGAAATTTTGCAAGCCCTGCTGCACTGTAAAAAAAAAATAAAAAATTTATATATATATATATATATATATATATATATATATATATATATATAAGCTGTTTCAACTTATAGTAAGTGTTCGTACTGCCTTAAAATTGTAAGGTTATTCAAAATGAAATGTTAAGTTGTACAGCAGCACAAACACTTTTTTTTAAGTTGAAGACTTTCTTTAATTGTGTTTTTTTTTTTCTCAGTGTGCGTGGTTGTAATAAACTTGTTTCTGACTAAAACGCAAGTCCTTCATCTATATTTTGCCATTTCTATTAATATTGCTTTTCCAGTGAAAAAGCAGTCTTGTCTGAATCAGAAGAGAAATAAGCACTGCAAAAACAATGGATTTGTTCTTTTAAACATGCAGCTTTTTTGCTTTACAAGACATTAATTGACTATAGTCATGTAGATTATTGTGATGTTTTTATCAGCGGTTTAGGCTGTCATTTCACCCATTCACTGCAGATCCATTGGTGAGCAAGCGATGTAATGCTAAATTTCTCCATATCTGTTCAGATACAGAAACAAACTCATCTACATCTTGGATGGACTTAGGCGGAGTACATTTTCAGCAAATGATCATTCCTTTAAAGGAATTGTATAAATGTTAAAAAACAAAAAAAAACAAAAAAAAAAAACAAAACAAAACATTTTTGAGCAAACACAGATGATGATACAGAAGATGAAATATTTTAAATGTCAATACAATCAAAGTCAATGGGGTATAAGGTTAAAAACAGTTAAACCATTGTTCAAAATGTTTTTTCTACAGAATAAAAAGTCAGGTTTGGAACAATATAAAGGTGAGTGACTGGATATGTAACAATATCAGAATCTCACAATACAATAATCTCTCAATATAAATTCCACATTATTTATTGCAATCTACATTACATTTTTTACATTTTAAATACAAATTCACATTAAATTATTCGATCTAAATGCACTTAAAAAAAAAAACAAAAAACAAAAAAAACCTGAACCTGAACTTTAAATGGGAATCAACCCTTGTTTTATTTGGGGTATACCGTCTCAGTCATTTACTTTCACACTGGTGTTTTAGGAAACCAAACAAATTAGAATATTATAATAATAATAATAATAATAATAATAATAATAATAATAATAATAATAACAAATTTAAGAGTAATGGCCATATAGTGAAACATTTGCACTGTAAAATAAATGAAAAAGAATTTTTCATAGGTACATTATTTTTACTTGACACTACAGTAAGGAAATTACAATTAGGGCTGCACGATATATCGTTTCAGCATCGATATTGCGATGTGTGCATCCGCAATAGTAGTTTTCTTTGCTCACACACAGACACCTTGTCCACACAGGACACGACATCTGTTGTGCAACATCACAACATCAAGTGAAAGCCTGTCTAAACATTGGACACGGCAAAAGCGACCGTTGCATATCATTTGAACTTTGTGCGAGTTTGTCAATAGAACGCGGGTGTTTACTGTCGGGGATTTGACGTGCCACACCAAATCCAGTGCAGACAACATCACTGATTATAATGATTTGTATTTGGCACGTCGCGACGCTCGTGTCCGATGTTGACACGGTGAGAGCCACGCAGATGCAGTGAGCACTGAATTCCGTTCACTTCCGCGGCCATTTGTGCCTGATATGGCACATACATGCGAAACTGTCAAAATGCAGTTCTCTGGAAGTATCCTTGTGAATACAGTTGCTTATGGCTTAGATGAAGGTAAACAACTGAGAAAGAAAATTAACGTGTAAGAGTCGGTTCACAGCGGTTTAAGGTTCCTAAGGCTTTCTGTGTCATTTATGTTAATCAAACAGCAAAACGGAGGGGAAAAAAAACAAAAAAAACAAACAAAAAAAACAAACAAAAAAAAAAAATCACTTTTGTAATTTTAACACAGATTTATAAGGTTTAATTTATACAGTGAAGACTATGCAGTGTTATTTTACATTTGATAATTTCTGTACCTGAATACTGTTGGACTTACCTGAAAAATATAAAACACAGTTTATTTAATTTGTGTATTTGTTCTATTATATTAATCTATGTTTGTAATCACTTTATTTTCAATGTTGATTTACTCACCTATAAAATCACCCCAATCATAAAAAAGCTATTCAAGTAATTTGGTGATTTTTTTTCTTTCTTCATTTCGCAATATTTAAAAATCACAGAAAAACACAACATCGCAATGTAAGTTTTTTTCCAATATCGTGCAGCCCTAATTACATTATTTTCTTTCCTAATTTTTACACTTCAAAGATATTTTGAATTTGGACTGCAGTAACGTTATCCATCTGAACCACTAGCTGTCAGCAATTCATACTGCACTTTTAAGAAAGTATTTTGATAGAAATGGCAGTAGAGCATAGAACAAAGACAACTACTTGAATGTTCCAACTAACCTGAGTCAAAGTATCATTGCACATGAAGACTTGAATCAATCAAAAGGATGCTCAGGGCAGCACGGCTTCACTTTGCTCCATGTGTCAATGCAGCTGTTTAGAGAAATATCAACAATCACATACTAGAAATCCTGATTTTCTTTTTGGATTTAGGTTGGTTATGGTTACCTCTTATGATAGACACATAGGCAAGCCAGTCGAGCGATGGTTTCCCCCTGTAGCAGGTCTTCGAGACAGATCGAACACTCTCCACTGTCCTTAGCTAGCACATCAGCTGTTGAACAAGACACTATAGAATTAATAACTAAGACATTAGCAGATGAAAAAACAACAATAAAAACAAAAGGGATGCATACTGTTATAAGGTAGAGGTGGAGAAGTCAGACAACTTAGAAGATGGTCTTCGATTCGCCCTCCAGGGAACGGCTTGGTGCAGAATGGGCAACGAATAGCTAGAAAAGAGGGGAAAACTATCAAGCAGGATTTCTAGCATTGTAAAACCGAGATGGAGAAAGGGTTTTGTGATATGCAGGTCAGTCACCGTAATAGACGGGCGAGTATGCGCCTATGTGACCCACATTTCTGAACCCTCTGGCTGGACTACGAACAAATGACCAATATAGTCTAAAAAAAATACGTAGAGATCCTCAGTAAACCGTTTACTGCGTCTTTGGGTTTTAATCCATCATGGATCATCCTGTCAGGAATGCTGGAAATGTCTATAAACCCCAACGCCTAATTACATCGCAAGCTCATTAGTCTCGTGCAGAATCATTAATCTTTTTTTAATCACCTTACATTTTATTTTGTAAAAAAAAAAAAAAAAACTGGGTTTTTAATAAGACTGGGTTTTATGCTGTTTATTATGTACAGTAACACTTATGTCTAAAGTCCTTTTAGTTAAAGCTTTATTAATGTAATCATTGTTGCTTCATGTTAGCTCAGGACTACTAAACAATGTAAACAGACTTTTATTCTAATAACATATTTGACCCTGGACCACAACCCCAGTTTTAATTATCAAAAAAATTGACCCTTATTACTGGTTTTGTGGTCCAGGGTCACATGTTAATAAATGTTTAAGTTAACAGTAACTAATACTTTAGGATATAATTCCTAGTCCCTGGTAATGAATGCTAACAAATGAAAGTGTAACCAAACTTACATTAAGCAAACTTGTATTTGGATTGAAAGTCTTTGGATTGACTTTTGCATGTGAAAAACAAAAAGATGAATAATAGAAATCTCACTTTCTTTGCTATTTTTTTTTTAAAAATGGAGTTAATGGTAAACAGATCTGTCATTCTGCCCGATGTCTTTTGTGAAACAATAGATATGAAACAACGTAGGGAGAGTAAACGACAACAGAATTTACATTTTTGGGTGACCTATCATTTTTGAATATGATGAAAAGACCATATAGAATTGCTTTGGTTTAATATACTGCGCTGTTGGGCATTTTTTGGCTATCATTCAGTGTAAACATGACAGGTTTAAATGACAGAACTGGAGACGAACAGGGTGTAACGTCTGAGATGACTACTGAGGGAAAAGAACGATGATTCTTTCAACTTACCACCATGGCGGTTGTTGACCCTGTAGAGGCCGATCCACGCTTCAGACACTGGCCTGGCGTGAGTCCCCCTCACCCGGGCGGACCTGGCTGTGACGCCGCCGGCGGAAGAATGGCGACCACCGGGCAAACGCTCCGAGAAAGTGCGCTGCGGTGCACGGCCTATTTCCTCCCCGCTCACCGGGCCTCCTGGACTGCCATCCTCCTCGCGTTTGTCCTCGGCCCCGTTCTCGTCCGTCGGAGAGGCCTGGCTGCTCAGCGACGGCGACATGTGGCTGTCGGCGGGGCTGCCGTCGCTGCTCGCCTGCTGCCCGGTATCCGAGTCGCTGCCCTCTTCCGATCGGCTGCGGTTCGTCTCTGAGTCATGGTCGAAACTCCCGGAGAACTCCACCATGAGGCTAGTGGGCCTGGTGCTTCGGATTCGGCGACAGGACTCTCTCTTGATGCCATCTTTATCGAAAGGTGTCGAAGCAGCCTCCTCGTGTAAACGGCTCGATCTCGTCCCCATGTTCAACCGCGCGCAGAGCTCCCTAATACCGATCGATTGATGACTGATCAGCTAACCCGATTTCTTCCGTCACAAAGCCCTTCGGCCATATAACCATATGCCACATTTATTAAGAAGTCGTTAAGATAGCACTGAGACGTGTTGTGTTTTAATTTCTCTTTCAGTTATGACAACAGCCTACCGCATTTTCCTGGCAGTTATGTCCCGTGGTCCCCGTTCAACGCACCATACCGGAAGTTGGCCTTTTTCCTTCTTCGTTCAACCGACAGTGTGACGTCACGCCCTAAATTAACTTTTTATCCAATCATAGAGAAGGCACATGAATGTTTGAAAAGTATGTGATTTCGTTTCGTCACTATTAATTCTAGATGAAATCTATACATTTGTATTTGTTCTTTATTCGTTTGTTTTCTTGTGATACATTGGCAATTAAAACGTCACTGTATAGTCGTCTCCTTATTCAAAGTGACACAGGAGCAATTTTTCTCACCTTAAAAATGATTTCAAGCTTTATTGTAATGCTTTACAAGTAAAATGTCAATTTGAGCTTAAAAAAATGAAAATTTCTATTTGAATATATTTAAAATTTCATTATTTCATTATTTCATATGATCCTTCAGAAATAGTAGAATTATTCCAGGTTTTGATGAATAAAAAGTTCAGAAGAACAGCATTGATCTGAAATAAAATATTTTGTCTTTACCATCACTTTTGACCAATTTAAAGCAAATAAAAGTATTCATTTCCATACCCCCCATATATTGATAATAATAATAAAAATGTTTCTTGAACAGCAAATCAGCATATTAAAATGATTCTGAAGCATCATGTGACACTGAAGACTGGAGTAATGATGCTCAAAATTTAGCTTTGATCACAGGAAGAAATTACATTTAAAATATTTTCAAATAGAAAGCTGTTATTTTAAATAGTGAAAATATTTCAAAATGTTACTGTTTTTGTTGTAATCAAATAACTGCAGGCTTGATGAGCAGAAGAGATCTTACTGTTAAAAAACTTTTGACTGGTAGTGAATCACAAAAATCTGAAGAGTTAATATAGTTGCAAATAGTTACTTATTTAACTTGCAGATTAATCTGAAGCTTTTCTGAGTCAGCAACGCAAGTCCAAACAATACAAGGGTCATGTTTGCTTTCACTGCATCATTAGGTTCCATCTTGCCCCAAATTGTGTAAAACTGACATGCGCCATAAAAACATCAGCCATAGGTAGCTATGAAGATGTTGGTAGCTCAGAAGATACTCTTTTTGCTTTGTGCTGGTGTCTCACTGGCACATGATTTCATTACATCAGACCAGTTAAAGAACATTGAGGACAGGCTGAGAGCCACGGAGGAAACACTTAAAGAACTAAAGACAGAGAATGAAGGTAAATATCTCATAATAATAATAATAATAATAAGAAGAAGAATTGTATGAGTTCCCATCTACATCATATGTATTTTCTGTTTGATCTATTTTCACCTTTACAAGATATGTTGATTTGTTGAACCATTTCCAGCCTAAAACACTATAAAATTCTGCATTGTTCATTCTTAATAGCTTTAAGGAGTTTCACAAAAGCCTCAAGTGATAAACTCGAATCAATCCAGGCAGAAAATAAAGGTAAATGAAAATAATTGTTATGCAATGTTATATTTTAAATCAAGACAAAACAAGTCCACTTATCTCTTCACAGCCAAAAAGGTTGCCTTTTCAGTTGGACTTGTGGCATCTGGACCACAACAACTTGGACCCTTTGATACTCGGACAACTCTGCTGTACAAAAAAATCTTCACTAACACTGGAAATGCATATGACCCGAACACTGGTAACCTGTGACATTCATATTTCTTTATGATGTTAATTCAATGCATATTCAAGTAATAAAAGCATTCATGTTTATGTATCCACAGGCACTTTCACAGCACCAGTGAATGGAGTCTATTTCTTCAGATTTTATGCTCACGCTCAAACTTCTGACCTAATGGCAGTCAGTCTCCATAAAAATAATCAGCTCCAATGCTCTGTGTATTCTCAGAAGATTCTGAACAATGCTAATGGCGGCAATGGTGTTGTTCTCTCACTGCAGAAGGGTGATGAAGTGTACACACAGCTGTGGGAAAACAGCTATATTTTTGATGATGATCACAGCTACACCAGTTTTAGCGGTTTTTTGCTTTTCCCCATGTGAGTGTCCACAGAATACAGAATTGGACAATTGGATTGTCACACCACTAGTGTTGTAATAATATTTTTGTGTGATATTGTCCTCAAAGGAGGAGAACAATGTACTTGCATTTTTAAAAATATATGGATTTCAAACGGAAATGTATCAGTATGCAATACATTTTTCATTATGCAAGAAATTTTTAACAGCCTTGTCTTGATAGAAATTCACTAAAGGAAAAGTTTACCCCAAAATATGCTCACACTCTAGTCTATCAATTAATGTTTTCTAAAGCAAAAAGTTGTATGTTTGTAATAAACAAATTGATCATTAAGATGTTTTAATTCCAAACCACTGCTGAACTGTACCTGATTTTTTTGAACTAGTAGAATATTAATGGATGCTTTTTTTTTATGTGCCATTCTACAGAATTGGTGCAAACTGCTGTCCCACAACTAAAAAGCACAGAAGTATTCTTAGATGTTAACTAGATCCTATTATCTATTGAAACCCACAATAACATTTAAAATATCAGTAAGTTTAATATATATAAAATCAACATTTATTGGGTAATTTCAGTTGGGAGGTGGCTGTCCACAACCCTAACCCCTAAATGTCACCTTATGAAAACAATATTGATTTTTTTTTTTATTTGTATATTATTCCATTGCTGCTTTAATAAATATATTTCTGATTTTCTTTTTTTTTTTAAAGTGAAGTGATAATCATGACACTTTAAAAAATGTGTCCTGCATTTTTCTTTTCACTACTGAAACAGTGTATGTTATAGTTCATTGGCTGAGACCAATTTTAACTACACCCCTACATTTATGATCAGGAAATATTCATGTGTCACTCTCTCTCATAGCTACATGTTGAGTAGATAGGCCTCTTCATTTTGAGGTAAATTGTTTTCAAAAGTTAGAAAATCTGTGTGTAACTTTAAGGAATGTCACCCTTACCAAAAAAGAAGTATATTTCTAAGTATACTTTATGTAGTAAGTATACAAATATCAGTGTACTAGGAGTATACTTTTAATTGTACTATTTCAATACTCATTGGGACTAAATTGGCCCACTTTCTAGTATATAGAAGTATACTTTTAAGTATACTTTAAGTATAACAGTAGTAAACTGTGCGTACACAAGTTTACATCTATATTTTTAGTTTGTACTGCAAGTAAACTAAAAGTGAACTTACAGGTGTGATAGTTTACTAATGAAATACTTTTTTATGCAGTTTTAGTACACTTTAATAAAAGACTATTCATGATAATCAAAACGTACTGTGATCGTGAAGTCGATCAACACCCCTTGACAGTCATCATTACCTCTCATCTATGGTTTTGATGCTGTTTTATGTCTGACGATTGTGTTAGATTACATGTGTAAGCACCTATTGTTTCGGTTAACCAGATTTATTAAAGATATAGATGTAAATTGCTCATTCTGTCCATTACATCCAGAAACAGTACCTCATATTTTTTGGCATTGTCAGTATACAAAGAGGCTTTGGTGGGAGGTTTCTAGGTTTATAAATGGCAAAGTGTTGTCAAACATTCTTTAATTATATGAACATGTAATATTTGGCTTTTGAACTATGACAAGAAGTTGGAAAACGAGGCTTATCAATCTGTTGATTATACTTAATATTCATATTCATCGTTGTAAATTCAGCAATCAGAAACCTCTTTTCTCTGTGGTATGTAAAGAATTTTAGTATTTATATAAGCACTATTAAGAAGAGTGCAACAAAAAAGCTGTTAAAACTGTGTATTTGTTTGATATTTTGTTATTCACATGTTGTTCAAGCATTAATAAAAAAAAAAAAAACTTGTTTCTGTTTCTTCTTCACTTGTGAAAATTCTGTACAGAAGATGTGTAATAGCGCCCCTAGCGTATAACAATGAAAACACGGATTCTCAGAGCACAAGTATAGCTCAAATATATTTAGAATTTTTCTAAGTATGTCAAGCAGTGTTGGGGGTAACGCGAGTTATGTAATCAGATTACTTTTGTCAAGTAACTAGTAAAGTAACACAATACTTTTTTATTTTCATCAAACTTTTTATATTAAAAACAAACAACCATGCTCTGCCAAGATTTAAAAAGTAACGCAAAAGTAATGTAACGCATTACTTTCCATAAAAAGTAACTAAGTAACATAATTTGTTATTTTTTAGGGAGTATTGCAATGTTGTACTGCATTACATTTAAAAGTAACTTTCCCCATCACTGATGTCAAGTATACTTAAATGTCATTTTAAGTGTATTTCTGAGACGTATATAAAACACATTTTTTAGACCTAAAGTATACTTTCCTATTTTTAATTTACAAGAAGTATACTAATAGCACATTTCGTAAGTTTTTTTTTGTCTTTTTTCTGCAATTAAGCACACTTTTTTTTGTGTACAAGTATTTAGAACTGTGCTAGCTATGTAAAGATTAGCATCTTTGAACTAGGCTCAAATGCATCTAAAAATGTCACTACCTAAACAGTCCAAAACAAAACATGTCATCATTGTTTCAATAGTTACAAAAGGGAACACATAATCCTTTGAAGGAAATAAACAAAGCTGTAGTACAATTAGGCATTTTGTTTTGTATATTAGCATGTTTTAGTAGTGTTTTATTATGTTTATGTTCAAATTCTGTAATGTGATGTGGTCGCTACCAAAACATTGGATGTTTTGTCAAAAATAAAGTACACTGATTTATCAATTGAAGATGTTATGATAGTGTTTGGCTTATATATTCAAACTAATAAATCCTTAAGTTTGAAATCAGCATGATTAACATTTGGCCTTTTACAAAGAAAATGGATTTGAAATACAGGAGATCTCATAATTCGCACTTGAAATGTTAAAATGGTAATTGTTATTGATTTAAGTCAATATAACCCTTCTTATTAAATTATATATTACTGTGTTTCGGTAGTGATGAATTTGGGGAGAGGAAAAATATTCTAAAACTTCCTGAAAATACAATATGAGAATTAACTGCACAATTACTAGAAATGTCTACCTTGGATATTATACAGTTTGCATTCATATAAAATTCTGGATAAACAAGACATTTTTCCAAGACGTTTCCAACTCTGACTTTGCACCAATTCTGTAGTTTAGCCTATATATATATACACACATATATTCAAATTCCTTCTACATTCAAACATTAAAGCATTGACAATTCATATTCTGTTTCACAGTTCACATACCACATGCCAATCTGAATTACAGTTAATATCATTCCACACACCACTTTTGTACATAACTGTACAGTCCTCTTCTCCCTTGTAATCGTTTGGCTCTTTTTCCTTCCAGTTGGTAAAAGTTAAAGGTTGGTCACTCATATCCACAAAATGCCCTTCTTTCTTTATGTCTGTTGCACCAATATATATGTAAGCAGACTCAAGGGCAACGTGCATTGAAATGAGCACTTTATTCTCATCTTCACTTCTTGGCAGGACAATTTTAGCCCCAGCGTCAGAACAGAATTTCTGTGCCTTTTTAAAATTTCCTACCAGCCCATCAGACACATAATATTTCTGTCCCACTTTCTTGAACACGCGAAATCCTAGGACTAAACATTTGAAAAACCATTACCTTACATAAACAGATTCTTACATGAATAAACAAAATATGTATAGTGTGATCAATGTCTATGATAATTTTACCTTTCTCAACTGTAGTGAGTCTGCCTGTTAGGTATTTGACATCTGAGTTAAGTTGTGTTAGTAATGAACTTTGAACAGCGGTGCCTGCAAAAGCATAGCAGAGTGAATATGAGAAGCAGAAAATACCTATCTTCATTCATTTTACATTAATCTCATTATTTACTGACTATTTGAAAGTTTTTGTTCCCATTATGTTTTCAGAAGAAATATGATAGACCCCCAGCTTAAATAAAGTATTGTAAATAAATGTTTTTTCTGTTTAATAAAATAAAATGGTACTAATAAAATAATTATAAATATTTTCAAATATAATCTATTCGCTGTGCTTTAATTTACCTGTTACACCTGGATTCCCTTTGTCACCTTTAGGGCCAGCAATACCAGGTGGTCCTATTTTCCCTGGGGGTCCCTGTGCCCCAGCTCCTGCAGAGTATAAGTGATGATTAAATCTCATTTCTCTGATCTGTAATGGCCATACCTTTCAGCATTATGTTCTACCGCTACATTAAACTTATTGACGTAACTTAAACGTAAAACAGCAACAACTAAAAGCATAAACCTGGATCTCCTTTTTCCCCTTTCGATCCAGGAAACCCATCTCTTCCATCTCTGCCAGGGCTGCCATTGTGTCCAGGTGTGCCGGGCACCCCAGCATAAGCTGGACAACTACTTTCAGCTGCAGCTAGTAGTAGCACAAACTCCATTAGGAGCAGCGCAGCACAAAGCTGATGCTTTAACAGCGCCATCTGCTGTTCACTGTGGAAATCAGCAGGATTTCTGTTGCCGCAGTGTTGTATTCAGCAATCAGAGAACACCAACTCTTGAATTCAAAGGAAAAGATTTTTTACCGTCTATACAGTTATTTTCACGATTGATTTCAAACAAGTTCACAATGGAAAGTAAAAAGAAGGCTGTCAAAAATGAAGAGCAGCAAATGCAACTTTTACTCTCACAAATTTAAAACTGTCTATAATATATTGAAAGGCATTCTGCCCAACAGTGGTCTCATATCAAAGTTATAAAATGCTTACCAGAACGGTGTAAATCTTACCAACACATCAGGCCTGGCGATCAGCACTAAAAGAAAACACAAATGTGAAAACCCTTCAACAAATTTCAGTGACGTAGTTAACCAGATCAGAGTTCAATGACAAAACAAAAAGAAACAAATACAAATTCACTAGCTTTTGTATATCTGTCAGTCGTAGGCCTATATGTTGTCGTGTAATTTATATGCAACTTACAATGATTGTTTTTGCACTGAAAAATGTATTTCGATTCACGACCTAATAATCGAGTTCAATCATCGTGTTACAGATGAAAGGTTTCTTTTTTTCCAGTATTTGCTCGGAGTTTGTTTAATGCAAACACACTGTTTGAATAGCTGAAAGAACACTGGACATCAAATGTTTGAGTTCCTGAGAGAAACATTTGTCACTAATCCGTTTGTCTCTCTCTCATGTACACTACCAGTCAAAAGCTTTAATGTTTTTTTAAAGTTTCTTTTGCTCACCTGCACTCATTTGATCCAAAATACAGCAAAAACAGTAATGTTTTGTTGTTTACTATTTAAAATAACTGTTTTCTATTTGAATATATTTTAAAATGTAATTTATTCCTGTGATCAGCAAAATTTTCAACACCATTTCTCCAGTATTCAGTGTTAAATAATCCTTCAGAAATCCTTCTTATATGCTGATTTGCTGCTTTTTATTATTAGCAATATTTTAAAAAGTTGAGCAATTTTTTTTTTAGTATTCTTTGATGAATAGAAAGAACCAAAGATCAGCATTTAGCTGAAATAAAAAGTTTTTGTAACATTATACAGTATAGCATTTAAAAGCTTGGGGGGTACATTATTATGTATCTTACCAGTATTTTGAATTGTTTTTTTTATCCTCCTGATATAATTCCTCTGTGATACAGCATAAAAAGACAGGCAGTTTAATAAAGCTAGTGTTTCCTTGTATTGTCAGTGATGTTTTGTGTTTTAGGTTTAAAGGAAATGTCTGGCATAAAATTACCAGTACCTTTTCTGGTTTTATATTATTATTTTCTTTCCTCATAATGTAGAAATAATTACTTTTATGGATCAAAATACATCTGTCCAAACACAGAAAATACTTGATGTATACTTGATACGTTTTATACAAAAACAACATGAGATCCAACGTTTATATAAATGTTAATTATTTATTTTCTTAGGATAATCAGGACTGTATGGCTTTTCTTAAAGGCTAACATTAGGACTAAACCAGAGCCAAACCAGAACATTTTTTACTCACAATTTAAGTTGAAAGTAAATAATTTCTTCAAAAGCACTCAAAAGTTTTATCCAATTTGTAGTTCACACACCACGTACCACTCTGAGTCACAGTTAACGTCATTCCATTCACCATCTGTGTAGATGGCAGCACAGTCCTCATTCCCACGATAATCATTAGGTTCATTTTTCATCCATTTGGTAAAAGTGAGAGGTTGGTTGTGCATGTTTACAAATTTCCCTTCTATCTGTTTGTCTGTTGTTCCAATCATTATATAAGAAGATCCAAGGACAACATGCAATGACATTAACAAGTTATTTTCCTCGTCATTTGTTGGCAGGACAATTCCTCCCCCTGCATTTGTGCAGAACTTCAATCCATTATTGTAATCTGCTTTCAGTGCATCAGACACATAGTATTTTCCTCCAATATTCCTAAATATGCGAAATCTGGAAGCTTCACATAAAAGTTAAATATCATTTAATGAATAGGTTAACAGGAAAGTACTAAACTTAAATATTTTTCCACAACAATTGACTTGTTTGCAAGTAACATACCTTTCTCTATTACACTGAGTCTGTCTGTTAGATGTTTGATGTCTAATTGAAGTTTTTTAATTAAATTAATGTCAGCAGCAGTACCGGGGGGGGGGAGGGGCACAAATGAACATGTGCTCCCATCAAACAACAAACTCTTTAGAGCAAAACAGAACTTCTGTGCCTTTTCAAAATATTTCTATCCCACTTTTTTAAACATATGAAATTCTAGAACTAAACGTTTTTTAAAAAACATTTACCATTTAAAACATTTATAAAATGTGCATAGTGCAAACATTATTTACATTGGAGAATTCTACCATTCTCAACTGTAGTGAGTCTGTCTGTTAGGTATTTGACTTCTTTAAAGAGGTTTTGATGTTTTGTCAAAAATAAAGTACACTGATTTATCAATTGAAGATGTTATGATAGTGTTTGGCTTATATATTCAAACTAATAAATCCTTAAGTTTGAAATCAGCATGATTAACATTTGGCCTTTTACAAAAAAAATGGATTTGAAATACAGGAGATCTCATAATTCGCACTTGAAATGTTAAAATGGTAATTGTTATTGATTTAAGTCAATATAACCCTTCTTATTAAATTATATATTACTGTGTTTCGGTAGTGATGAATTTGGGGAGAGGAAAAATATTCTAAAACTTCCTGAAAATACAATATGAGAATTAACTGCACAATTACTAGAAATGTCTACCTTGGATATTATACAGTTTGCATTCATATAAAATTCTGGATAAACAAGACATTTTTCCAAGACGTTTCCAACTCTGACTTTGCACCAATTCTGTAGTTTAGCCTATATATATATATACACACATATATTCAAATTCCTTCTACATTCAAACATTAAAGCATTGACAATTCATATTCTGTTTCACAGTTCACATACCACATGCCAATCTGAATTACAGTTAATATCATTCCACACACCACTTTTGTACATAACTGTACAGTCCTCTTCTCCCTTGTAATCGTTTGGCTCTTTTTCCTTCCAGTTGGTAAAAGTTAAAGGTTGGTCACTCATATCCACAAAATGCCCTTCTTTCTTTATGTCTGTTGCACCAATATATATGTAAGCAGACTCAAGGGCAACGTGCATTGAAATGAGCACTTTATTCTCATCTTCACTTCTTGGCAGGACAATTTTAGCCCCAGCGTCAGAACAGAACTTCTGTGCCTTTTGAAAATTTCCTACCAGCCCATCAGACACATAATATTTCTGTCCCACTTTCTTGAACACGCGAAATCCTAGGACTAAACATTTGAAAAACCATTACCTTACATAAACAGATTCTTACATGAATAAACAAAATATGTATAGTGTGATCAATGTCTATGATAATTTTACCTTTCTCAACTGTAGTGAGTCTGCCTGTTAGGTATTTGACATCTGAGTTAAGTTGTGTTAGTAATGAACTTTGAACAGCGGTGCCTGCAAAAGCATAGCAGAGTGAATATGAGAAGCAGAAAATACCTATCTTCATTCATTTTACATTAATCTCATTATTTACTGACTATTTGAAAGTTTTTGTTCCCATTATGTTTTCAGAAGAAATATGATAGACCCCCAGCTTAAATAAAGTATTGTAAATAAATGTTTTTTCTGTTTAATAAAATAAAATGGTACTAATAAAATAATTATAAATATTTTCAAATATAATCTATTCGCTGTGCTTTAATTTACCTGTTACACCTGGATTCCCTTTGTCACCTTTAGGGCCAGCAATACCAGGTGGTCCTATTTTCCCTGGGGGTCCCTGTGCCCCAGCTCCTGCAGAGTATAAGTGATGATTAAATCTCATTTCTCTGATCTGTAATGGCCATACCTTTCAGCATTATGTTCTACCGCTACATTAAACTTATTGACTTAACTTAAACGTAAAACAGCAACAACTAAAAGCATAAACCTGGATCTCCTTTTTCCCCTTTCGATCCAGGAAACCCATCTCTTCCATCTCTGCCAGGGCTGCCATTGTGTCCAGGTGTGCCGGGCACCCCAGCATAAGCTGGACAACTACTTTCAGCTGCAGCTAGTAGTAGCACAAACTCCATTAGGAGCAGCGCAGCACAAAGCTGATGCTTTAACAGCGCCATTTGCTGTTCACTGTGGAAATCAGCAGGATTTCTGTTGCCGCAGTGTTGTATTCAGCAATCAGAGAACACCAACTCTTGAATTCAAAGGAAAAGATTTTTTACCGTCTATACAGTTATTTTCGCGATTGATTTCAAACAAGTTCACAATGGAAAGTAAAAAGAAGGCTGTCAAAAATGAAGAGCAGCAAATGCAACTTTTACTCTCACAAATTTAAAACTGTCTATAATATATTGAAAGGCATTCTGCCCAACAGTGGTCTCATATCAAAGTTATAAAATGCTTACCAGAACGGTGTAAATCTTACCAACACATCAGGCCTGGCGATCAGCACTAAAAGAAAACACAAATGTGAAAACCCTTCAACAAATTTCAGTGACGTAGTTAACCAGATCAGAGTTCAATGACAAAACAAAAAGAAACAAATACAAATTCACTAGCTTTTGTATATCTGTCAGTCGTAGGCCTATATGTTGTCGTGTAATTTATATGCAACTTACAATGATTGTTTTTGCACTGAAAAATGTATTTCGATTCACGACCTAATAATCGAGTTCAATCATCGTGTTACAGATGAAAGGTTTCTTTTTTTCCAGTATTTGCTCGGAGTTTGTTTAATGCAAACACACTGTTTGAATAGCTGAAAGAACACTGGACATCAAATGTTTGAGTTCCTGAGAGAAACATTTGTCACTAATCCGTTTGTCTCTCTCTCATGTACACTACCAGTCAAAAGCTTTAATGTTTTTTTAAAGTTTCTTTTGCTCACCTGCACTCATTTGATCCAAAATACAGCAAAAACAGTAATGTTTTGTTGTTTACTATTTAAAATAACTGTTTTCTATTTGAATATATTTTAAAATGTAATTTATTCCTGTGATCAGCAAAATTTTCAACACCATTTCTCCAGTATTCAGTGTTAAATAATCCTTCAGAAATCCTTCTTATATGCTGATTTGCTGCTTTTTATTATTAGCAATATTTTAAAAAGTTGAGTAATTTTTTTTTTAGTATTCTTTGATGAATAGAAAGAACCAAAGATCAGCATTTAGCTGAAATAAAAAGTTTTTGTAACATTATACAGTATAGCATTTAAAAGCTTGGGGGGTACATTATTATGTATCTTACCAGTATTTTGAATTGGTTTTTTTATCCTCCTGATATAATTCCTCTGTGATACAGCATAAAAAGACAGGCAGTTTAATAAAGCTAGTGTTTCCTTGTATTGTCAGTGATGTTTTGTGTTTTAGGTTTAAAGGAAATGTCTGGCATAAAATTACCAGTACCTTTTCTGGTTTTATATTATTATTTTCTTTCCTCATAATGTAGAAATAATTACTTTTATGGATCAAAATACATCTGTCCAAACACAGAAAATACTTGATGTATACTTGATACGTTTTATACAAAAACAACATGAGATCCAACGTTTATATAAATGTTAATTATTTATTTTCTTAGGATAATCAGGACTGTATGGCTTTTCTTAAAGGCTAACATTAGGACTAAACCAGAGCCAAACCAGAACATTTTTTACTCACAATTTAAGTTGAAAGTAAATAATTTCTTCAAAAGCACTCAAAAGTTTTATCCAATTTGTACTTCACACACCACGTACCACTCTGAGTCACAGTTAACGTCATTCCATTCACCATCTGTGTAGATGGCAGCACAGTCCTCATTCCCACGATAATCATTAGGTTCATTTTTCATCCATTTGGTAAAAGTGAGAGGTTGGTTGTGCATGTTTACAAATTTCCCTTCTATCTGTTTGTCTGTTGTTCCAATCATTATATAAGAAGATCCAAGGACAACATGCAATGACATTAACAAGTTATTTTCCTCGTCATTTGTTGGCAGGACAATTCCTCCCCCTGCATTTGTGCAGAACTTCAATCCATTATTGTAATCTGCTTTCAGTGCATCAGACACATAGTATTTTCCTCCAATATTCCTAAATATGCGAAATCTGGAAGCTTCACATAAAAGTTAAATATCATTTAATGAATAGGTTAACAGGAAAGTACTAAACTTAAATATTTTTCCACAACAATTAACGTATGACTTGTTTGCAAGTAACATACCTTTCTCTATTACACTGAGTCTGTCTGTTAGATGTTTGATGTCTAATTGAAGTTTTTTAATTAAATTAATGTCAGCAGCAGTACCTGGGGGGGGGGGGGGGGGGGCACAAATGAACATGTGCTCCCATCAAACAACAAACTCTTTAGAGCAAAACAGAACTTCTGTGCCTTTTCAAAATATTTCTATCCCACTTTTTTAAACATATGAAATTCTAGAACTAAACGTTTTTTAAAAAACATTTACCATTTAAAACATTTATAAAATGTGCATAGTGCAAACATTATTTACATTGGAGAATTCTACCTTTCTCAACTGTAGTGAGTCTGTCTGTTAGGTATTTGACATCTGATTGAAGTTGTGTTGCCAATGCATTTTCAACAACAGTACCTGTAAAAGAATTGCAGAGTGAATATAAAAAAACTAATACATATGTTAATAATAAAATAATTATATATAATCTATCACCTGTGTTGTGTCTTAAAGGGATAGTTCACTTTGAAATTAAATTTTGATATGTTTTAGTTTACCCCAAGGGCATCCAAGATGTAGGTGTCTTTGTTTCCGCAGTAGTTTCAATTTTTATATTTTTAGGTCCAACAGTTCTTGTCTGTCAGTCATATAATGCATGCCTATGGTCACCTCATCAAAGAAAATGCACAGATTCAAATTAAACAGTCCAAATTAAACAATTCCACATCGTAAGTACACATTGATGACCTAAGACATGAAAATGTCAATGTCAATGTCATGAAATGTCATTTTACCTCTTGTAAACAACCATGACCAAGTTGGAGGGCACGTGCTTCCTGGTGTGTGACCGCGCGTTCTGGCTTATTGATGCGCTGGCGCATCTCCCAGAAAGCACCGGAAGTGATCTCTCGTGCGAGCATACGTAATTCTTTTCTTTTTTAAACATCCCTAAACATACCTTTTTAAAAGCATTTCTTGTTTGAACATCCTGGATAAGCGCAAACTAGTACCATTTCTGTTAGCCGCCTTACCTACAATCTCTGTTCCGTGTAAACAATGAGTGACGTGCACGCGCGAGAGATCACTACCGGCGCATCAATAAGCCAGAACGCGGTCACACACACCAGGAAGCGCGTGCCCTCCAACTTGGATGTGGTTATTTACAAGAGGTAAAAAACGATATAAATAACGTTTGTTTTCTCACACAAACCGCCTGTTTCGTGTCTTAGGTCATCAATGTGTACTTATGATGTGGAATTGTTTAATTTGGACTGTTTAATTTGAATCTGTGCATTTTCTTTGATGAGGTGACCATAGGCATGCATTATATGACTGACAGACAAGAACGGTTGGACCTAAAAATATCAAAATTGAAACTACTGTGGAAACAAAGACACCTACATCTTGGATGCCCTTGGGGTAAGCTAAAACATATCAAAATGTAATTTCAAAGTGAACTATCCCTTTAACAACCTCTGTGTCTAGTTAAGGAAAACTTTTAACTCAACCATGTGTTACTCCTGCTACTTTTCTACACACTAACGTGTTATAGTTACAAAATTTGTGTGTTAAAATAGTCAACAAACAAAAATGTGTTAAAAATTAACACATCCTTTTTGAGAGTGTACAGACATTGCCAAAAGTTTTGGCAGTGACATAAATTTTGTGTTTTGAAAGGTTTGCTGCTTAAGCTGTTGTGGTGTTCATTCACATTGTTTCCAGATTATTGTATAGAGTGATCAAATGCATTTTATATAATTGCTAAAAGCTTCATTGGTCAAAAAAATTAACTTTGCACAAAAAAACTAATTTCACTGTTTTTTGATCCTGACAACCTAACACCAGTTGACTAATATCAGCAGCACATATGAAAGTGTGAATGAGTACTAGTCAGGTGAAATCACTATCATGCTAATTAGATTGTAACAGCAGACTGATTGCTATAAAAGAAGGGAAGAAGAGCATCCAATCATTGTGTTCTTGTTAGCAATGGTTACCTCCAAAGAAACATGAGCAGCCATCATCGCTTTGATATCAAAATGGCCTCACATGCAAGGAAATTGCTACAAAGAATATTGCACCTGAAAGAACCATTTACCAGATCATCAGAAACTTTAAGGAAAGAGGTTCAACTGCAGTGAAGAAGTCTTCAGGATGTCCCAGAGTGTCCAGAAAGTGCCAGGACCATCTCCTCCTGAGGAGTCAGTTACGGAATCGTGCCACAACCAGTGCAGAGCTTGCTCAAGAATGGCAACAAGTGGGTTTGAGAGCATCTGCACGCACAGTGAGGCGAAGACTTTTGGACAACGGACTTGTCAAGAAGGGCAGCAAAGAAGCCACTTCTCTCCAAGAAAAACATCAAGGACAGACTAAAATTCTGCAGGAAGTACAAGGCTTTGACAGCAGAAGACTGGCGCAAAGTTATTTTCTCTGATGAAGCTCCCTTCCGACTTTGGGGCATCTGGAAAATCGATTGTCCGGAGAAGAAAAGGTGAACGCTACCATGAGTCCTGTATCGCGCAACAGTCCATGTGTGGGGTTGCTTTTCAACAAAAAACACTGCCGTGAATAAAGAATGATATCAAAATGTCCTGCGAGAGCGAGAGTGATAAAGATGTGGTTCGAAGATCATGACATTGAAATTTTGGATCCTTGGCCAGGCATCTTCCCCGAATCTCAATCCCATTGAGAACCTGTGGTCAGTCCTCAAAAGGCAAGTGGACAAGCAGAAGCCCACAAATTGTGGTCAACTCCGAGAACTAATATGGCAAGAATGGATCGCCATCAGTCAGGATTTGGCCCAGAAGCTAATATCCAGCATGCCAGAGCCAATTACAAAGGTTATGAGAACAAGGGTCAACACTGTAAATATTGACTCATCATAATGTTTTGCCAATAAAATCCTTTAAAACGTATAATGCTTATCATTGTTTTTCAGTATACCATAGAAACGTGGAAAATCATCTACAAATGCTGAAGCTGTAAACTTTGCAAAACACTAAATTTATGTCACTGCCAAAACTTTTGTCCATGACTGTATTCACGGTTTACCTGGATTCCCTTTGTCTCCTTTAAGGCCAGAAATACCATGTGGTCCTGCTTTCCCTGGGGGTCCCTGTGCACCAACTCCTGCAGAGTAGAGTGATGATTAAATTTTATTTCTCTGATCTGCAGTCGCCTTACCCTTCAGAATTATGTTCTACCGCTACATTAATCTTAATAATTTAACTGAAACGTAACACAGCAACAACTAAAAGCATTAACCTGGATCTCCCTTTTCTCCTTTCGGTCCAGGAAACCCGTCTCTTCCATCTCTGCCAGGGCTGCCGTTATGTCCAGGTGTGCCCGGCACCCCAGCATAAGCTGGACAACTACTTTCAGCTGCAGCTAGTAGCAGTACGAACTCCATTAGGAGCAGCGCAGCACAAAGCTGATGCCTTAACAGCGCCATCTGCTATTCACTGTGGAAATTGCAATATTTGTGTTGCTGCAGTACTAAATCCGTTTCAGATCTGTGTATGGGTCTGTGTTCTCTTGATTTATATGCGATTGTGATGAAAAAAACGTTTTTGTTTTCTGATAGGTGCCCAGTGTTTGTCTAATGCAAATTCAGTGTGTTTACACAGTTAAAAACAAACGCCAGGACATCAAACGTTAGAGTTCCTGAGAGAAGCTTCTAAACCAGGGGTCGGCAAGTAAGTTTGGCATCGGGACAAAAAAAAATTAGCCACTAGATGGCGGGCCAGAACATAGTCAAAGGATAATTTAAGAAATTAATTGATTAAAAATGCAACTAGAATTGCATGTGACAGAATTTTACAGTGTGTTTTGTATCTGGTAGTGAGCTGTTTCTCTGTGTTAAATTCTGTAGGACAGGCATTAACAAAAAGTCACTTGAATAAACCCATTAATGGCATGTTTGAGTCTTAAACTATGTTTTATTTCCTCTTTTCATATTGTGAATAATAAATGTGTATTGTTTTAATTTGTTTGTTACACAGTGGAGCTTAACTTATTGTAATAATTATTTGACACTCAGAATTATTTCTTGGCATCCTCACGTAGCCTACTAAACTGCATTTTTTGTAATTGTTTGCGTGCTGGAGGTACGCTGTTACGTCTAGTGGCGTAGCGGAGGGTATACGCAGGTAGTTCACTGGGGAATAACCTTGGCCATGTTTGTGCAGGACATAGAACAAACTTTATAAACAAACAATTTCTTCTTCGAATCACAACCTGTCATTGTTGTTTTAATCTTATGATGAGGGTAAAAAATATTTAGTTTTGTGTGTTGTGTTTTGTATAGAATTGATCTGGTCTGTTACCCGATTGGGATTGCATGGTTATTGTACTTCTGAATACGATGTTCTGCTAATTTATGCTGTCTAAACCACAGAAAGACGTGTAAAATCTGCTAAATCATACAGAGAAGGACTTACTAAGCAGGAAAGGGTGCAATATTTTGACAAAGTAAAGTGGCAAAGATACATACGTGCAGTATTAATTAAGATACTAGCCTAGTATTTTACCTACCTGACCGAAAACACGAAAGTTCCTGGAATTCCTGGTTCAGTTTGGCCAACCACAAACAGCTTTTGTTCCTCCGACACTTTTTTTATAACTCTTCTCCTTGATTTTTTTTATAACTTTTGGCAGTTTATAGTACTCCAAATATTTTTTTTTCCAGGTTCGACCGATTAGGACAGCCCAAAACATATTTTTTTCATTTTCAGCAGCAATAATCAGCTAAATATGCTTCTTTTAAAAGAGTACTTAATCAAAGTATGCTTTGAATTAATGTACACACAGCACCCCATATTGACAGAATTGTTGACATTTTTGCAGATTTATTAAAAAAGAAAAACTGAAATATCACATGTCCTAAGTATTCAGACCCTTTGCTGTGACACTCATATATTTAACTCAGGTGCTGTCCATTTCTTCTGATCATTCTTGAGATGGTTCTTCATTTGAGTCCAGCTGTGTTTTATTATACTGATTGGACTTGATTAGGAAAGCCACACACCTGTCTATATAAGACCTTACAGCTCACAGTGCATGTCAGAGCAAATGAGAATCATGAGGTCAAAGGAACTGCCTGAAGAGCTCAGAGACAGAATTGTGGCAAGGCACAGATCTGGCCAAGGTTACAAAAAAATTTCTGCTGCACTTAAGGTTCCTAAGAGCACAGTGGCCTCCATAATCCTTAAAAGGAAGACGTTTGGGACGACCAGAACCCTTCCTAGAGCTGGCCGTCCAGCCAAACTGAGCTATCGGGGGAGAAGAGCCTTGGTGAGAGAGGTAAAGAAGAACCCAAAGATCACTGAGGCTGAGCTCCAGAGATGCAGTCGGGAGATGGGAGAAAGTTGTAGAAAGTCAACCATCACTGCAGCCCTCCACCAGTCGGGGCTTTATGGCAGAGTGGCCTGACGGAAGCCTCTCCTCAGTGCAAGACACATGAAAGCCTGCATGGAGTTTGCTAAAAAACACCTGAAGGACTCCAAGATGGTGAGAAATAAGATTCTCTGGTCTGATGACTTTTGGCCTTAATTCTAAGCGGTATGTGTGGAGAAAACCAGGCACTGCTCATCACCTGTCCAATACAGTCCCAACAGTGAAGCATGGTGGTAGCAGCATCATGCTGTGGGGGTGTTTTTCAGCTGCAGGGACAGGACGACTGGTTGCAATTGAGGGAAAGATGAATGCGGCCAAGTACAGGGATATCCTGGATGAAAACCTTCTCCAGAGTGCTCAGGACCTCAGACTGGGCTGAAGGTTCACCTTCCAACAAGACAATGACCCTAAGCACACAGCTAAAATAACGAAGGAGGGGCTTACAACAACTCCATGACTGTTCTTGAATGGCCCAGCCAGAGCCCTGACTTAAACCCAATTGAGCATCTCTGGAGAGACATGAAAATGGCTGTCCACCAACGTTTACCATCCAACCTGACAGAACTGGAGAGGATCTGCAAGGAGGAATGGCAGAGGATCCCCAAATCCAGGTGGGAAAACGTTGCATCTTTCCCAAAAAGACTCATGGCTGTATTAGATCAAAAGGGTGCTTCTACTAAATGCTGAGCAAAGGGTCTGAATACTTAAGACCATGTGATATTTCAGTTTTTCTTTTTTAATAAATCTGCAAAAATGTCAATAATTGTGTTTTTCTGTCAATATGGGGTGCTGTACATTAATGAGGAAAAAAATGAACTTAAATGATTTTAGCAAATGGCTGCAATATAACTTATAAAATTTAAGGGTGTCTGAATACTTTCCGTACCCACTGTAGATTTATTTTATTTCATTTATTTGGTCTTTTGTCAGTTACACAATTATTGTCAGATTTGCACTGAAATAAAAGACACACAAGAAGTCTTTGTTTATCAAGAAACTGTTTATTAATTAATTTGTAACAACATTTATAGCAATTATTATAATATTTTATATCACTGTAGTATTATTTTTCGAAGGATATGCATGACAATGAGATTTAAACTGTGTTCTTTGTACAGTTTATATTCTATTTGTTGTCTATTTCACACATAATAGGACGTATATCACCACAACTGCCATCATCCCAACGGCCAGAGTCCTCTATAACACCACAGTCTTGTAGTCCCTTATAGTCATCAGGCTGACCCGGACCCCAGTTGGTAAAAGTCAATTGCTTCCCCTCAGTGTTCACCATTCTTCCCTCTGTTTCTCTGTCTGTGACTCCAATAAATGGCTTCTTACCACTTAAGCCACTGGATACTACTAATTTTATTAACGCTTGGTTTTCTTCAGAAGTTCTTGGCAAAACCATTGCTCCACCAAAATCCTTGCAGGATTTTAATCCTTGATCAAAATTCCCCACAATACCATCAGTGATGTAGTATTTCTCTCCAACTCGCCTGAAGTGGCTGACACTTGCAACTTTCTCAATTGTGGCAATCTTGGCTTTAAGTTGCTGGATCTCAGATTTCAGGGATTCAGCAACACTTTCTCTTCCAGGAGAACCTAAATACAGAACAATTACTTTGTATAGCTTGTATAACACACTTTGAAACTTGAAGCACAATTTTAGCCTTTGAAATCATATTTTCACTTTGGAATTTCAAACCATAATAACTGTTTAATACCTTGTGGACCTGGGAGTCCCCTTTCTCCCTTTACTCCAGGTGGTCCCACTTTACCTGGTGATCCCTGACCATTCACCCCTGTAAGGTAGGAGCAAAGTTGAAAATAAGGTAGGAGTGAAATAATTCACTACCTCAGACTCCCTCACTTCACTCATTTCTCTCTCTCACCCACACAGACCTGGCTCTCCCTTCTCTCCTTTGGGTCCAATGGCTCCATCTTTACCATCTCTCCCATCTCTTCCAGGCAAACCGTTGTGTCCAGGAGTGCCAGGCACTCCACCATATGCAGGACAGTTCAGGTTCTGAGGTTCAGCTCCATCCAGAAGCTGCAGTGCAAACTGAAGGAGCAGAAGAGCCCCGAGGAATAGCTTTAACAGCGCCATCTGGTGACGTAAACAGGAAAACATCAGAGAACTTTTCCATGATTTGTAAATTGCATTTATTTCGTTACTGTAACTAAAAGAAATCACCATCCTTCCCCAGGTATTCACATTATCGTAACACATTGACATTTTATGTTTAAATATGCAAATGGTGCATTATCTAATAAAAAAAATGCACCAATTTGCATACATTTCCAGAACAGAAAACTCAACACTGGATAAAGCCAGATTCAGTTTCCAAGGGGTATTTGAACATCTGTTTTATCTCTCCAGAGAATACTGTCAAATACTTTCAACAAACAAATACTTTCAAAAGTTATAGGAATAAATCAGGTGAATGTATAAAACAAACCTCTCTGTAAAAACCACCAGAATATTCAGGTTCAGGTTTTACGGAGGCAGTGCTTTTTGTCTTTTTTTTTTTTTTTTTCAACAAAGGGGATGCCATCCCCCCTCAATTGAGCCCTGAATATAGTGGAAAGTATTTGTAATGCTCCAGAATGGTGTGACTGCAAATGGAGTAAACAGGAAATACTTACTTAGGCTGACAGACACAAGGTCCATACAAAGTCTTTTCAACCCCAAAACATGTCCAAACGAGAATTTAAGATACAAAGGTATCTTGAAGTTTGTAATTAATTATTAAGTTTCCTCGTGTGGTCCATCTGGATACACATTAAATAGCATTGTGTGTTATTGCCAGATTTACTGCCATTATTCTCTCAGATAACATTCAAATTCTTACCAGTTTAATAAAGGAGTCCAAGTGATGCAATGTCTGTTGCCCAACAAGTCCACAAGACTAAAATCACACAACTGACTGAAGAGAGGAGGGTCTTCTTGCTTTAAATCTGAGGGGAATGTTGTGGTGAATTTCCTTTTCTGAGAAAGAGCTCTTTCTGATATGCTTCCCACACAATGTACAGATGTGCAGTGGGTGGGCGTTTCAGGCTCAGAGAGCATCATGCCTGAAGACGCCTCCTTCATTCAGAGGTTCAGGGCCCTTCCAACCCGCCATAGTCACACCCTGGATAACAAGTTGTAACTATTCCTCCAAAATCCTCAGCAAAATGGCTACATGTAAATATATATATATATATATATATATATATATATATATATATATAGTGAGATAAATTATACATAAAATTAGTCATCAGTCTTGTCCCTTATAATCATCAGGTTGAGCAGGATTCCAATTAGCAGTAAAATGTAAGCATCACACAAAGTTTACCAAAGTGTAAGATCTCTATCCATAAGTGGGTCAGTTAAACTAATACCAGTTTAATAGAGGAAACCTGGTGAAAGTCGATAGTCTTCAAAACTAAAATGAGTCATGTTAGTGAATAAACAATGTTAGTGAATAAACACATGTTAGTGAACATGTAACAATGTAAATAAACAACCAGGGCCGGCGTCAATCCTGGCGCTGGCGGCTGTTGGAGGCGATCTGTTCAACCCATCCTTTTTCATGCGTCTATATTGGGTTTATTAAGGTATAGTGGCATACGCGTGACATGACAGGTGAGGAAGTTTTGAAGTTT
This sequence comes from Cirrhinus molitorella, assembly GCA_033026305.1. Lineage (NCBI taxonomy): Eukaryota > Metazoa > Chordata > Actinopteri > Cypriniformes > Cyprinidae > Cirrhinus > Cirrhinus molitorella. Next base: position 14,186,650 of record CM065124.1, on the reverse strand, counting down.
TACCCGTGATTTACAGTCAGCAGATCACCGGGTTGCTTCATTCAACACTAAAACTTGGTCACAAAGCATTAAAGGTGAGTTATTTTCTTTATTTTGTTGAGTCACGCCACTGAATTGAATCGTAGCACGTAATAATCCATATATAGTGCATGCGTTTATTTACAACAGTGTTGCTCGGAGACTGTCATGTCAATAAACACTGCAGTATCTGGCAAGATTGTCTGTTGTGTGTTTTTTCTGTTTGTGCACATTTATGACCACCCCGTAATGAAAAAGTAGTGATTCTAACAGATATACGTTTATTTTATTAAATGAGGGATTGCTGATTAACCTGTCTGGAAAGTATTTAGCAATATGGAACAGACATTGTGAAGACAAAGATTGTTCTGTATTGATTTATTAGTTAAGACAGGGGGGACTTTGCCCCCTGTCACTTGGTGTGTTCCCTGCAAAGTGAACTTTACAGTGCATTCCGAAAAGGAGTGGAGGCAGCTTGTTTAATTTTCCAGGTGTCTTTACAATACGTTTGATATTTGCATAAGACACACCCATGCTAGTGATTCTCAGAGTACTGTACTGAATTGTCATCACCTTTAGACAGAAAATCTCTCAGAATTGACAGTTTATGGTTTCTAAAATCCCAAACAATTTCTTTACAATTTGTCTGCCAGGGTATAGTATAGTTGTGACAGCTTGCAAAGTTAACATTATATACAGAAACATAAAACACAGCAGAAGCTTCTATGATCTTATAAAACTCATAAAATGGTCAAACATGAGCAGAATCTCTTTAAAAGTGTGTGTGTGACCAGGATATATCTTTAAACAATATGTACATTGCTGTTTTGCTTTGTGACCGGTGGTTTTAAGTGTAGGGTATAATAATGTCATAATTCTGATAAAGAGAAAAGCAAATTTCCAATTATGTTAGGAGAACATTCATATCTGGCTCACTGCAGGAAAAATTGAGGGACACATTTTGTGTCCTGTATCAAGAATCAGTTTGGTACTGTATTTTTAGCATTTGCAATGTCTTTAGACAAATATTCATTTCTATTCTGTGTTTCTTCTTTCTTCAGGCCGGCAGCCATGAAGACTCCGTCTACCCTTCAGACTGATCTGAAGGCGAATACGGATGCCAGACTACAGCGAAACTATAGCAGTCCAAGGCTGGAAAACCGCTTTCTGGCTCAAGCTCCATTAGCATTGTCTTACCATCAGTACACATCTCCATCCTGGGCCAAGCAGACCTCCACCTCTTCACTGTGTCCAGCACTCCAGCCAACCAGCCTGTCCTCCACTATGTCCACCTCATCTCTTCTGTCATCCACAACGATGAGCTCACTTTCCTCTTCCTCCTCTCTGCTGAGCACCAGAAATACCCTCCTAATGGAGCCTTCACTTCAATCACCAGTTTCATCCTTGTTAACCTCCTCCTATTCCCATAATCCTTTACTCTCTTCCTCCAAAATATCAACTCCGAGTGCTGCACTACCTGTCTGCTCTTATTCTTTACTTTCAAAAGAGAATAAAGCAGGCTCAAATGAAAAGAGAGAAGTGGACGACATGCTTTTCTCACTGCTGGGATCTACTGAGGAGCCTAGACAGGTATAGAGTGATTTCCTCTATTTCTTTGTAAAACTGTTTGTGAGTTAACGTAATGTAGCATTTCAAGTTTTATTCATGTTTTAATTCCTTTATTTGCCTCCACAAAATCTTGTTAGTATTGATTAATTAACATAACACCGTATTTGCCAGTAATACATAAAGGATTTGTTTCATCTATGACGTAATGTTTAGCTCATACACCTGTTTAACCACATATAACCACATTTATGCTTCAAATGCAGAACAGAAAGCACATTAACGTGATTATAACAGCATTTATTTATGTCCATAAACTTATTTGTAAAAACTGGTATTTTCTTTGGGAAATGCAAATGTAGTTAATTATATTGTCTCTGTACATCTTAAAAGGATCCAAGACATGAAAGCTTGGAGGAGGATGACCAGATGCTGTCCTCAGAGATACCTGTTCTGGACATGGATTTAGATGGAGATGGGGAGCAGAACGTAGCTCCTCATGAGGAGTTTGGGGTCCTTGAAGCAAGCGAGGCTGAACATCTTGAGGAACTGAAGGACCGAAAGGTTAGTCAAGTTACCACGTTTCTGGGGTTTGTGTGAATCTGAATAACTGTTCATTTTTAAATGTATTTTATTCCAGTGATGGCAAAGCTGAATTACCAGCCATAAAACCACCATCTTTTGTAACATTACTGTCACTATTGATGAATTTAACGCATGCTTGCTGAATAAATTATATATATATAGAATCATTCTTACCCCAGTTAATAGATTAGCAGAGTAGTGATTGTGAAATTTCTCATGTGACAGTTCTTTTGTTTGCCTTTCAGAACAACCTACTGAATATGGTGTGCTGCTCACTGGTTAATAAGAGCTGTACCCCGGGCCAGAAGGACTGGGAGAAGAAGACAAGTGTGTGGACCATTATTAAGGTTCTGGCCACAGAAATTACTATGGAAGACCCTGAGTTTCTCCTAAAGGTTGGTGTTTTTGCGTGTGTGAGTGTGTGGGTTATGCTGTCAGGTGTTAACATGTATGGTTTTGCATTTGCATTGGTTTTCAGGTTGCAGTTTATACTAGGCAAGAATTAAACATTCGTATCACAGCCAACTTCCTGCTGGCACTGGCGGCCCATCTGCCTGGTTCTAAGCCACACTTGAGAAGGTACTTTTGTGCTGCTGTACAGCTGCCATCTGATTGGCTGGAGGTGACAAGAATCTATAGCATGGTAAGTGTTCATATTGAATATCTTACTGTCATTAAAAATTTATCACCATATTTTTACTCATAACATATTCATATTATAGTTTTAGCATGGTAGATGTTTAAATAAGAATTTTATTTTGTTCAACTGTATTATACTTGTTTGTCATTCTTTATAAATGTTTTTGTGCAGTGTTTCAGTAAATCTTTACCCTCCTGCCTGAAAAAAGCCCTAGCGGATAAATTTAAGCAGTTTACCGAATATCAGCTGGCCAAATACAATACAAGGAAGCATCGCTGCAAACACAACAAGAAACAAAAGAAAGGAGAGGTAATATTTAATTAAAACATATACATTATTTTTATTTTTTATTTTAATTTGAATATACTTTAAAAATTCTTAATTTCTGTTCATTTCAAGGTTTCCATTTTTTTAAGACATTTTGAATCCTGTATTTTTAGTGGCGCACACATCCTAACATACTGTAATGAACACATTATTTCTTTCTAGATTTTTTCCTTTTCACATCACTTTTAATGCTTTTGTTTTCTACCTGTCTTCTTTTAGAAAATCTCTGCTGCACAGTGGAAAAGGTGGGGTGAACTTGTCAGAGTCGAGGACTCCATTCTCAAAAAATATGTGAGCTTTGCTATATCTAATTTGATCTGTTTGATATTAATGATTATTATTGCACATTGTGTCACTGCTGAACATATTACGATACAGTTCTGCTTGTTATAATACAGTTGGAGAAACAGAATCGTACTGCGAAGGATAAAAAACAGAGTGAATTCAACCTCAAGAAGATGATAAAGCGCCTTCACGTCAAAGAACCTGCAGAATATGTCATGGCCATTCTGGGAAAGAAGTTAGTCCTACAAAGTAACATATGCATTTTAGTCAAAAATGTTTTATATTAACTGATTGAGTATGTTTGTTATCTGTCTTTGCATGCAGATACCCGAGTGATCTAAAGGCCTTCTCTCGAAGTGGTCTTAGTGGGGTTTGGGAGAGAGAGAGAGCTGGAAAGCGGATGAAACTTAAGCAGCCCGACACGTGGGAATGCAAACTAAGTCAGGAGGGAAACAAAGCTGCCACCTGGGAGAAACTCATCGGTGTGAATGAGGGAGATGCACTGGGTCCAAAATTGGCTTAATTGAACATCTACACATACTTAAGTATGTTTTTGTGATTGCAGATGGAAAGTCTCTTCCTTTTATGGCAATGCTGAGGAACCTGAGGAACATGATCTCTGTGGGCATCAGTGAGAAACATCATACTAAGATCCTCAACAGACTGACCTCAAAGGTAAGCATCCCTTAAATCAGTCTTTTGCATACTGAAACTTATGTAACATCAAGTAATTTTCAGGTCTACTGTGTATCATCTTACAGAATGCTGTAACCCAGAGCAGGCAGTTTCCTTTCCGCTTCCTGTCTGCATATAAAGTCATTTTGGAGCTCAGTAAATTTGGTAAGTTTATATATGAACTAAGTATTTGGATCAGCATGTTTGTCAGCCAATCAGATTTCAGGGTTAGGTTTTCAGACTGATGTTGGGGCGTGAACAACAGTTTCAATCTATAATTTTCCTTCATTTTAAAGGTCAGTAAAGGTTGTGTACATGTTCCTCCCCTTTCAGCTGGTGGACCTGCAGTCAAGGTGCCAAGCTCCAGGGAGATCCTGTGTGAGATTCTGAAAAAATTGCCAAAGAGCAAACGATTCCAAAAATGTAACTGGGAAACAACAGCGCGCAAGAGACTGAGGACTACAATGAGTGTTCCCTTCGTCTACCGCATATTCAATGCCAAACGCAATCTTCTGAAAAAAGCCAAGTGTGTATTGCTGAATATTTAGTTCAGTATTAAAGAAAACTATTACGTATTATAAAATCATTTTAAATCAGTTTAGTTCTTCTAGTTTTTATTTCTAGTTTTTAAATATAATAAATCATTTGAGTTCATTTTACTTCTGCATTGACATGTTTTTTTGTGATGCTATTTGTTAGTCAGAGGCTGTACACTCAGGAGCTTCTGAACAAGTACTGCTGTGCTTTGGAGAAAGCTGTGCAGATTTCCTGCAAGTACAATATCCCACCTCTCCCTGGACGCACTCTTGTGATCTGTAATGCTAATTTCTCAGAGGATCGGGACTGGAGTGGTGCTGACGATGTCTGCTTGCCCCCTGAAAGCACAGAAGACATTGATGAGAATAAACTCTCAGCATCGGTCAGATATGCACATCGTATTGTTTCAGTTACCAGCACAGTACAGTTGTACTTTTATGCATTTTTCAGAGTGACTGTGGATTTATAATTTTGTTACATTTAGTTTGTTATGAAATTAGGCTTCTAGTATAAATGAAGCATAATGTGAATGTCCTGCAGGTACAGGAAGCTGCAATGCTTTTATGCATGATGATTAACTACTGTAGTGAAGATTCCCAAGTCATGTTGCTTATCCATGAAGGCCTCCAGGAATTCAAGATGAGCTCTGACGGCCTTTTGAATAATGTGAGACAAGCAATGAAGCAAGTGACGGTAAGAATTTCCCTTTTATTGTGAATCTACAATAGTCTTAAAAATCGAACAGCCGTATTTTCTGTTTAAAAAATACATTTGTGTTCAAATAAATCTCTTAAATAGAAATAAAATGATAAAATTAAACAATAAAAACATTAAAATAAAACACTGAAATAAAATCAGTTGTAATTTACAGTATGATTCATGAGTTGAGATTCACTAATGATTGCTTTTAACAGTGTTGTTAAATTATTAGTGTTTTAATCTAAATGTTAAAAGAGTGTAAATAGGCATAAACAGTTACATATCCAACATTGTACTATAAAGCAGCTTGATGTTCTTTATAATGACATTATTTTTCAGTGGTGTTACTTTTGTGTTTTTGTCCTCTTTGTCTCTGTCCCTTTTTTTAGGATTTGACTGACTACAGTGTACAGTCTAAATGCATATCTACCACAAATTTTTTCGCAAAGCTAAGCGAAGAGAAGACAAAGGTGTGAGCTTCATTTATATAGTTGTCCTAGTATACGTTCAAATTATTTTGCATTTGACATGTCTTTTGAAACGTCTCCCCCCACAGCTGGATCGTATAGTTGTGTTTGAACATTACTACAGCAACAGGAATTTAATGGTGGATATCAATAACTATCGGCAGGATATCAACCGTGATGCGGTTTTGATTGATGTGATGCTCGGAAAAATGTACGTTTTGTAAAACCTGTTTCTTCATTTGCCATAAATGCAATTTTATGTGACAAAATTGCTGTAGTTGTAAATCAATTTTGTACTGTTTGTTTTAAACAGGACTCCGGATACTTTGAAATACAAACTGAACTCCAACACTGTACAGGTTTGGGGGTTTAGCGAGCAGATCCTGAAGTAAGATCTTTAGTCTGAATCTTATGTTTTACTCATTGTACCTTCTTTCTTGTGAAATACTTTAAGATGTTTTTCTTGTAAAAAAAACATGCAGTTGTCTGTACAAGCTAGCATAGGGAGCATAGCAAAGTTGGGATTGATAATTTTTTTTTTAAATGTTTTTGAAGGTCGCCTCTTATGCTCACAAAGGCTGCATAACAAGGCATTTTTTAACAATGTTAGTCAAAACAGTAATCACAATTTAAAGTAGCTTTTAAAATGCCTTTTAAAATGTAATTTATTTATTTATTTTAATTTAAGTATTTGCTGTCACACGATCCTTCAGAAATCATTCAGCTGATTTGATTCGACTTAAGAAACATTTCTTCTTATTATTATTGTTGTCACTGTTAAAAAGAGTGCTTCATAATATTTTTGTGGAAACTGTGATTTTACTTTTTTCTTTCTTTTTGCATCATTGCAGCATAAAATATTTTTTTAATATCTTAAATGCACTGCCGTGCGAAGGTATTTATACCCCGTCATTTTTACACATACTATGTTGCAGCCTTATGTTAAATTGCTTTAAATAACTTAATCAATCTACACTTTATACAGCATAACAATGAAAAAAAGGGTTTGTAAGAACTTTGCAAATTTATTAGAAATAAAAAAACTTAATTATTCCATTGCATAAGTATTCAGGGACACTTAAAAATTTAGCTCAGGATCATTTACATCACTTGTAAATGTTACTACACTTCCAGTGGAGTTAACCTGTGGCAAATTAATTTGAATAAATATGATTTGGAAAGGCACCAGAGCAAAAACCAAGCCCTGATATCAAAAGAACTGCCTGTAGAGCTCAGAGACAGCATTGCATCAAGGTACAGATCTGGGGAAGAGTTTAGAAAATATTCTGGTGCATTGCAGGTTCACAGAAGCATGTAGCCTCCATTATTTATAATGGAAGAAGTTTGGAACAACTAGGACCAAGAAGCTCATGGTTACTCTAGTTGAGCTCCATGATTATATATGCTGATGGAAAATGGTCTTTATGATGCCCAAACTCAGTCCTCTCCTCAGTGAAGACACATGAAAAAACGCATAAAGAACTCTCAGATTGTGAAAAACAAGATTCTGTGGTCTGATGAACCTCAATTCCAAGCATCATGTTTTGAGGAAAGCAGGCACTGCTCATTACCTACACAGTAGCATCCCAACAGTAAAGTGTGGTGGTAGCAGCCTTCATTCTTTGGGGCTGTTTTTCAGTTGCTGGCACTGAGGTACACATCAGAGTAGAAGGAAAGCTCAACACAGCAAAATATAGAGATAGCCTTAATGAAAACCTAGTCCAGAGCATTCAGAACCTCAGACTGGGCGGAAGGTTCACCTTTCAACAGGACAATGACCCTAAGCACACAGCAAGAGTGGCTTAAAGATGATTGCCATCCACCATCCAAGCTGACAGAGCTTTAGTAGTGAGGAAAAGTATGTCAGATAATTGACAAATGCAGATTTGCAAAGCTTGTCGCACTATACTTGTAAAGGTGCGTCAACTAAGAACCATTAAGGGTGTGAATACTTATGCAATGTACTTATTTCATTTTTTAAATTTCAATGCATTTGCAAGTTGTCACAAATCTGGGTTTTGCTTTGTCATTATGATGTGTGGAGAGTAGATTGATGTGGAAAAAAGTTATCTAAAGCAGTTTAACACAAGGCTGAAACAACTTTTGCAAGGCACTGTATTTGAACATGTTAAACATTTTTTGAATACTGCATTAATAATAATAACTAAAGATAATTACTAAAGATTGTGTCACTACTTAAGAATTTTTGCCGTTTGTAACTTCAGTATTTATTGTTATGTTAGTGCATATAAATAGAAATGATTGAATACTTATGTCTGTTTGTATACAACAATGCATGTTGTTTTTTACTACTTTACAATCTGCTTTCAAATTTATTCTGTGAAGAAAATGACTGAAGTTTTAGTTGTTTATTTTGATTTGTTCTGTGGTTGTAGGTTTGTCTCAGAGAGAGGCTCCTCGAGGATGCTGCAGCATGTGGAGCACATGGACAGAGTCTATAACATCCCGCCACCACAGGGGCGCAAAACTGAACCTGAGAGAGCTGCTGATGTCATCTCACTGCCGGCGACACCAAAGTTCAGGTATGACCATTAAAAAAATCCATGTTACTTGTTTAAACAAAATGTTCATCAATCGGTTTATGTTGGGTGTTTGTTTTACAGCACATATTTTCCAGTGGAGACCAGACTGATGATTAGTACATTGAAAATGTAATGCTAATTAAAACCTGTTTTAATTTGTTCTTTTTTCCTTCTTTTTGTAGATGGAAGGGTGTGCGAGTGTTCATCTCTTCTACGTTTAGGGACATGCATGCAGAGAGGGATGTTCTTGTGCGTAGCGTGTTTCCAGAGCTCAGGAGACGAGCCGCGCCACACTACCTCTACCTGCAGGAAGTGGAGCTGCGCTGGGGCGTTACTGAGGAGGAGTCTAATCGTGCTGTGGAGCTCTGTCTGTCCGAGGTCTGCCGCAGCCAGCTGCTGATCGGAATTCTGGGGGAGAGATATGGCCTAGTGCCGCCCCATCATGCCCTACCTGAACTTCCTCAATACAGCTGGGTAATTACATTTATTCGTCTGATAGATGCCTAACCAAAATTATGATATAGGCTGTTTTTCATAATACAGTCTTGCTGCATAATAAGTTTAATATTCACTCTGCCAGTTGAACTCTGCGCCTGATGGGTTATCCATCACTGAAATGGAGATTCGACAGTTTCAAGCTCTGTATCCAGACTCTGCCCTGAGCCGCATGTTCTTCTACTTCAGATCTCCTCATCTTGCCAGGTTTACATTTATTTATCATTTGTCAGCTGATTGGATTCATTTTGTAGTTGACAAACAGCAGCCTGGAAATTAAATAATGGAAAACACAAAATGTTTGCGTTTTTGAAACTCTGTGATTTACAGTAGATACAGTATGTCATTTCATCAACGTTTTGTGTCTTTATATGTTTAGTTCAGTGCCAGTGGCGTGGAGGACAGACTTTGTGGCAGAATCCAAAGAAGCTGAAGCTAAAATGAACAGCCTGAAAACATGGATCCAGAACAGCAACTTCAAAGTGACAGCAAAGTGAGTTCAATACATTTGTTTTGTCAGTGCAGTGAGTATTTCATGTATAATTTTTGCACTGCTTCATTTTTTCAGTTATCCCTGTGAATGGGGCGGGGTGGTGGATGGAAAGCCGTATGTGAAAGACCTGGAGGACTTTGGAAGGGCAGTGCTGGAGGATATCTGGGATGCCATACAGCAGCTCTTTGTGGAGGTTAGACCAAGCTCAAAAAATATCTGACAGCACATTAGGTCCCACCTTCTGGCCCAACTGAAAAATCATACATAGAGCAGTAGACAAAAAGGCAAATATGCAATTGCCAGTCATTTTATAATCATATACCATTAGTTCCATATTATTAATTTGAGGAATTAATATTATATTTTTAATATAACTGATATTTTTTTACATTTAAAATAGTTTGTTCTATTCATATCAATCAAACCTCATGTTTAACATTTTAACATTTTTTAATTATTTAGTGGAGCTTCCTCCTCACCAAAATTCATTTTCTTGTTTTGTAGGAGACAGATGAAGATGTGGCCTCAGAGATTAAGGAACAGGAAGTGCATCAGGATGCCCAACAGCGGCAGTTTCACGGCAGGGCGAAGCTTATTTCTATGGCTACAGAAAAAGTTCAAGAATGTCACCAAAAAGGAGGAATTCTGATGGTTGAGGGAAATCCTGGAGAGGGAAAAACTGTATTCATGGTAACTGTTCATTGTATAAATAACCATTGTTCATCATGTATTAATGTTTCTGGACACTGAAGTTAATCTGAACATCTGTTGTGTCCTCTGTTTTATTAAGGCTGCCCTGGCCCAGGTACTCAAAACCGCTGTCAAAAACAAGAAAGCCCCTCTTTGTGATGTCATATCCTACTCCACAGATGCTAGCCATTCAGCTTGCAGTATTGAGCAGCTTCTTCGCTGTCTTGTTCAGTGGCTGAGGAAAAGAAAAGAAGATGCAGAGTTGCCTCTAAACACATCTTATAAGTAAGGAAGGAAGTATCTGATATAATATGCATTGCCATTCAAGCAAACACATTGCATAATTATTCCCTTATTGCACTACAGAGACTTGTTGTCTGAGTTCAACCTGAACTTGAATGAGTTGAACAAAAAGAAGCCACTGACATTGCTTGTTGATGGGGCGGACTGTATCCATGACGGTCGAGGTCAAAGGGTGTCAGAATGGATCCCACAGCAAATCCCTAAGGTAGAGAGAGGAACATGCACACACAAACACACGTGGACACTAACTGTAAATAAGTGGAGTCTTATCAAGTTGTCATCAACCAGTCACTGTGTTTATTGTTCTCTCAGGGTGTCTGTTTGGTCCTGAGTGTTACTTCAGAATCATCCCTACAAAACACTGTTAGCAAAAGAAAAGGTACTGTGTCATTTCCACTGGGGCAATTATCTTTACCTGACAAGAAGGAGATTGTGCAGAAGCAGCTTGTTGAGTTTGGAAAGAAACTGAGTGATTCTGCTTTTAATAACCAGGTGAACTTCTCTTTAACTGTTATAGTAATATAAGAACAAATTGACACCTTTTTGCATATCTGGTAAATTTATCATTGTGTTCCACTATAGCTTCAGACACTGCTGATGAAGAAAGGCTCTGTGAGTCCACTCTACCTCCATTTGGCCTGTGAGGAGCTTAAGAATTATGCCTCCTTTGAGAAGGTAAAGGAACAATGGTCAAAGAACACATTTTTTAGTGATCCACATAATATGATTTTGCAAAAAAAAAAAAGAGTTGAAGATAGTATTGATGCTAAAAATTTGTCCTTTAGATGAAGGACAGCCTCCAGTCTCTTCCTCAGTCTCTTGGTGAGCTGGTGCAGCACAGTCTGCTGAGGCTGCAGAATCAATATTGCAGAGCAGGACTGGGATGGGCATTAGCTACTCTTGCCATCAGCTCCGCCGGTATTTTACCATAATGTTGTCAGAAGTTTAATTATATATTGTTTTCTGGTAAATAAATTAGTTAATTTAGTGCATTGGATATATTCTGAAATCAGCACAAATAATCCAAAAACTTAAACAAATATATTTAACGTTTTATTTATTTATTTATTTTGTTTCACAGGACTGCGGGAAAGTTCTCTTTACACTATATTGAACATGTGCAATGATTTAAACTCCAGAGGTGGTTTGGTCACATGGCAGGAAATTCTCCACGTAGCAAGGCATCCAGAGAGCCGTGTTCCTATGGCAGTTTTCTCTCAGCTGGCACGAACTCTGCACAGGTACAGCCCAAAATATGGTGAAATATATGGACATAAGAAAAACTTCTGTTTTAATTTGTTCTTCTGGAATAATTTGTTTGGTCATTCCTCTAATGCCTAAAACAGCCTAATTGGACCGTCTCATGGTCAGGGCTCAGATGACCTCCTGATATTGACCCATCCAGAGGTAAGGTCAGCTTTTGAACATCTGTACCTGTCTACTGAAGAGAGCAGAACCAGAAGTCATCTGATAATTGCAGGTAAAACAGGATACATGCAAATTATGATGCATCTTATGTGTCTTAACAAAATCAGCTTTGCTATAAGAGGAATAAATTAGATTTTAGAATAAAAAATAGGTCTTGAAATGTTAGTAATATTTCACAAGATTTTTTACTGTATTTTTGATCAAATAAATGCAGCCTCTTCTTTCAAAAAAGTTTGCCAATTCTGAACTTTCGTAGGTATTGTATGTATATTTTTATGTATTTATTTCTATACAACTTCCCCCCCAGCTCACCTTTGGGTTCAGTCAAATCCTCAAGGAAAGGACACATTTCTTCACTCTGATGCTGATATTCTGTCTCAACTCCCTGCCCACCTGGTCAGTGTCCTCCTACTCTCTTCTTTGATCTTTCAGCTTCAGTGACCAATGTGAGGTTACAAAACTCATAAGAGATGTCTGTTCTCTCTTTGCTCAGATGAGCAGTAATCAGTGGGAGCCTTTGTGTTTTCTACTGTCCAGTTACTACTTCCTCTATGCTAATGTGAGGCATGGACTTATTCACCAACTTCTGGAGACCTACATTTTGTTTGGTAAAGAGCCCTAAAGCTTCTGATTCATAACAGTAGTACATTTGTCTTTTTTCTAAATAGATCACATGTTGTCATATTGATTGCTTGTTTCTTTTATCCATTTAGGCCCAAAATATGAGACCCATCAGCTGAATTTTAAAAGATCTGCAGGTGTTTCATTTTTATATTATTGCTATATTATTGTTATTAGTGACTCGAAAAAGGACTTTTCATGATCATAATGTGTCCTTAATGAGTACTGATGAGTAAATTTGTACTGAAGTTCCAAATCACATTTTTTGTGGTAAACCTATACTAAATTCATGTTTGTTTTTCAGACAGCATGAAGGATTTTGAAGACTGTCTGAGTTTTCTGAAGCGCCACAGCCTTCTCTTCTCCAAGTGGCCTGCTCTCTTTGTACAAACAGCTCTTAATGAACCTTGTGACAGCTCTGCCCATTTGTGGGCAGAAAGCATGATGAGAAATGGAGCGGTGCATGCTGTAAAATGGCTTAACTGCACAGATGCAGCACAAAAAGAAGTCAGGTACTAATATTGGACTTTCTCACATTCCAATTTTAAGTTGTTGTTATTATTATATTATTATTATTAATAATGTTTATTTTTAAATCATGTAAAATATAATTTGTGATTAACAGCTTGTGGTTTAGGGGCTGATCTATAAAAATACAGATTTTTTTTTTTTTTAATGGGTATTTACGCTGTTTAACTTTTAACATGGTAAGCATCACAGATTTGCTTATGTAATCTTGTTTATTGTTTATTTTTTTTAACTTAAAGAAAATTGTCAAATCTTATTTAAAGTAGTTTGTTTACAGGTAGAAGTTACATTTGGAATTAGAATGAATTTAATATTGTGGTTTCTTCGTGGACTTCCTATGTGCAAAGGATCTAGATTTTGTTTGTTTGTTTGTTTTAATATTGTTTTTTTTACTTTTGGCTCAGTCAGCTGGTTTCCACCTTCCAGTCTGAGCCGAGTTGTGTGGAGGTGAGTCCTGATGGAAAACTTGTAGCAGTGGGGACTGGAGAGGGAACAGTTCACTTCCTGCATACAGAGACTGGACAGGTAACAGTGTAAAAAATGGAAATCTACAATGATTTTCAGCATTTTTAAGGTGGACATAACAATTGGCTTTTTACATGATTTTTTTGGCAAAAAGATAGTGAAGTCGTTGATGAGCAGTTGTGATGGCATCTCCAGTTGCATTTTCCTTGGGAAGGAGCTTCTGGCGACAACCTCATTTGATGGGCAGGTGGAGGTGTGGGATGTTGCAAGCGGTTGCAGGTATTTTTTTTCCTGACTCAAATGCACAATATACTTACCAAAAGAAAAAAATTAAAGATGACTAACCTGTGAAAATTATTCCATCACTTTAAGAACTGCCCACATGAATGCCCACTCAAACAAGATCACAGGATGTGATGTCAGTCCAGACAAAAAACTCTTTGCTACTGTCTCACTAGACTTCAACTTAAAGGTAAAACCAAGAAAAAAAATCATTGTAAAATTGTAAATTATAAACTATGCTGTTTTGAAGTATTCATAATTTACATGGCTGTACTCAGGTGTGGTCAGCGCAGAAGAGCACAGAGGTGGCCTCTCTCATGAATCCCTCCCCCCTGAACTGTGTGAACTTTGACTTTGAGGGTCAGCTCGTGGCAGTAGGATGCTGGGACGGAGCTGTTCGTTTGTGGAACTGGCTTGAAAAGAAAAACGTTACGGTGAGGAATGACTCCAAAGATATGTTATAATGCCTTATATTCCTAAACTTATAATTTCCCCTCCAACCTTTTCTCCTATTTAGACTCTGTTAGGTCATCAGAGTTCAGTGCGGAGTCTGTCTTTCTCTCCCTGCTCCTCCATATTGTGCTCAGGCTGTCTGTCAGGAGATGTGCGGCTCTGGTCAGTGCCAGCAGGTGCTTGTGTGGGCAGTTATCATGCTCACCGCGGCTCCACGCAGTCACTAAACTTCCTGCAGGGAGGAAACCTTTTGCTGAGTGCTGGACATGACAGTGTGGTGAGGAATATAACCTGACACTCTTCATTTGTTACATTGTTTCACTCTGTAACGTACCCTAAAATGATCAGTATTGATCGAGTTGTTTTTGTCATCTAGGTTCATGTATGGTCTGGTGGTCTTGGGCAAACTGTCAATGTACTAGGAGAAGAAAAGGTACTTTCATGTTCTTCAGTTAGAATTGCTAGTTTTAGTATTTTTACTTGTGATTATTAAATTCTGTAATAAATCAAGCCTCAACCGACATAACTTATAAACTCCAAGCAGACTTTTTTATAAATCTTTGCCTCTGTTGGTCTTTGTAAGCTTGTACATGAGTAATTTCAGTTGTGCACCATTTAAGGTGATATTAATTAGTCATCATTTGCAGATACCAACATTGCAACAGCAAAAGCACACCAGACGTGGAAATGAAGATGAAGCTAATGCTCTTTGCGTGACTGTAGCCAGTGGATACGCTGCTGTGGGTTACCATGGAGATGGTGTCAAAATGTTCAGTTTAAAATCAGGTATTTAAACATTTACATCCAGCATTTACAAACATGCTCATGTTATCCACTTTCAAGATATGCTTTCAAGATATTGTATTCTCAAACTGCTTCTTAATAACCATAACAAACAGAATAAAGATCAACTTTACAGCTTCATAATTATAAAGCAGAAGCAGATGTCATCCCAAAATGCTTTGTGCTGTAGGTAAAAAGGTTTGGTCGAGTGAGGACCTCCCAGTGTCTATGCTCTGCCTCATGTGGATGGAGGCCAAAGGTACAGAACTGCTGCTGTCGGGGGGCATGGACCACCGTCTCAGGGTCTGGGAAAGGCAAGGAGAAAATCCAGAAAACCTTGTGTCAGTAGGATCTTTTGGCGTGCAGAAGGGACCAATTCTTGCCCTGGCTCAAAACTCCACCTGCGTGGCTTCTGCGTCTGGTCAGTGTACACAGACTGAAATGAGCATGCAAAATATCCAATATGGTCTCAAATCAATTGACAAAAATTAGACTAAACTTTAAAAACAATAATTTAACACTGTAAAATCTAATATTTAACAAATCTCATTATCATTTTTAAACAATGTATTTTAGTTTTTAGATGTTTATTCTAAATATTTTTTTTAACATATTCTTATTTTAATATTTAGATTACATATCTGGCATTTTTATATTTTTATTTTACATCTGCTTAATGCAGTATTTAAAAAAATATGCCTGCTGAATGTGTACATTTTATTTTTATTTATTTTTATTTTTGAAAATGTAATTTTGTTTTAGATGACTTTACTATTGGTTTGTGGTTGAAGAACACATTGACTTGTAAGCCCTGGATTGACCCTAAGGTGATGTGTATTCTGAGAGGTCACAATGGAGGGGTCACATGCCTTGCCTTCAGTCCTAATGGGACGGAGTTACTATCAGGAGGGAAAGATCAGGTACTTGCTCAACTCCATATTCATTACTGAAAGAAAAGGAAGAAAATATACAATTTCTGTCATGATCAATTTATTCACAATCTATTCCAAAAGGCTTTGATGATATGGAAGGTAAACTCTTCCCCTCCAGTTCTTTCCCAATCCATTTCCAATTGCCATGGAGACTGGATTACAGGATGTGCCTGGACATCAACGGCTGTGGTGAGAAAGCCATTTACAAAGTGCTGTTTAATTCATTTTTTGAACATCTGACCTAGTAGTCAACATTTGAACTAAATGTTCAACTAAAATCAAAACAATACCCATTCTTGTCTTAGGACAACTTAGATGATCCACATGTGTGTCTGTAACCGAATGCAATATCTCTCTAACATCTCAGCTTAGCTGCTCGAGTGACTGTAAGCTGCGGATGTGGGATATCCAGACAGGACGTTTGCTGAGAGAAATCCTCTCTAGCTCATCTTTGTGCACACTGTGTCATTGGGTAAGGCACTTGCCAGATGCATCATGTTGCAAAGACATAAAAAAGTGGAACCTGTTTATATTTATGTGATTTTTAATATCTTCAGGAGGATTATGTAATGGCAGGCTCTACAGATGGACTGCTGATGGTTTGGAAGTGGGAATCAGGGATAGAAATCACCAGGATCCAGGCCCACAAGTCACGTCTCAATCATTGCTCTGTTGTTTCTCAGTCAGGTACAGAGACTAATACACATGTGTACACACAAACAACTGCCTGATATCTACAGTAATGTGCAAAATGTTTAGGCCACTAGCATTTTCACCAACAAAAATTTTTAAGTCAGTTATTTCTATCTTTCACTGTAGTGTGTCAGTAGGAAATATCAGTTTGCATTTCCAAACATAAAGTTTGCCATTAATTTTAATAATCCAGTGGGATTGTTGTTTGCACAAAGAGTCTGACAACAGCCAGTGCTCCACACAGAGATCTGATCTCACTATTATCCAGTCTGTCTGGAATGACATGAAGAAACAGAACAAACTGAGACTAAATCCAAAAGAACTGTAGCAGTGTCTCCAAGATGCTTGATGGTGAAAATACTAGTGGCCTAAAAGTACTGTACAAATAGATATGTACCCTGCGTACACAACAACAACAACAACAACAAAAATCTGCACACAGATCTGGAAAATAATTTAAAACCGGAAGACTTACTGGTAGCTTCAGCATCTGAAGATGGAACTGTTAAACTCTGGCATCCACTGCAGGTAATGACTCAATGTTTTGCATCAATAGTTTATTGTTTATTTACATACTTTTTTATTTTAAATAATCCCCAAAGATTAATTCTATTAATGCATAATATATCCATACCATATTGGTCATCAGTCGTTATTTATGGAAGCTTGTTTTAGTCACCGGATAAGAAAATAAAAATAGGTAATTGTGACTTTTTATCTCATAAATTTGGACTTTTTTTCTTGCGTTAATTTTTCCTTGTAAGTGAAATGTCTGATCAATTGCAATTTTGACTTCTTAAAATTGGGAAAAAAATACTGAATTGTGAGATGAAATTCGCGAATACCTTCCATAGAAAGGCTTACATAGATATTCAATGTTTAATTATTTAAAAAATTTCCTGTATTTTTATGTACTTCCAGATGGTCTTTGCAATCATTAAACACTCACTTAAAGTTAATCTTTAAAAAACACTATAAATGTAGCAAATTTCAACAGGAATATACATTTTTACTCCAAATTTACTTTTAAAATGTAAAGGTTTAAATTTTAAACATTTGTTTAGACAATATAGAATAGAAAATTAATATCTACCATTTGTTGTTATTGGCCATAAAATAATAAATTCTCATCTGTATTGGCCAAATTTTTAATACCAGTATATTCCTAATTTATTCTCAAAAACTGTTTTCATAGGTGCAGCATCATAACACTCTGCATGGTCACAGTGCGGAAATCCAAGCTTTAGTGTGCAAAGAGGCCGGACTGCCGGAGTTTCTCACTGTCTCAGGGGATCGTTCCCTAAGGTCATGGAGCGTCACCACGGCATTAGGTACAGCAAAATGCTCCAAAAATTAGAATCTAAATTGATGCAAAAATCTGTAGCAACATGTAAAACTTTTTTAATAAACATTCATCCACAGAAACTCCTTGCTGCCAGAAGGGCCATGTCAGAGTAGTGTGCTTCCTGGGTACTGATGAACTCATGGTGTGTGGTTATGACACAGGCAGATTGGAGATATGGCATCAGAATTCAGTGGTTTACTGGAAGAAGGTAATCATGATTTGGGAATTGACAATTTTATTATAGCTCTTTACCCTCTTTCAGTTGAAAATGTCAGAGTGAACAGTCTGTGTGTGTTTGAAGGTCAGTGATGCTGCTTTATGTGCAGTCACTGGGATGCCGGACGATAAGCTAGCGCTGGGTTGCATTGACTGCTCTGTGTGTATCTGGAAGCTGGAGCGAGACTCAAAGAAGTGCATTTTGGGGTACTACTGACTTTTAAACCTCTCACTTTCATACTTAAGTTCTGCAAACTTGTTATCATCTTGTTGTGTGCATATTCATGTCAGTCTTTAAAAATGCATTTTACTCTTGAATTTAGCGATTATGTTATGATTATATAAATTTTATGAATTATTTATGATATTGTTCTAATTATATATATATATATATATATATATATATATATATATATATTGTTTACTAATTATAATTTACTAATGTTATTTCAAATATATGAAGAGTTCAGATGCAAAACCTAATAAAAGCCATCTCGGTCAAAAATGAGATCATGATACTGGGTGAATGCTCTTGACACACATTATACGTCCATCAAATACTTTTACTTCAAACCTATACATCGAAGCCTGATAAAAATGCTTTTTTTTTAAAGAAAGACATCAGATGGATTTAGAAACTTTTGCATCTGAACTTTTCATATTTAAATAAAATCTGCCAATTATTGGTTATTATTTTGTTCCAGGCTTGATAAGTTGTCTGCATACAAAGTGGGGGCTCCTGTGAGCTTTTTGTACTTCTGTGGCAGTCTGTTTGGAGTATGTATGGATGGAAGAGTCGTTGATATGATCTCCACTGAAGACTGGATCAAAGAAACTTACGTGTAAATAAACACCACATTTTTTATACAAGTAAAAGCTGTGCTGCACTCTTCTGTTAAGAATGTTTCATCCAAGGTGGCACATGCGACAGTTCATAGTGAATAATAACATTCCTGGGTAATAAAAAGTAAATGTACAGTATGTGTGTTTCATTGTAGCTGGGCACATGAGGCACGTCCTCTCGGCGTAATGGCAAATGATGGCAAGAGCTTTTGGCTGTTGGGACAGAAACAGGGCTCACTGTACATTGGCCTCATTGTAAGTTTATCATCTGTCATTATCTTGTGATATTGACTTTGAAAACTGTTATATTAATCTGAAATTCTTTGTCTTTCAGTTGTCTCTAAATCCTAAGACCTCTCAAAACATAACCTTTTGTGAAGATGCGGTTGGTAAGAAGCTGGAGTACTTGGAGATAGAGGAGGAAATGCAGGAGAATATGGAGGAGCAGAAGCAGCAGGAGGAGGAGAAACAGCAGGAGAAGGAGCTGGAGGAGGAGGAGCAGCAGCAGCAGCAGGAGGAGGAGGAGCAGAAGAAGAAGATGAGTGAGGAACAGCGGAAAGAGAGGCGAATTGCAATCCAGAGGGCGGCGCAGATAACCACCTGGATCACAGCTGCAGCAGTGCAGAGCGGTACACCTGTTTTATTGTTTTGATCAGGATTTGTGTCAACAACAAAAAAATCACAGATTTTATGGGAAAAAGTTCATTTACATATTAAATATAATACATATTTTTCCACATCGTGAAACAATACATTTTAAATACTACTTTGTGTCATGAAAATGTTTGACATTTGACTTCTTTTTATTATTTTAAGTGCTCTAAAGTTGATCCATATATCATTTGAAAAAAAAAAAAACCTTCATTCTTATTTTGTAAAAAAAAAAAAAAATAATTAAAATAAAATAAATGCGATGAAAGATTTTTTAATATTGAGCTCAGCATAATTAACTAAATAATTGACTGATATACACTGCAATTTGGTTGGTTTTTAAGTCGTGTTGTTTTTTTTTCTACAGACTTTTTTGTTTGTGGTGATTGTAAAGGGAACATGTGGTTCAATCAGCCTCCTAATCTGTCCTCGTGGACTCAAAGAAGACCGGCAAGTAGCTTTATATTCTCTCACAGATGTAATGATTGTATGTCAATCATGCAGTCATATGTTTCTAACAGTGTTCAGTGAATCAAATGAAAAGATTCTACTGCTGTATTAAATTTAGACCTGCTCACGTCAAATCAATTTATTTTTATGCCTTTGTACATTGTTGCTCACGCACAACTCTGCTGAGTTTAGAATGCAGTGGGCAATCAGAGGCCAGAATCAGACTCAGAGAATAGTCATTGCTGAAACCAGAGTTTTGTTCAGACTGAAACTTGCAAACTTCCTTTTCATAAGCAACAAAGTGCAGATGTACGAACTACTTAAGTAAGAGCATAATTTATCATACAGTGTATGACAGCTTAATTAATTATAAGAGGAGTTATGAGTGCTTACACTTACACTAGCTAGACTGACTGTGCTCAGTGTGCATTCTTTCACTGCGTGATTCAGTCAAATAAATGCATTTTCCCAAAATTCAGGATATTGGGGCATAACATTTATATTTATATAATTTCATATAGTCAATCAGTATCACACGAAGAGTGCCATTTTTTCACAAAACTCATAAATGTGAGAAGAGACTTACGTTTTAGACACCATAATGCATAATTTTGCTCTATTTTGCCCACAAAATTGGTTCCAAGCACAGCCACAGCACTGTTTTCCATCTCTGAACAACTTTATAGTGTTCAGTTCCTGAATTAATGAACCGGATAAATTATTTGGTACATTTGCAACAACTCGCTTATTAACAGTGACTTACTGCCACCTACTGGCGGTTTTAAATTCACATTTACAGTACCTTGCTTTTTTTTTTTTTTTTTTAGAATTTCAAATATCAGCATTCAACCTTTTAGGATTAAAAATATCAAATATCAAAAAAATATTTATGCATTTGTAACTACAGGTTAAATGCATTCATGTCCTGCATTAAACAGTGGGTAAATACATCTAAATGCCAATTTTGTTGATAATGATTTTATTTGTGTGGTAACAGCCTAAAATGTCTTATTATTCTAAATGACTTTATTGATTTAAATATAAGAATTAGACGCAAAAGTTAATGCATACTTTCAGAAAAAAGAATGGCTTTATAAAGGTAAAAAATGCCCATAAAAGGTAAAAATCACTTTAAACTTGTTGGAAAATATAAATTTCCTCGGCTAGATATTTAATTATTAAATATTCACTGATCGTTGTAAAATAAGCTTTTATCTTAGAATTAGGTTTTCTCAATGATAACAAAATATGAATCATATTTATATGAGGTTTTATAAATTTTTTGGGGGGTCTGGTTAGGGGGACCCCCCAAGAGCTTTGAAACAATTTGAACACTGGTTTCTGATGAACTGTGTGTCTGACTGGTCTGTAGGCACACACAGACAAAGTGAGTGTCCTGCGGCTTACCGAGAGCCTCATCATCTCAGCGTCTTATGACAGAACTGTCAAACTGTGGGACAGGCACACAAAGAAACAGGTATTTTTATTCTTTCTTTTATGCATTGTATGTATACCAGCTTAGATTTTCTTGCCTTTCTGTTTCTCATTCATATTCTATATTTCACAGGTGGGCATGTTTGTGTGTGGAGGCCCTGTCAAGGTGCTGGAGGTGAACCCAAGTGACCCCAAACAATTTGTTTGCGGTGATACGCAGGGTCGACTGTACTTCCTGTCTTGGAAAGGTTGATTTCCTGAATCTCAAAGGACACTGTAACTTGTTTACATGTCATTATTCGTACATTCGTAAACTTGATTTTTTTTCCCCATTAGTTGTAATGTTGCATTTGACACATTTTCATTTTATTTCAAATGCATGAAACATTGTGCCTTAAACTAAACGATGATATGAAGAATATTTGTGTTGAATTTATTAAATAAATTTGGTAAACACTTGATTTTATGTATGAATTTTTATTGGTTGAATAAACTGTCTGCAAATCCATTGTCCAGGATATAGATTTACCTTCACTTTATCTCCTTCTTCTAGCAGCAGAAACACTTGTAGACTAAAATTTTAGACAATAATGTTGGAGCAAAACATTCCATTACCTCAGCCTCCATTACTTTACACATCTCTCTCTCTCTCTCTCTCTCTCTCTCTCTCTCTCTCTCTCTCTCTCACTCTCACTCTCACTCTCTCTCACACACACACACACACACACACACACACACACACACACACACACACACCTGTTCGTGAATTGTGTGGACATTCCATAGGCGTGATAGTTTTTATACTGTAGAAGCCGTATTTTCTATCGCCCTTCACCAACCATACACCTAAACCTAGCCCCCACAGGAAATTGTGCACATTTTCACTTTCTCAAAAAAAAAAAAAAAAAAAAAACTCATTCTGTATGATTTATAAGCCTTTTGAAAAATGGGGACATGGTGTAATGTCCTCATAAGTCACCGTTTCCTTGTAATACCTATGTCATATCCATGTCATTATACAAATTTTTGTCCTGATATGACAAAAACACGCACACACACATATGCCCAAACCTGGCTCTCCCTTCTCTTTTTTCGGTCCAATGTCTCCGTTCCTTCCATCTCTGCCATGTTGTGTCCAGGAGTGCCTGGAACTCCTCCATATGCAGGACAGTTAAGGTTCTGATGATCAGCTCCATCCAACAGCTCAACTGTAGTGCAAACTGAAGAAGCAAAAGAGCCCTGAAGAGCAGCTTTACCAGCGCCATCTGGTGGTGTAAATAGGGATCAAACAAAACAAAATAAACATTTACTTCATCATTACATTTTCACTGAATATACACAAATAATAAAAATAAAAAATAAAAAAAATGAAATGAGCTATGCAAAATCTGCAAATATGTTACATCTCTTTATCCATAAGCAGGTCGCTGGACTTTTAAAATATACATGAGTTGTTCAGTTTTCCTTCTGAAATATATTGCATTTATTGTCCCTTTTAAGTAACGTTAAATGATTGGACACAAATAAAAAAATAATTAAATTAAATGAGCTATTGTCTGCAAAGTCTGCGAAAATGTAACATTTCTTTATCCATAAACAGGTCACTGGACTTTAAAAATACATTAGTTACATTGTGTCTTTTAAATAACGTTAAACTGCATATCAGTTTAACGGAAGAAACCTGTGAAAGTCGATAGTCTTCAAAACTAAAACTGCTCATGTGAGTGAAGAAAGAATGTTCTTGCTCTAAATATGAGACGCCTTTACCACCCATCCTTTTTGTGCGTCTATATTCTATTCATTACGGTTGTGACATAAGCAAGACATGACAGTTGAGGAAGTGATCAAGTTTCCTCCGTGATAGTCAGCAGCTCACCGATTTGCTTTATTTCACACCTGGCTGTAGCGCATTAAACGTGAGTTATTTTTAATCGTTTATTTGCGTTTATTTACAACAGCTGCTCGGAGATTTTCCTGTCAGTAATCACTGCAGTGTCAAGACAGACAGGACTGTCTACATACGTGTCTGTTTTTGTGCACACAGCAAAACTAAGTTAATAATAAAAACTAATACTTTTTACTTTTTTAACTCCATAAATTGGTATTTCCATTATATACAATGCATCTGTTTGTATTTTTTATCTAATTTGCATATTAATGTGTTCTTGATGCAACATGTAATAAAAAAGTGCAATAATGGGAGTAATGACTTGGCAACATTTTCATAAAATTATTTCACAGTAATATTGATATACAATTTATTTCTTTATTCACTTCTTGTATCTCCTCAAAATGCTTAATTAACATACTGTGTCCTCTACCGAAGACACGTATGAAAATGTTTAGTAACAGAAAGTAATATTCCGATTTAAACCCCATAACCCTGAGATGTTTGTTTACAACAAGCA
Organism: Cirrhinus molitorella; assembly: GCA_033026305.1. Taxonomy (NCBI): domain Eukaryota; kingdom Metazoa; phylum Chordata; class Actinopteri; order Cypriniformes; family Cyprinidae; genus Cirrhinus; species Cirrhinus molitorella. The sequence goes on along the minus strand of CM065124.1, from coordinate 14,162,795 downwards.
ATTTAAAAAATTGTCAAATTCAAATGATTTTACAAAATATTATCATATTTCCATAAGAGTGATAAATTTGTTAATTCTATCAAAATCAGTCATTTTTAAAGACCAGATGTTCGAACCTCCCAAAGATTTGGTATAAATGTAGCATGAAATGTGCTAAAATAAAATATATGCCTTTGTCAGATTTTTCAGTGATTATCAGTTATAGACTTTGTCCCACACTCAACTAATTGCATTACAGTCAACCGTAAGTGCCCTGAAAATTGAACTTTACAGCGTATTCCGAAATCTTAAGTAATACGTGTTAAGTTCAAAGGGCACAACAACGATTATTAAAGGCACATCACTTCACAGACAGTGGAGAGTGATGTTGTAGTAGTAACACCAGTACGTACAGAATTTGAATAAACACGGTGAACAGGAGTGGAGGCAGCTTATTTGACTTTCCAGGTGTGTCTACAATTCATTTGTTTTTTTGTTTTTTTTTTGCTTAAAACACACCCATATTTGTCAATGCTAGTGATTCTTGAGTACTGTACTGAACTGTCATCACCTTTAGACAGAAAATCTCACAGGATTGACAGTTTATGGTGTTGAGAGTCCACTGAATGTATTATTATAATAGGCTATTATTATTAGCCTATCATTATTATTAACTGTACCTTTAGTTTTTTGTTAAAAACACACTTTTCACTTTATTTGTTTCTACATTCTGTAGCCAGGCAGCCATGAAAACTCCGGCTCCTCTTCAAACTGATTTGAAGGCTAACATGGATGCCAGACTACAGCGAAGCTATAGCAGTCCAAGGCTGGAAAACCGCTTTCTGGCTCAGGCTCCCTCAGAATTGTCTTACCATCAGTACACATCTCCATCCTGGGCCAAGCAGACCTCCACCTCTTCACTGTGTCCAGCACTCCAGCCAACCAGCCTGTCCTCCACTATGTCCACCTCATCTCTTCTGTCATCCACAACGATGAACTCACTTTCCTCTTCCTCCTCTCTGCTGAGCACCAAGAATACCCTCCTAACAGAGCCTTCACTTAATCCTCCAGTCTCATTCTCCCTAATGTCCTCCAGTTCCCATAATCCTTTACTCTCTTGCTCCAAAATGTTGACTCCCAGTGCCGCCCCAACTGTCTGTTCCTATCCATCATTTTCAATGGAGAATAAAGTGGGCTCAAATGAAAAGAAAGAAGTTAAAGACATGCTTTTCTCACCTGAAAGGCTGCTGGGATCCAGTGAGGAGCCTAGACAGGTATAGAGTGATTTCCTCGGTTGCTTTATAAAACTGTATGTGAATTAATGTAGTATCTGTTTTCATTCACCTGAATTTTTATTCACATAAATTCATTAGAATAACATGCTGAATGCAGATTAATTCAACTCCATCACTAAACATTCAGGATTTATTTTATGGATGATTAAATGTTTAGATCATACATCTGTTTCACTATATATTATACTTTAAATGCAGCACAGAAAGCACATTATGATTAAGTCAGCTTGATATAGCATTTCATTTGAAACTTTGTTTCTGCCTGAACTTAAAAATCCCTTGAAAGGACTGCAAATGCAAATGTAGTTAATTATAATTCTCTGTACATCTTAACAGGGTGCAAGACATGAAAGCTTGGAGGAGGACGATCAGATGCTGTCTTCTGAGATGCCTGTTTTGGATATGGGTTTAGATGGAGATGGGGAGCAGACCGTAGCTCCTCATGAGGAGTTTGGGGTGCTTGAAGCAAGCAAGGATGAGCATCTTGAGGAACTGAAGGAGCGAAAGGTAAGTTGAATGACCACAGTTCTGGGGTTTGTGTAAATCTGAATAATGGTCAATAATGTGCTAGCCCTACTTATGTTTAGCTTTGTTTATATGTATTTTTTTGATCATTATATTTAGACAGTTGGCACAAATGTGCATGTTTAATTTAGTCTTGTATTTATGGCGGAAAATATGATCTGTATTGTTAGGATTTTTCATAGTAACAGGGTAGCCTGAAGAATTTGTTTTTGTAATATATGTAATATTTTAAATCATTCTTACACTAGAAATTGATAGACGAAGTGGTGTTTGTTAAATCAGACAACATGTGACAGTTCTTTTGTTTGTCCTTCAGAACAACCTGCTGAATATGGTGTGCTGCTCCCTGGTTAATAAGAGCTGTACCCCAGGTCAGAAGGACTGGGATAAGAAGAGTAGTGTGTGGGCCATTATTAAGGTTCTGGCTACAGAGATTACCACAGAAGACCCAGAGTTTCTCCTCAAGGTTGGTGTTTTTTGCATGTGTGGGTTATGTTGTCAGGTGTTAAATTAATAGTTCATACAAATATGACAATTCTGTCATTAATTACTCACAAAATAAGATATTTATGATGAAATCCGAAAGCTTTCTGACCCTGCATAGACAGCAATGCAACTGAAACATTAAAGACTCAGAAAGGTAGTAAGGACATGATAAAATAGTCAATGTGACATTAGTGGTTTAACCGTAATTTTATGAAGCTACAAGAATACTATTTGTCCGCAAAGAAAACAAAAATAAACTCAACAATTTAAATCTCAATTTCATCTTCTCTTCTGTGTCAGTCTTCACATTGAATGGATTTTAAAGATGACCTTACTACCTTTCTGGGCCTTGAACGTGTCAGTTGCATTGCTGTCTATACAGGGTTCAGAAAGCTCTTGGATTTCATCAAAAATACCTTAATTTGTGTTTAGAAGATGTACGAAGGTCTTACAGGTTTGGAACTACATGAAGGTGAGTAATTAATGACAGAATTTTCATTTTTAGGGGAACTATGCCTATAACATGTATGGTTTGCATATTTTGCATTGGTTTTAGGTCGCAGTCTATACTAGGCAGGAACTAAACATTCGTATCACAGCCAACTTTCTGCTGGCACTGGCGGCCCATCTGCCTGGTTCTAAGCCACACTTGAGAAGGTACTTTTGTGCTGCTGTACAGCTGCCATCTGATTGGCTGGAGGTGACAAGAATCTATAGCATGGTAAGTGTTCGTAATAAATATCTTACCATCATTAAAAATTGATCACCATATTTTTACTCATAACATTCATATGCCAGTTATGGTTTTAGTTATGAGTTTTTTTTTCATGCTTTTTAAATGTTTTTTATGCAGTGTTTCAGTAAATCTTTACCCTCCTGCCTGAAAAAAGCTCTAGCAGATAAATTTAAGCAGTTCACAGAATATCAGCTGGCCAAATACAATACGCGGAAGCATCGCTGCAAACACAACAAGAAGAAACAAAAGAAAGGACAGGTAATATGTCAAACACACACACACACACACACACACACACACACACACACACACGTGTATATATAATAGATCAAAACATATACAGTAGGCTCATTAAGTCTGAGACCACTGAGCATTCTTTAAAAAATGTTGCACACATCCTAACATACAATAATGAACATATTATTTCTTTCTCGGATTTTTCCATTTCACATCACTGTTAAAATGCTTTAGTTTTCTACCCCTCTTCTTTTAGAAAATCTCTGCTGCACAGTGGAAAAAGTGGGGTGAACTTGTTAGAGTCGACGACTCAATTCTCAAAAAATATGTGAGCTTTGCTATATCTTATTTGATCTGTTTGACATTAGTGATTATTATTGCACATTGTGTCACTGCTGAACATCTTACAATATAGTTCTGCTTGTTATAATACAGTTGGAGAGACAGAATCGTACTGTGAAGGATAAAAAACAGAGTGAATTCAACCTCAAGAAGATGATAAAGCGCCTTCACGTCAAAGAACCTGCAGAATATGTCATGGCCATTCTGGGAAAGAAGTTAGTCCTACAAACTAACATATGCATTTTAGTCAAAAAATGTTATATTAACTGATTGAGTATGTTTGTTATCTGTCTTTGCATGCAGATACCCGAGTGATCTGAAGGCCTTCTCTCGAAGTGGTCTTAGTGGGGTTTGGGAGAGAGAGAGAGCTGGAAAGCGGATGAAACTTAAGCAGCCCGACACGTGGGAATGCAAACTAAGTCAGGAGGGAAACAAAGCTGCCACCTGGGAGAAACTCATCGGTGTGAATGAGGGACATGCACTGGGTCCAAAATTGGCTTCATTGAACATCTACACATACTTAAGTATGTTTTTGTGATTGCAGATGGAAAGTCTCTTCCTTTTATGGCAATGCTGAGGAACCTGAGGAACATGATTTCCGTGGGCATCAGTGAGAAACATCATACTAAGATCCTCAACAGACTGACCTCAAAGGTGAGCATCTCTTAATTTAGTCTATTGCATACTGAAATGTATGTAACATGATCAAGTAATTCACCAGTTTATGGTGTATCATCTTACAGAATGCTGTAACCCAGAGCAGACAGTTTCCTTTCCGCTTCCTGTCTGCATATAAAGTCATTTTGGAGCTTAGTAAATTTGGTAAGTTTATGAATGAAGGATGTATTTTGACCAACATGTTTTGTCAGTCAGATTTTAGGGTTAGGTTTTCAGGCTTGAACAGTTTAAAGCTATAATTTTCTTTGATTTTAAAGGTCAATAAAGGTTACAAATATATTTGTTCTTGTGTACATCTTCTCTCCCTTTTAGCTGGTGGGCCTGCAGTTGAGGTGCCAAGCTCCAGAGAGATCCTGCAAGGAATTCTGAAAAAACTGCCAAAGAGCAAACGATTCCGACAGTACAACTGGGAAACAACAGCGCGCAAGAGACTGAGGACTACGATGACAGTTCCCTTCGTCTACCGCATATTCAATATCAAACGCAATCTCCTGAAAAAAGCCAAGTGTGTATTGCTGAATATTTAGTTTAATATTAAAGAAAACCTTTACATAGTATAAGATCATTTTAGGTCAAAATATAGCCATATAATGCATTGACATGTTTTTTTGTGATGTGATTGTGATGTGATTTGTTAGTCAGAGGCTGTACACTCAGGAGCTTCTGAACAAGTACTGCTGTGCTTTGGAGAAAGCTGTGCAGATCTCCTGCAAGTACAATATCCCGCCTCTCCCTGGACGCACTCTTGTGATCTGCAATGCTGAATTTTCAGAGGATCGGGCCTGGAGTGGTGCTGATGATGTCTGCTTGCCCCCTGAAAACACCAATAACATTGATGAGAATAAACTCTCAGCATCGGTCAGATATCTTATTGTTGAAGTTATTAGCACTACAGTAGTACTTTTATTAAATTTTCAGAGTGACTGTGGATTTATATATGTTTTTTTTTATAAGTGATTGCATTTAATTTGTTGTAAGATCAGTAGTATAAATGAAACATATTGTGAACTATGCTGTATGTTTTGCAGGTACAAGAAGTTGCAGTGCTTTTATGCATGATGATTAACTACTGTAGCGAAGATTCCCAAGTCATGCTACATTGCTACGAAGGCTTCCAAGAGTTCAAGTTGAAGTCTGACGTCCTTTTGGATAATGTGAGACAAGCAATGAAGCAAGTGGAGGTACTTTTTTTTCTCTATTGAATAAAATATAGTTACATTAAAAAACAACAACAATATTATAAAATGAAACAGTAATAAAATGTCAAGTGAACTACAAGTGAAGTTAGGCATCAAAACATTTAATTGTACTATTCGCCAAAAATTGCTTTTAATAATGTTATTAAATGTAAAGTATGAATAGTTGAATATCCAGTATTATACTATAACACTGTTTGACGTTGTGGTTGCACTTTATTTTACAGCATGTGTACTCACAGTATACTTACCCAAGAAAGTACTGGTTTAGGGGTAGGTTCAGGGTTCGTACCTAGGTATTTCCCAGTTACCGTTATTGCTACAATGAGTACTTAATATGTACACACAGAACAGGATAATAAAATAAAGTGCTACTGTTTTTCTTCTTAATGACATTATTTTTAGTTAAAGTCACATCTTTTTACTTTTATTCTCTTTGTCTCTCTCTGTCCCTCTTTCTCTCAGAATCTGAATGACTGCGATATAGAATCTGAATTCATATCTACCACTACATTCTTCACCAAGCTAACTGAAGAGAAGACAAAGGTGTGAGCCCCTTTTGTATTTATGGTTATTCCAGAATGCGTGAAAATTATTTATAATGTAAAACATCTTCCTCCTCAGCTGGACCGTATAGTTGTGTTTGAGAATAACTGCAGCAGCGAAAATTTAATGGCGGATATCAATAACTATCGGCAAGATATCAACCGTGATGCTGTTGTGATAGATGTGCTGCTTGGACAAATGTATGTTTTTCGAAACTTGTTCAATCTCCATTTTTTCCATTAAAATGTTTGCTACAAAAATTGCTGTAGTTGCAAATAAATCTTGTTTTGTCTGTTTTGAACAGGTCTCCAAAAGAAACTTTGAAATACAAACTGAACTCCAACACTGTAACGCTTTGTGGGTTTAGCGAGCAGATCCTGAAGTAAGATCTTTATCTGAATCTTATGTTGTACTCAATGTATGTTCTTTCTTGTGAAACACTATAAGATATAGATATAAACTGGATTTTCAGCAGCCATTACTCCAGTCTTCAGTGTCACATTAACTGATTCCTTCAGAAATGTATAATAAGAAGAAACTTTTTTTTATTATCGGTGCTGAAAACAGTGCTTCTTAATGTTTTTTTGGGAAACTCTTTGTATTTTTTCCAGGATTATTTTATTAATAGAAAGTTCAACACCATACTTCCATATGTCTGTTTGTAAACAACAATGCATGTTACTTTGTACTATCTTTCTAAGAGAGTTTCAGTTGTTCATTTAGATTTGTTCTGTGGTTGTAGGTTTGTCTCAGAGAGAGGTTCTTCGAGGATGCTGCAGCATGTGGAGCACATGGACAGAGTCTATAACATCCCGCCACCACAGGGGCGCAAAACTGAACCTGAGAGAGCTGCTGATGTCATCTCACTGCCAGCAACACCAAAATTCAGGTATGACCATTAAAAAACCCATAAGTTATAAACAAAATAGTTATCAGTCACTTTATTTTGGGTGGTTGTGACCTGTTAGAGACCAGAGAAGTCATTAGTATATTGGAAATTAAATACAAAATAAACCTGTCTTTATCAGTTCTCTTTTCTTTCTTTTCATAGATGGAAAGGGGTGCGAGTGTTCATCTCTTCTACGTTTAGGGACATGCATGCAGAGAGGGATGTTCTTGTGCGTAGCGTGTTTCCAGAGCTCAGGAGAAGAGCCGCGCCACACTACCTCTACCTGCAGGAAGTGGAGCTGCGCTGGGGTGTTACTGAGGAGGAGTCTAATCGTGCTGTGGAGCTCTGTCTGTCCGAGGTCTGCCGCAGCCAGCTGCTGATCGGAATTCTGGGGGAGAGATATGGCCTAGTGCCGCCCCATCCCTCCCTACCCGAGGTTCCTCAATACAGCTGGGTAATTACATTAATTTGTCTGATCGATGGATACTTTTTAAAATGTTGGTTTAAAACCACAAATATCATAACTGTTATCTATAGGGTTACTGTAATTGATACATTTGTTTAAGAAATGTATTACAAACACAAAGTTGTAGAGGATATTGAGTGGAACGTCACAACTCTGTTTGGCTCACATGCTCTGATCCTGTGATACCTAAATTTACTTGTAGCTTTAAAAATTGGTTTTACTTTTTAGTTCATTATATTTAATTTAACATTGACACAATAGTATGGATTTAAATTTATATGGGCAAAATATAGCATTTTATTATCAGCCGTTTTTCAGTCTTTAACATTATAACCTTTAACATTATTGGTATCAGCCATAATTTTTATAGAGGTGCATCCCTAAAAATTACTAATATATAGGCGAAACAATGTAACATGACATTGTATGACATTGTATTCACTGTGTCAGTTGAACTCTGCGCCTGATGGGTTATCCGTCACGGAAATGGAGATTCGACAGTTTCAAGCTCTGTTTCCAGACTCTGCCCAGAGCCGCATGTTCTTCTACTTCAGATCTCCTCATCTTGCCAGGTATACATTCATTTATTATGTGTCAGCTGATTGGATTCATTTTGTAGTTTACAGACAAAAGCCTAGAAATTAAATAATGGAAAACACAATATAAACTGCAAGCTGATATTTCTGTAGCTCTGTAATTTACAGTAGACACAGTATGTCATATCATCTACATTTTGTGTCTTTATATGTTTAGTTCAGTGCCAGTTGCGTGGAGGACAGACTTTGTGGCAGAATCCAAAGAAGCTGAAGCTAAAATGAACAGCTTGAAAAAATGGATCCAGAACAACGACTTCAAAGTGACAGAAAAGTGAGTTCAATACATTTGTTTTGTCAGTGCAGTGAGTATTTATGTAACTACTATGTACTAATTTTTGCACTGTTTCGTTTTCTCAGTTATCCCTGTGAATGGGGCGGGGTGGTGGATGGAAAGCCGTATGTGAAAGGCCTGGAGGACTTTGGAAGGGCAGCACTGGAAAATATCTGGGATGCCATACAGCAGCTCTTTTTGGAGGTCAGACTATGAACAAAACACAAAACTGTTTTCACATCAGTTTAACCTCATGTTTAACATTTTTAAAAAAAAATTTAATTATTTAGTGGAGCTTCCTCCTCAACAAAATTCATTTTCTTGTTTTGTAGGAGACAGATGAAGATTTGGCCTCAGAGATTAAGGAACAGGAAGTGCATCAGGATGCCCAACAGCGGCAGTTTCACGGCAGGGCAAAGCTTATTTCTATGGCTACAGAAAAAGTTCAAGAATGTCAGCAAAAAGGAGGAATTCTGATGGTTGAGGGAAATCCTGGAGAGGGAAAAACTGTATTCATGGTAACTGTTCATTGTATAAATAACCATTCTTTATGTATGAATGGCAGTGTGTAAACAGTTACTGAAAGAACACTGAAGTTAATTAAAATGTCTCTGTGTTTTCTGTTTTATTAAGGCTGCCCTGGCCCAGACACTTAAAACCTCTCTCAAAAAAAAGAAAGCCCCTCTTTGTGATGTCATATCCTACTCTACAGATGCTAGCAAGTCAGCTTGCAGTGTTGAGCAGCTTCTTCGCTGTCTTGTTCAGTGGCTAAGGAAAAAAAAAGATGATGTGGAGTTGCCTCCAAACACAACTTATAAGTAAGTAAGGAAGGCTCTGATGTAACATGCATCGTCCTTTCAGAAAACTTGTTTCATAAATATGATCTTGTTGCACTACAGAGACTTGATGTCTGAGTTCCACTTGAACTTGAATGAGTTGGCCAAAAATAACTCACTGGCAGTGCTTGTTGATGGTGCGGACCATATTCATGACAGTCGAGGTCAAAGGCTATCAGAATGGATCCCACAGCACATCCCTAAGGTAAGAGAGGAACATGCATGCACAAACATACATGCACACCTATTGTAAACAAGTGGAAATAAAAATGATTAAACTTTCTCATTAATCTGTCACTGTGTTCATTGTCCTCTCAGGGTGTCTGTTTGGTCCTGAGTGTAACTTCAGAATCCTTCCTACACAACACTATTAGCAAAAAGAAAGGTGCTGTGTCATTTCCCCTTGGCCAGTTAACTTTACCTGACAAGAAGGAGATCGTGCAGAAGCAGCTTGTTGAGTTTGGAAAGAAGCTGAGTGATTCTGCTTTCAATAACCAGGTAAACGTCTCATTTACTACTGGAGTAATATATATATATATATGAAGAGTTCAGATGCAAAACCAGCTAAATTAAACCAGTCTTTTAATATTAACTTCTTGTTGATTGAACTGTTGCATAAAATCAATATGACATATACTCATGCTGATTTTTGAAGGAAAAAACGGCACTCTTCGTGTGATATTGTTTAACTATATAATTATATAAATATATGCATTTTCTGCCCCCATAATAGACTGAATCATGCAGTGAAAGAATGCACTCTAAATGTGTACTTCCTAGACTTCATCACACAATGTAACGTTAGGCACTCTGTAGGTGTGTTTTTGTTCGCTTTTCGCAAAATACTCAATAATGTCAAATTGCACATCGTTAAAACAATTACGATATTGTCGCTGATGTTATATTTTTTGCGGAACCCTTCATCGGAGCCTGATAAAAATGCATTTTTTAAAGAAAGATGGCAGATGCATTTAGAGGCTTTTCCATTGAAACTCTTCGTATATAAAAAAAAAAAGACATCTTTTTGCATGTCTAGTTGCATATCTATTCTTGTGTTTCCTCTGTAGCTTCAGACACTGCTGATGAAGAAAGGCTCTGTGAGCCCACTCTACCTCCGTTTGGCCTGTGAGGAGCTCAAGAACTATGCCACTTTTGAGAAGGTAAATAATTGTAAAAGAACACGTTTTTTTGTGATTCACATAATGTTATTTTGCAAAAAAAAAAAAGTGAAGTGGACGATAGTATTGATGCTAAATTTTGTCTTTTAGATGAAGGACAGCCTCCAGTCTCTTCCTCAGTCTCTTGGTGAGCTGGTGCAGCACAGTCTGCTGAGGCTGCAGAATCAATATTGCAGAGCAGGACTGGGATGGGCATTAGCTACTCTTGCCATCAGCTCCACTGGTATTTTACCTTAATGTTGTCAGAAGTTTAATTGTGTGTATATATATATATATATATATGTATATATATATATATATTTTTTTTTTGTGAATAAATTAATTAATTTAGTGCATTGGGTTTGAAATTGGCATAAAGAATCAAAGCTTAAACAAATGTATTTTAAATTATATTTTATTTTCTTATTTTATTTGTTTGTTTTGATTTTCACTAATCTGTTTCTTTCACAGGACTGCGGGAGAGTTCTCTTTACACTATACTGAACATGTGCAATGATTTAAACTCCAGAGGTGGTTTGGTCACATGGCAGGAAGTTCTCCATATAGCGAGGCATCCAGAGAGCCGTGTTCCCATGGCAATATTCTCTCAGCTGGCACACACTTTGCACAGGTACAGCCCAAAATATGGTGAAATATGTAGACATAAGAAACTGATAAAATAATTAGTTTGGTTCATTCCTCTAATGCAGCCTGATTGGACCGTCCCATGGTCAGAGTTTAGATGACCTCCTGATTTTGACCCATCCAGAGGTGAGGTCAGCCTTTGAACATCTGTACCTATCTACTGAAGAGAGCAAAAGCAGAAGTCATCTGATAATTGCAGGTAAAACAAGATACATGCAAATTATGATGCATTTTATGCTTTAATGGCTGCTAAAAAAAATCAGCTTTGGTATAACAGATTAAAAAACAGGTTTTAAAATGTTAATAATATTTTACAAGATTTTTTTACTGTATTTGTGATCAAATAAATGAAGCCTCTTCTTTCCAAAAAAGAAAAATGTACCAACTCTAAACTTTCGTAGGTAATGTTTATTTTTATATATTTATTTCTATACAACTTTTTCCCCCCAGCTCACCTTTGGGTTCAGTCAAATCCGCAAGGAAAGGTCACATTTCTTCACTCTGATGCTGATATTCTGTCTCAACTCCCTGCCCACCTGGTCAGTGTCCTCCTACTCTCTTCTTTGATCTTTCAGCTTCAGTGACCAATGTGAGGTTACAAAACTCATAAGAGATGTCTGTTCTCTCTTTGCTCAGATGGACAGTAATCAGTGGGAGCCTTTGTGTTTTCTGCTGTCCAATTACTACTTCCTCTATGCCAATGTGAGGCATGGACTTATTCACCAACTTCTGGAAACCTACATTTTGTTTGGTAGGAGAGCCCTAATAAAGCCTCTTTTTTCAAGCAATAGTACATTTCTTCATAGATTACAGGTTATCATATTGATTGTTTTTCCTTTTATCCATTTAGGCCAAAAAAATCAGCTGAAATCTAAAAGATCTACAGGTGTTTAACTTTTATATTATTATAACTTTTAACTTTTATATGAACTTTTATATTATTACAGTGTGTACAGAAATTACAAATATTGATTTCTGTGGTAAACCTATAACAAATGAATGTGTTTTTTAGATAACATGAAGGATTTTGAAGACTGTCTGAGTTTTCTGAAGCGCCACAGCCTTCTCTTCTCCCAGTGGCCTGCTCTCTTTGTACAAACAGCTCTTAATGAACCTTGTGACAGCTCTGCCCATTTGTGGGCAAAAAGCATGACGAGAAATGAAGGAGTGCATGCTGTAGAATGGTTAAACTGCACAGATACAGCACAAAACGAAGTCAGGTATTAATATTGGTTCTTAATAATTATATTATTCTTAATAATTATATATTATTCTTATATTTCAAGTTTAAACATTCATTTATAAGTCCAAATTAATAGGGACTGACTTGTGCAAATTTTTTAGCCAATTTTTTTAGTAATGGGTATTTATGCTGTTTAGAATTTAACAAAATGTCAAGTGTTGAAAATTTTCAGTATTTCGTATAGAACCTTAAAAAGTTTACTTGCAGACTGAATATTTATCAACAGGATTATATGTAATTTAATAATATATTTTCAGACTTTGGACACTGCTGTTTGCATAGGTTGTTTATCTAGAATTCTTTTGTGTGTTTTAATAATGTTTTTTTTCTCAGTGAGCTGGTTTCCACCTTCCAGTCTGAGCCGAGTTGTGTGGAGGTGAGTCCTGATGGAAAACTTGTAGCAGTGGGGACTGGAGAGGGAACAGTTCACTTCCTGCATACAGAGACTGGACAGGTAACAGTTAAGCATAAAAGAATGGATATCTGCTATGATTTTCAGCATTTTTAAATAATGTAATGGACATTATTATTTTGCAAACAGGAAGTGAAGTCATTGTTGAGCAGTGGTGATGGCATCTCCGGTTGCATCTTCCTTGGGAAGGAGCTTCTGGCAACAACCTCATTTGATGGGCAGGTGGAGGTGTGGGATGTTGCAAGCGGATGCAGGTACTTTTTTTCTACACTCAAATGTACAATGTACTTACCAAAGACAATTAATCAGTAATGAGTCTGACTAACCTGTGAAAAATATTCCATCATTTTAAGAACTGCCCACATAAACGCCCACACCAACAAGATCACAGGATGTGATGTCAGTCCAGACGAAAAACACTTTGCTACTGTGTCATTAGACTTAAACTTGAAGGTAAAACCAAGAAAAAAACTAAAATCAATTATAAACTACGCTGTTTTGAAGTATTCATAATTTACGTGGCTGTACTCAGGTGTGGTCAGCGCAGAAGAGCACAGAGGTGGCCTCTCTCATGAATCCCTCCCCCCTGAACTGTGTGAACTTTGACCCTGAGGGTCAGCTTGTGGCAGTGGGATGCTGGGATGGAGCCATTCGTTTGTGGAACTGGTATGAAAAGGAAAACATTATGGTGAGGAATAACTCCAAAGATACATTATTATGCCTGATAAACAAAAACTAATTTCCTTCCCAAATCGCTATCCTATGTAGACGCTGTTAGGTCATCAGAGTTCAGTGCGGAGTCTGTCTTTCTCTCCGTGCTCCTCCATATTGTGCTCAGGCTGTCTGTCAGGAGATGTGCGGCTCTGGTCAGTGCCAGCAGGTGCTTGTGTGGGCAGTTATCATGCTCACCGTGGCTCCACGCAGTCACTAAACTTCCTGCAGGGAGGAAACCTTTTGCTGAGTGCTGGACATGACAGTGTGGTGAGGAATATAACCTGACAGTCTTCATTTGTAAGAATTTGTTACAACATCCTAAAACACTTACTGATTGAGTTGTTTTTGTCATCTAGGTTCATGTATGGTCTGGTGGTCTTGGGCAAACAGTCGCTGTGCTGGGAGAAGAAAAGGTACTTTCATGTTCTTAAATTAGAATTGCTTCTTTTAATATTTTTACTGCTTATATTACTTACAAGTATTAAATTATTTGCCATTGTAAGCTTGTACATGAGTAATCTTTAATGAAGATGTTAATTAAGCATCATTTGCAGATGCCAACATTGCAAAAGCAAAAGCGCACCAGACGTGGAAATGAAGATGAAGCTAATGCTCTTTGTGTGGCTGTAGCCAGTGGATACGCTGCTGTGGGTTACCATGGAGATGGTGTCAAAATGTTCAATTTGAAATCAGGTATTTAAACATTTATATCCAGCATTTACAAACATGCTCATGTTATCCTATTTCAGGATATATTCAAAGCTCACATTCTCAAACTGCTTCTTAATAACCATATCAAACAGAATAAAGTGCAACTTTACAACTCCATAATTATAGAATAGGAGCAGAACTCCTAAAATGCTTTATACTGTAGGAGAGAAAGTTTGGTCCAGTGAGGACCTCCTGGTCTCCATGCTCTGCCTCATGTGGATTGAGGCCAAAGGGACAGAGCTGCTGCTGTCGGGGGGCATGGACCACCGTCTCAGGGTCTGGGAAAGGCAAGGAGAAATCCTTGTGCCAGTAGGATCTTTTGGCGTGCAGAAGGGACCTATTCTTGCCCTGGCTCAAAACTCCACCTGCGTGGCTTCTGCGTCTGGTCAGTGTACACAAAATATTTTGGATATTTTACCAGTCCATATTGGATATTTCGTTTTTGCATGCCCATGTCAATCTATTTTTACATTTAGATTACTTTTTCCATTATCTAACGCTCACTTTAGACTAAACTTCTTGAGAGTTAAAATCTGTTTTCATACTATACATTGCAATTATTTTTGACAATGGATTTTAGCTTTTAGAAGTTTATTTTGATTTTCTTTTTTTTTATAAATATTTATGTTTTATAAATATAAATATTTTTATTTAAATATATTCTTATTTAAATATTTGTACTATATATATCTTCCATTTTTTATATTTTATTTCACATCTGCTAAATGAATCTGTATTTAATAATATTTCTGTTGAATGCATACATTTTATTTTTATTTATTTGCATTTTTTATTGAAAATGTCATTTTGTTTTAGATGACTTTACTATTGGATTGTGGTTGAAGAATACATTGACTTGTAAGCCCTGGATTGACCCTGAGGTGATGTGTATTCTGAGAGGTCACAATGGAGGCGTCACATGCCTTGCCTTCAGTCCTAATGGGGAAGAGTTACTATCAGGAGGGAAAGATCAGGTACTTGCTCTGCTCCCTATTAATTACTGAAAGAAATAGAAGACAATACACAATTGCTGTCACACTCAGTTTCATCAAAATTTCTTCCAATAGGCTTTGATGATATGGAAGGTAAACACTTCCCCTCCAGTTCTTTCCCAATCCATTTCCAATTGCCATGGAGACTGGATTACAGGATGTGCCTGGACATCAACGGCTGTGGTGAGAAAGCCATTTACAACATGGTCTTTAGTTCATTTCATCAACATCTATGTGACTGTATGTGTTTGTAACGGAATACAAAACCTCTCTTGCATCTCAGCTTAGCTGCTCAAGTGACTGTAAGCTACGGATGTGGGATATCCAGACAGGACGTTTGCTAAGAGAAATCCTCTCTACTTCATCTTTGAGCACATTGTGCTGTTGGGTAAGGCAGTTGTGCCATGTTGCAAAGACTTATAAAAGAGGAACCTGTTTATATTCATGTACTTTTTAATGTCTTTAGGAAGATCATGTAATGGCAGGCTCTACAGATGGACTGCTGATGGTTTGGAAGTGGGAATCAGGGGTAGAAATCACCAGGATCCAGGCCCACAAGTCACGTCTCAATCATTGCTCTGTTGTTTCTCAGTCAGGTACATTGACTAATACACACGTGTACACACAAACAACTGCCTGATATCTAAATATAGATATGTATCTTGCTTACACAACAACAGAAAAAATCGTAGCAAAAATGTTTCTGCACACAGATCTGGAAAACAGTGTATTACCAGAAGACTTACTGGTAGCTTCAGCATCAGAAGATGGAACTGTTAAACTCTGGCATCCGCTGCAGGTAACAAGTCATTTGTTTTCCATTTCATACTGTACAATATAATGTTGTGATGCCTTAATTTTAATATCTACCATTTGTTGTTATTGACCATAAAATAAAAATAATTCTCTTAATTTCAGTGCATTTCTAATTTACTCTCAAAAATTGTGTTTTCATAGGTGCAGCATCATAACACTCTGCATGGTCACAGCGGGGAAATCCAAGCTTTAGTGTGCAAAGAGGCTGGACTGCCAGAGTTTCTTACTGTCTCAGTGGATCGTTCCCTCAGGTCATGGAGCGTCACCACAGCAATAGGTACAGCAAATTGGTCAAAAAGCAGAATCTAAATTGATGCAGAAACCGGTGGCAACAAACCAACCTTTTTATATACAATAATCTACAGAACTTCCTCGCTGCCAAAAGGGCAGTGTCAGAGCTGTGTGCTTCCTGGATACTGATGAACTCATGGTGTGTGGTTATGACACAGGCAGATTGGAGATATGGCATCAGAATTCAATGGTTTACTGGAAGAAGGTAATTATGTGTTGGGAACTAACTTTATTGATTTGTTTGTTGATCAGGTGGGCAAAATACAGTGTGCATGCTTTTTATGCTCTTTCAGTTGTAAATGTCTGAGTGAACGATCTGTGTGTGTTTGAAGGTCAGTGATGGTAGCTTATGTGCAGTCACTGGGATGCCGGACGATGAGCTGGCGCTGGGTTTCAGTGACTGCTCTGTGTGTATCTGGAAGCTGGAGCGAGACTCCAAGAAGTGCATTGTGGGGTAATGTCTTTTAACTCTTAAACTCACTGCTAAAATTGTCATTTTGAACCATGAATGTTTGTGCATATATCTTTGGTTTTTGAAAATGCATTTTGCTCTTGTATTCAGTAGTGGAGTCACAGGCGTAATATTATATTATTCGTGATTTCATCATCATAATTTTTTGTAGGACCACTTAATCTTATAAAGCTAAAAATAAGAATAATATATTATAATTTATTTATTCTATTATTAAATGTAATCTTTGATTTTAAAATGAATAGCCATTTTTAATAGTCAAAAACTGCTGACACAAATTTTAGAATGTTTTTTTATTATAGTATAGATTTTTAATATCTGCCGTTTTATTGGTTGTTATTATTTTATTTTGTTCCAGACTTGATCAGGTGTCTTCATACAAAGTGGATGCTCCTGTGAGCTTTTTGTTCTACTGTGGCAGTCTGTTTGGAGTATGTACGGATGGAAGAGTTGTTGATGTATTCCCTTCTAGCAACATGATCAAAGAAGCTTTTGCGTAAATAAACACCACATTTTTTGTCAAGCTGTTTTCCATGCAAGGTGGCACATGTGACGTGCATAGTGAAAAATAACATTCCTTCACGGGGTAATAAAAAGTAAATGAACAGTATGTGTGTTTTATTGTAGCTGGCTAAACGAGGTACGTCCTCTCTGTGTGATGCCGAATGATAGCAAGAGCTTTTGGCTGTTAGGACAAAAAAAGGGTGTTCTGCACATTGGCCTCCTTGTAAGTTCATCATCTGTTATTATCATGTGATTTTAACATTGTGAAAACTGTTTTAATAATCTGAAATTATCTGTTTTTCAGTTGTCTGTGAATCCGAGTGGATCAAACTTCTACTTAACCTTTTGTGAAGATGCAATGGGAGAGAGGCCTGATGAGTTAGAGAGAGAGGAGGAAATGGAGGAGAGAATGGAGGAGGAGAAGCAGCAGGAGAAGGAGAAGCAGCAGGAGGAGGAGGAGGAAGAGCAGCAGCAGGAAGAGGAGCAGCAGGAGGAAAAGCTGAGTGAGGAACAGTGGAAAGAGAGGCGAATTGCAATCCAAAAGGCGGCGCAGATCAGCACCTGGATCACAGCTGCAGCAATGCAGAACGGTACACTTGTTTTAATTTACACAGTTAAAGAATTGCTTTGTCACTATATACAAAAACCACAAAGGGAGCTATCTGTTAAGTGCACTTGTCACCTTTTTCAAATTGAACGTAATTAAACCTGTAAGTTGCATTCTAAATATTTAGTCAGAATACATTGAATGAAACTCTTAATGGCCATCAATGAAGAAAGTTATTTGGTTGTTTTTTTATCCTACAGACTTTTTTGTGTGTGGTGATTGTAAAGGGAACATGTGGTTCAACCAGCCTCCTAAACTGTCCACCTGGACTCAAAGAAGACCGGCAAGTATCCTTCTGTTCTCTCATAGATATCATGTCAATCATGGATGTCAATCATGCAGTCATGCATTGCTGATAAACTGTGTTTCTGACTGGTCTGTAGGCACACACAGACAAAGTGAGTGTCCTGCGGCTTACTGAGAGCCTCATTATCTCAGCGTCTTATGACAGAACTGTCAAACTGTGGGACAGACACACTAAGAAACAGGTATTTTTATTCTTGCTGGTGTGTATACCAGTGTTTATTTTACTTCCTTTCTGTTTCTCATTCATTTTCTATATTTCACAGGTGGGCATGTTTGTGTGTGGAGGCCCTGTCAAGGTGCTGGAGGTGAACCCAAGTGATCCCAGGAAATTTGTTTGTGGTGATACACAGGGTCAGCTGTACTTCCTGTCTTGGAAAGGTTAATATGCTGAACATCAGTCAAATGACTTGTTATTATTTGTAAATTCATAATAACTTTCACTTAATTTTACATCCAATGAAATGTTTTGCACTAATGACACTATTACCTTAACTCTGGTAAGCTGTTCAGGTGTTTTTTACCTTTGCTGAAATTAAAGAATGTTGCCTTTATCAAAATGGCATGAGACTTTGTACTGTTGTGAACACATGCTACCTCTACAACTAAAAAACTTAAATTTGTAACATGGGGTTTGGGATTTGTTTTTGGGTTTTGTTCCTGTTTTCATGTCTTTTATTTTGAAGTTTCACCCTACGGTCTCGTGGACTTAACGGACACACGTACGCGGCAGCCATTGAAAGACCGCAAGTGCACATGAAGTGTTACATTTGGGACAGGGCCTATGTGTCATGTTCTGATTGGTTCATGTCTTGCCATGTGGTTCTCTGTTCTGTTTGTTCATTGGTTGCTATGGTAATGTTCCTTGGTTCTCATTGGTTGGTTTGTCATGTTACCCTCTTTGTTTGCTATAAGTAGCCCTCATGTAGCCATTGTCTCTTGTGGTGTATCTGTTGTTGTAACTCGCTGTTGGTGAGTTTAAGTCAGTTTCATGCCAAGTCTGTCCTTTGTCAAGTCTGTTTCAGGCCGAGTTAAGTCTGTTTCATAGACATGTCACGTCACGTCAAGTCAAGTCAAATCAAATCAAATCAAATCAAATCAAGTCTGTTTATGTTAAGTCATCATTTGGATTATTGTTTGTTTTGTTGGATTTCACGATTGGATTATAAATCAACTTCACTTGGGTTCTTCAACTGGCCTTCAGTGGACTAAATCGTTACAAAATTGTATGGCTGTCTGGTTGTATGTTAGTGTGGAAAAAAAAAAAAGTCACACTCAGGATGCTTGGTGTCTCTGGAGAGCCCACAATGAAATAAATGGGGAAATGATAAAATGTATACTTTTTCCTTTTAATTTGTCAAATAAAAACACTAAGTGCACCACAAGAAATTAAGTGGCAACCCTTCCACTCATCCACAGTGTGGAACTCTAATGTTTGTACACACACACACACACACACACACACACACACACACAATGCAGAAAACAGAATAACTGAAGAGGTTGATACCACAGCACATCCACAATCAAGAACAAATGCAAACACATACATATACATACTAATACACACATATAACACCATATTCAGGTTTGACTGTAATTTTTGCTTGTAAAAAATTATACTTCAGTACAAAAAAATGCCAAACCTTGACAAAGAGTAATTGATTATTATTATTATTATTATTATTATTATTATTATAAAGGTTTTATAATGTCTTAACATCTGGTGGCTCTAGTTGAAATTTCAAGTTTTTCTTTATTTTAAAAGTGCTTGTTTTTGTAAATCAGAGTGTGTAAGCCATTTATAAAGGGTCCAACAGAGAGGCTGAGAAAGCCACTTTAGAAGCTAAAACATAAACCTATAAATTAGAATAGTGATCTCATTACATGTACTATTCCTTAAAAAGTTTTTTTTTTTATGATTTCAAAAGAATTCTCTTTTGCTCACCAAGGCTGCATTTATTTAAAAAAGAGAAAAAAGAATAAATGTAAAAATTGTTTTTATTTTAACCAACTTTACTCCAGTCTTTATTCTGTTGTCTTCTGTCACATGATTCTTCAGAAATCATTTTAACATTGGTTTAGTGCTAAAGAAACATTCTGTACTATTATTACCACATTTGAAAACAGTTGTGCTGTTTAATATTTTTTGTGAAAAAAAGTGTTGACATTTTTATAGCCTTTACAAAGTCTTTGCTGCCTTGATTCTGCTTTATTAGTTTATCCATTTTGATATTTTGTGTCAGTCATAAGATCAAAATCTTCCGGTTTTTTTAGTTTGCTCTAAAATAATAATCAAAAATTTGTGGAGTTTCAGTGATTACGAGAATGGTGAGGAATCAGCCCAGAACTACATGGGAGGATCTTGTCAGTGATCTCAAGGCAGCTGGGACCATAGTCACCAAGAAAACAAGTGCTAACACACTACTCCATGAAGGTTTGAAAATCCTACAATGCCTGCAAGGTTCCCCTGCCCAGGAAGCACATGTACAGGCCTGTTTGATGTTTGCCAATGAACATCTGAATGATTCAGAGGAGAACTGGGTAAAAGTGTTGTGGCAGATGAAACCAAAATCAAGCTCAAGGCATTAGCTCAACTCGCTGTGCTTAGAGGAGGGGGAATGCTGCCTGTGACCCCAAGTACACCATCCCCACTGTCAAACATGGAGGTGGAAACATTATGCCTTGGGGGTGTTTTCTGCTAAGGGGACAGGACAACTACACCACATCAAAGGGACGATGTACGGGGCCATTTACTGTCAAATCTTAGGTGAGAGCCTCCTTCCCTCATTGAAAATGGGTCGTGGATGGGTATTACAGCATGACAATGATTCAAAACACATGGCCAAGTCAACAAAGAAGTGGCTCAAGAAGAAGCACATTAAGGTCCTGGAGTGGCCTAGACAAAATCCCTCCTGAGATGTGTGCAAACCTGGTGGCCAACTACAAGAAACATCTGACCTCTGTGATTGCCACCAAGTACTAAGTCATGTTTTGCCAAGGGGTTAAGTACTTATTTCACTCATTAAAATGCAAATAATTTATCATCTTTTTGAAATGCGTTTTTCTGGATTTTTTTTGTTGTTATTCTGTCTCTCACTGTTAAAATAAACCTACCATTAAAAATGATAGACAGCTCATTTCTTTGTCAGAGGGCAAACGTACAAAATCAACAGGGGATCAAATAATTATTGCTAGCTTATTATTCTAAGGCTATTAAAAAAATAAAAAATAAATCCATCACAACTGTAAGCCAGAAGGCCAGAGAAACTCTACATATGCATCACAGAAGTAAGTGAACTCGTGACGGACCAGGAAATCCCTAATATGGACAAAAGCATTGCTATTGCCATAGCTGAATGAAAAGAAGATAGAAATGCTTTGAATGATGAAACATGAAGAATATAAACTGTCGACTGCGACAATATGGGGTTTATATGTGTTCTTTGAGCCAACTCTGGTATTTTCATAGTAACTAAGTATATTTGTAATCTATTGCTAATCGACATAGCCTTTTTTACAGTTTCGAATATTTGAAGAGTTCAGATGCAAAACCCCCTAAAAGCCATCTTGGTCAAAAATGAGATGATGCAGAGTGAATGCTCTCGACACATTTTATACATTCATCAAATACTTTTACTTCAAAATCGCTAAAATCCCAGCCTCAGCCTAATCAGAATTACCTGTACTTAGGAACCCATACATCGGAGCCTGATAAAGAAAGACAGATGGATTTAGAGGCTTTTGCATCTGAACTCTTCATTTGTTCTGCTTTATATTGTGATAAGAAGCCACATCAGATCAGAAAAGGAAGTTATTTCAAACATTTGACTGACATTATGAAATAAAAAACACAGGTGACTACAAGGAATATCTTTACAGTGTTAAACAGGGTCTGCTATACTTCCTGTCTTGGAAAGGTTAATTTTCTGAACATCAGTCAAAAGACACAGTCACTTGTTGCATGTCATTATTTGTACATTCGTAATCTTTAATCTTTTTTTTTCATCAATTATAATGTTGCATTCTGCACATTTTTATTTTAATTTACATACATGAAACATTTACACTAATGATATGAAGAATAGAATTTGACAGCCACATGATTATATGTTCAGTTACGTTAAGTAAATAGATTTTTAAAGGACTGTACATCCTTAATGTACGACAGTCCGCAAGTTCACATGGGGAAAAGCAGATGTCCACTGAATGTACTGTGATGGTGTTCTCCATTGTCGAAAATCCATTGTCCAGCATAAAGATTTACCTTCACTTTATCCCCTTCTTCTAGCAGCAGAGTGACTCCATTTGAAGTGCTGCTAAAACCACTTGCTTGGTGTCCGTGTGTCGAAATGATATGCTTGTCATTTTTAAACAGGCCTGCAGTAACGCCTCTCTCTGGATTTCCAATGGCCTTGGAGAAGACCCTGAAAGCATACGCTCCCCTCACAGGTGCTGTAAAGATTCCTGTAAGAAACAGTGGTTAATAGGATTCAGATGACAGAAAATTCCATGGATACATTCACACCATATGAATAGATTCACCTGTGTTTGGATCATAGGCATCTCCAGTATTGAGGAAGACGTATTTGTAAATCAGAGTGTGTAGACCATTATAAAAAGGTCCAACGCTTTGTGATCCAAAAGAGGTCAACAGAGAGGCTGAGAAAGCCACTTTAGGAGCTAAAACACAAACATAAAACATAGATTACAAATGATCTAATTCTATTTACATTATCGTTCAAAAGTTTAGGTTTGTAAGATTTGTGTTTTCAAAAGAAGTCTCTTAAGGCTGCATTTATTTGATTATAAATTCAATAAATGCAATGTATTCTTGTGATGGTGTGGGATTACAAATTTAAGAATCTGTTTAAGATATGCTGATCCTATGTTCTGACATAGCATCACATGGACAACTAAGGTGAAGTACATTGTAATTAGCTTTTAAGATAAATATGATGACATTTTAAGAAGATCAAGTCAGGCAGCTCAGGGGTCTGAGACATTAACCTTGGTCTTTATGTACGATTTCTTGCTGAATAAAGTTCAAAAGAACAGCATTTATATGGAATAGAAATATTTTGTAACATTATAATGCCTTTACTGTCACATTTGAGAAGTTTGATACATCCATATTAAATAAAGGTATCATTACTATACCAAGAGTGTAACTTAAACTCTGTACAAACAAGTTAAAACAATATATAAATCACAAAATTCAACATCACTAATAAATGAATCCTCACTCATTTAACGTGAAAAATTAGTTAACAAGGCTGTAACAGCCTTAACTTTTTAAAGTGACTTTACAAACTGCAAGTTGTTACCTTGATTCTGCTTCATTAGTTCATCCATTTTGATCTTTGTGTCAACTGTTGTTTCCTGCAAAATCTTCAGTTCTTTTGCTTGTTCTAAAAGAATTAAACAAATGTTTAGTGCATACATGGAGACATATATAGAATCACCTTCTTAACCTTTGTCAGGTAGTGATATCACAGTATGCAATTTACCTTTATTTTATAATGTTTCTGTAAAGTGCTATAAATATATTTAATATATTAAATATACAAATTATAGCAGTTGAATTTAAACTGGCACTGTCATGTTACCTTCGTTCACTGTTTTTAGCCGTTCCATTTCATTCTCCATTGATTTCACCCTTTTTTCCATGGTCGTTATTTTTTGTAGCTCTTCAAGGATATTTATGTTTGGTGAAAACACTTCATCTGCTGGTATAGCCCACATGTTGAGCATCACAACTGTTATAAGAATCAACATTTTTGTGCTGTTGGATAGCAGTACTATACTGAATCAACTGAATTCATGTTCTGTTATAGTCATGAAGATAGAACAACATCTTGCATAATTATTTGAACTACCCAATAGACTTTGGACTACATAAGCAATACTTTTTTTTTTTTGCTTGTGAAAAGAAAGGATTTCAGATTGTTGTCCATTATTTTACCTATTTGTTGAATAAAACTTTTACACTATTTCTAATCAAAGTCTTTTTGTTCAAGTATTCAGATCAATGTCTCCAGAGTGCAATCTAGGGCCTTGTAACATTGTTAAAAACTTAAACACCAAAAATATGTATTTTTAGTGTAAAGATGTTCTTATGAATATATAGTCTAAATGACTCCATATTTTTACTATATAGACTATAGTAAATCACTCATAGGTGATGTAAATATTCCTGTATCCAGTGTTAATTTCGTTGACGAATAATTTTCGTCAAAACCTTCGTCAACGACATTTTTTAACAGACGAAAACGAAACGATAACGAACTAAAATTCTTCTTGAATTACAAAAACTATGAAAAAATCTACTGCCATTTTCGTCAACGAATAAAAACGAGACAAAAAAGTTAGGGAGGGACGATTTGGAACGAGATTCTTTCAGAATAATCTGTTGCGTTGTAGGAGTTTAGAGGCCTACAAACCAGCGGGACACAAGCTAAAATACACTTGCTGCACGTCTTATAAAACGTTCAGAAATGTCAGTATGTGGGAGAAGTGCAGACATATGGATAAATTTGACGACGCAGGAGAGAACTCAATTTGGTCTTGTTTTCTGAGCGCGGTCACCGACGGATACGCACAGAAAACACATCTTACATTCTTCCGCGTTGCGTGAACTGAGAAATACATACAATCATCTCGAATTGTCTGTTTTGACGAGCATTCACGTAAACGCAGCCGATTAGGTCTTAAATGAATGCAAACAGTAGGGAGAAAATGCATTAGTACATTCCATCCATTGCGTTAGTGCATTCGGTTTTAAAGGGATAGCAGCCACATTTAGTTCCCATTGTCCGAGTCACAGATGTTAACCAAGCAACAAAAGAAAGACAGAAAACAACACACTGCTCTTGAGTGAAACACTTGCGTAGCCCTAAAGATTAATCTAAATTAATTTATAGAAATAAATATGTCTGTTTGAAAGAATAAAGAATATGGTAAACAAGTTAGCCTACTATAAAGAATGCATAATTAGTTTATATAACCATGGTATTTCATTGAAATATGAGAAGTGGTTTTATTTAATTTTAATATTAAGGCATGTTGTGCATCACCGCAGTTAAATTGTGTGTTTATCATGATAAAACCTTAATATCAAACCTATATAATGAGTTCGGAAATTTTAGAGAAATTCTTAATAAATGCATTGCACTGTAACTAAACCCATTAAATTTTAGCCGACTAAATTGACTGTAGATTTAGTCGACTAAAACTAGACTAAAACTAAAAACAATTCAGATGACTAAAATATGACTAAAACTAAATGGCATTTTAGTCAAAAAACTGTGACTAAAACTAAATCAAAATTTGCTGTCAAAATTAACACGGCCTGTATCCAACAAAGATGATATTAAAAAGGAATAGATTTCTGATTTGTCTATGTGCAGTGTGGAAATCTTACAAACTGAAGAGAAATAATGTACATTGGACATCTTGTCTGATTACAGTCTTGATAAGCTACACAAAGATGCTGATAAATAAACTTGTATTGTGTTGATTGTATGGGGAAAAGCAGATGTCCACCAAAAATCAGGATAAAGATTCACACATACTTTATCCCCCTTTTCCAGTAAAACCACCGTCTTATATGCATATGCTGAAATCCATACACTCCCTTTGTGGGTGCTGTAAAGATTCCTGTATTAGACATAAATGGCTCAACTTGCTCTTTAACTTTAAAGGATTACAAAGATGAGGTACTTATAGTATATGAGGTGATTTACTATACCTGTGTTTGCATCATATTGGCATCTCCAGTATTGAGGTGATGTATTGATTGTGTGGCCTGATAGTGGATGACAGAGATACTGGGAAAAGCAAAGTTTAGTTTTAAAACTGAATACATCTTGAAAATATGTCAATTTGATTACAAAGGATTGGCCATTGGTCTCATTTTTGAAGGTTTACCTTCTAGGGTGAACATTTAAAATTTAAATTCTTTTAATAATGGCTCTACTTTAGGGTTATAAAGCATCAAGTTCAACAAGTTCAATAAATCACAAAATTCAATACTGATAAATTAATAAATAACAATTAATTTGAATTGGTTATAAATAATTTATGATAATGCTGTTTTAGATTAAGCCTAAATATTTGTGATTCTTGTATGATTTTGTTATGAATGAAATTGTAATTTACAATACAGTTACATTACTTTTATTTTGTTTTATTAGCTCATCTGTTTTGATCTTCACATCATTTGTGATGTAAATTAATCAGTTACTGTTCTCTTAGTCCTAAAGGTCACAACTTGTGTAATTATTTAAACTGTTCAATAGACTTTGGACTGCAAAAACTACATTTTGAAGCAATATTTATTTTAGACAGCCACTGCATGGCAACTGTGTTTGTAACGAACCTCTAAAGAATATATTATACTTTTGAAAATTAGTTTAAACATTATTTTGCCCAATTCTTCTTTTTCAAATTGTTATGTTATAAATTCTATTAGATCAAAGTGCTTTTATTAATGTTGTGTGATAAGAGTGAAGATAAGTGATTCCAGAAAACAGCAAAAGAGCACTGTATTATGCAGTGGTGTAACAAGTCAGCCCCGGGCCCATATGCAAAAATATTTGTAGAACAACTTAATAAAATGAATGTCTCATGTAATTGACCAATCGGTGTTTGAAAATCGTCAATAAAAATGTTTATAAATAGCATAACAGTCGTAATGTAACCTCAGAAATGCCAACAATAGGCTATAACTTTGCCAAAATTGTTGAGAATCGTAGGGCCGAATGAAACCTGTTTTATTCCCCAAAATTCAATTTTTAATTTTTCTGGATTCCATTTTTTAAATCGTTTTACTTTTTCTAGACTGTGCTTTAATAGTTTGTTTAAAAATATTAAATTTATTAATGCAATATAACATAACTTTATTCTTTAATTTTGTCTTTGTTCTAAAAAAATATAAAATGTTTAATATTTACTAAATTACTTAATGCAAACATGCTCTTGACACAGCAGCCGAAAATGCAGCCCAAGAAGACAAAAACGCACTACTCACATTTTAGTTCAATTGTACTTAATTTGATTTAATAATAAAAAAAAAAAAAAAATTGCAACTAGTTTTTTTTTAATGCAATTCTACATCAGCAATATAACAAATGCAAACAAGAAATTATTGAGCCCCACACATGACATGCAGACTATTTATTTATTTATGCCACAAATTAAGAATACATTCCCTCGTTTTAATTAAAAGGTCCTCCTCAGTGGGGAAAGTTATTTTTAAAAGTAATGCATTACAATATTGCATTACTCTATAAAAAGGACTAACTATGTTACTTTGCATTACATTACTTTTGCGATTACTTTTCCTTTTCAATCTGGGCAGGGCTTGCTTGTTTGTTTTTAATAGAAAAAGGTAGTTTTATTGAAGGAAAAGTAAATTCATGTATGTACAGTACAGTGCGCGGGTCAATGTATAAACAACCCGCATCCGACCGACGTTTTCAAGGAACCCACCCGCAACTCGGACCGCAAAAAAAAAAAAAAAAAGAAAAAAACCCCCGCATTTTTAAAAATTAGTAAATGCTCATCGTAGTCCAAAGAATCCTTTGGCTTGTACTGCATAGAGAGAAAAAAAAAAAAGATTAAACCTCGCACCGAACAGTTCAATACGAAAAAGTGTAGGTTATAAAAAGTAATTAAACATAAGAGGGGGCTAGGGTTTTTCCTTTAAATAATCTTCTATAAAAGACAGAAGCTTTATAGCATCTTTCTTTTCATCAATGTGAGAACTTTTGTAGGCTATAAGAAATAGGCTAAACTCATAATAAAATGCACAAAACGTTGGTTTCATTTTGAAGTGCTTATTGTGTAGCCTACATAAAATGTTCACAGCAGAATGTTATTAACACTGAAATATTTTTTGTTAATGATTTTGTGTCCGGGAAGGACGTTAGATCACAATATATCAGCGCGATCTTGCATTATTTCGTTATCACTTCTCGTGTGCATAGAGTTTGCGGACCACACGGCATTGTCAGTGATTCTTCCTATTGTAAGGTCATGCAGTAACTCCTGTCGCCGATCCGTCGTGCAATGTGAACACAGCAGCAATACCCCAGATAGTCGTGCAGTGTGAAAACAACGGCGATCCTATGACTTTGAAAATCGTGCAGTGCGAATTCGGCATTAGGCTATTTCGCCACGTGGATGCCCAACTGAAGCTCTCACAAGCACAAAATGCAGGCATAGAATATGTTAATAAAGTCTTTATTAACGCATTTTAGACAAACAAAAACAGGTAGGCTAAGCCAAAGACTGAGGCTACAATATCCTTAAATAAATAAATGTTCACAAATACCCGTGAAAGTAAAACTGAAAACTGAAACACACAGTAAACTTAACCTGGGCTTAAAAAGAAGGCTAAAGGGTGATACTTGTTGGTAAAAAAAAAAAAAGGTAGCCTATATACATTACAAAGGTTTAATTGGCATCTTATTTCAAACGACCCGACCGACCGCGACCCGAATATCATTAAAAATATTTTTGGATGACTAGTAACCGCGGGTGACCGCAGGCAACCCGCGCATCACTGGTACAGTAGAACTGTAGAAGAAGGAAGTTCAACACTCTTCAGCAATGAGAAAAAATGAAGCACAAATGTTAGTTAGTCTAAAGTAAGGTTTGCTTATTAGTATGGTTGAATTGGATCAACAAACATCAGCAGCAAAGACATTAGTTAATAAAATGGGATTAAATGCATAAAGGAAACAAAAAATAACTGGCATTACTTTTTAAATCTCATTAACTCACGTAACTTGTAATGCATTACCCCCAACACTGACATTGACACGTGTCAAGCAGCATTGCTAGAAATCTACCACAGTGCTGATTTTTTGTAGGCTAACACCGAAAAGAACAAAATCATACATACAGACAGAAAAAACAATAATGTGCATTGAACTTTTTGTATCATTACAGTCTTGATATATAAAGATACTGCTGAGTAAACGTTTTGTTTTGATCACATGGGGAAAAGCAGATGTCCACTAAAGGTGCTGTGATGGTGTTCATTGTCAAAAATCCAGTATCCAGGATAGAGATTCACACATACTTTATCTCCCTTTTCCAGCAACAGAGAAACTCCATTTGAAGAGCCGATAAAACCACCATCTTGCCGAGCATATGTTGAAATTTCATGCTGGCCATTCTTAAACAGGCCTGCGACAACTGCTTTGTCTCGACTTCCGTAGGCCTTTGAGAAAACCCTGAATACATACACTCCCTTCATGGGTGCTGTAAAAATTCCTGTATCAGAAAAATTATAAATAAAAAAAATTACATAAATCATTCAAGATTTAAAATGCTACAGTGTATGAAGTGATCTACTGTACCTGTGTTTGCATCATAAGCTTCTCCAGTATTGAGGAAGATGTGTTTGTAAATCAGGGTGTGTGAACTACTGTGTGGACCATTAGAGGATGACAGCGAAACTGAGAAAGCCACTTTTGAAACTAAGACATAAAATATGCAAATTAGATCACGTCATTAGAAATGGTTTGATTAGACTTGTTTTAGAATTACCTTCAATAAAGAAAGTAAAAAACAGATTTTTTTTATAAACAGCACGATCTTAGATAACTTTAGGCACTCTAGTGGTTAATAAACGGAACTGCATGCGTCTTGCGGAAGAACACAGTAGCCGGAGATACTTCTCTCTGTTTAATTCTAAGTCGAATCACGCAGGTACTGGGCTACTCCGCAACGGTTCCTACCAGAACCAGTCTAAAATAGTCAGAATTAAAAAAAAAAAAAAAAACACTTTTATAGGTGTATCATAATGATTCAGGATAAGCCAAAAACATGGTTTGAAAAATGAATTTTGTAAATTTTGAACAAAAAAAAAACCCGGATGAGACCGGAAGACAAACCCATAAAATTTACACATGACAGCGCCCACTTTTATGTGAAAAAAAAAAAAAGCTGGATAGGAAAATAACGAGAAGAATAACAATGTGCAGTTAACAGTAAAACTGTTTGCACTACAAACCAGTGTGCTCATAATTAAGATAATACATTAAAATAATATGAAAAGAAACACCAATTTGAAACATCAAGCAACAAAATGAGCTGTTTTGAATAGCTAAAAATAAATGGAGGTGGATGAGACTAGAAGCCAGATCCATTACATTTATAAATGGCCGTGTACACTCTTACAGGAAAAGTAAGGTGGATATAATAATTAATAAGCAACATTGAATTTTATGGTAATACATATTTACCTTCATTTTGTTTTATTAGGTCATCCATTTTGATCTTTACATCAACTGTTGTACCACGCATGGTCTCTAGTTCCTTTGCTTGTGCTAAAATAATAATAATCCTTAATAGATTAATTAATTTACAAAAAAAAAAAAAAAAACATTTCTGGTGTTCTGACAAAATTAATTAGTTATAGTACCTAAATTTTCTTTTATTACTTCGTCCATTTTTATCTTTGTTTCCTCCAGCTTCTTTGCTTGTGCTAAAATAATGAAAAATCATTAACTTTTCAGTGCATACGTAGACAATAATTTACTTTTAAACAATCCACAATGTTTCAGATTCTGTAGTTGCTATTGCATTTTTATGGTAGGAAACCAACTTACTTTTAGATTAGATTTTGTATACTTGGATTTATACCTTATTAAAGTTCTCTTAAAAACACATTTGTCACATTACCTGTGTTTTCTGTTCTTATTTGCTCCATTTCCTTTTCCATAGTTTCCATCCTTGTTTCCATGATCTTCATTCTCCCCAGCTCTTCAAGAATGTTTATGCTTGGTGAAAATAAATCATCTGCCGGTATAGCCCATACATTGAGCATTAAAATTGTTATAAGAATCAACATTATTTACTGTTCTGTCTGTTACTAGTTACTAGTGTATCAACTGAATAACACCCTCTTTGTTTTAAAGTCCACAGGTTGCCTAATTGTTTAAACAGGCCAACAGACTCTGGACTGCAAAAACTATTTTGAAGCAATAACCGGTCTAAGCCACATGGAAGCGACAGCTGCCACAACACTGTGATAATGCTGGATTAGTCCCCCAAATAAATAGAAAAAGGTGACTTAAAAAGCATATATGTGGTAGTAAGTAACCATCTGTTTTGTTCAGTGATGTAAAAGAGTGATTCATTTTTCTTCATTGCTGTTCTTAAGTATGTAGCAATATATGACTTTATTCATGTAGCATGGAATTTGATTTATGAATAACAATTACACTGTTAAACAAACAAACAGTTATATTGTTTCACATTGACACAAGTTGTAATATTATTGAACGGTCAACAAAAATCAACAAACAGTAATATAAAGCAGTGTGTGAAAAGGATTGTTGTAAGCTATATAACATTGTATTTTTGTCACTTTTTATTATTATTATTTTTTTTTTTGTCTTGCCAAGCATTGATTTTTTTCACAGCTTCAGAAATGTTTTATTTTAGTACTTTAAACAAAAAAAAAAGTTAGTACTTTTTTACTTTATTTTAGATACTTTTTTGTATCTTTTGTACATGGGCAGAATCTTTACATAGTAAAAAGAAGGTGTCCACTGAAGGTATTACGTCTCCCCTTATCTGTGTAGACACGACAATTCTCCATTAGCTGCAGATATATGTGGTCACCTTGTTCAAGAATAAGACTAACTGAGTTGAATGTAGTGTCTTCAGTGTCTTGCTTAGGAGGGTTATCTGTTGCTGTGACCACAACATTGCCATTCTTCAGCAGCTTTACACCAGTTGATATGTCATGAGGGTTGAAGACCACAAAGTTGAAGAAATAAACTCCTTTTACTGGTGCAGTGAAGATCCCTGTTGATAACAGTTGAGGAGAAACAGTCAGAAAAATGTTCCTAGAGTTACAAAACTTGGCAATGCTTTACTACTCATTTATTTTACAACAAATAACAGCACATTTTGAACTATAGTCTACACTACAATTGCAAATGTTTGTTGTAGACACTGTAGGTAACACTTAAAAGTCATAAAGTTTCATTGAAATTCTATATTATTTAACAACATATGGATACCGATTAGGGGTTATTGCCTACAAACTTGTGAGTTTTTAAAATAGCTGATAATTCATCTAATAAAACTGTTAAAGCATCATGTTTAGAATTTGTGATGGTACCTGAATTGTTGTTATAAGCATTTCCAATGTTAGTAATGGCATTTTTATACACAAGAGTGGTTGTTTGTGTATAAGGGCCGATAAATTGGAAGCCATCCTTCAAAGTTGACAGTGAAGCTGAAAATGCTACTTTAACCCTTTCTGGAAAAAAAAAAAAAGAGGTGAAAATAATAGATCTTTTGAATATGTTTTCATTACATTTGTAAAGTTATTTCTTGAAATTATCTCTGTTTTGGTCTTATATGCCAAAATAAATTAGATTTATTATTATTTACCTGAAACTTCTGTCTTCTCTTCAAAGGTTTTCAGCTTTGTAGTCAGTGCTGTATTGATAACATAACAAATTAAGTGCTTACTCGATTCAAACTGTGGGTCTTTTAAAATAAATTAACGCATTGTACATTACCTTCATTCTTGCTTCTTAATTCCTTGACTTCCTCATTAACACATGTATTTGTGAAAATGAGAATATTTTTTTGCCAATGATAAAAAAATTTTTAATATGCCAATAAAAAGTATGACAGACTTTCTCCAGGTCTTTATCACTTAATTAAATGTATGCAAAATAAATGTTTACTTTCAAAATGTCATAGCCACAGTATCATTTTGTCATGGCCTTGACACTTCTGGTTTATTAGCTGCTTTAGGAAAATAACGAGAAGCATGACAATGTGCAGTTAATGGTAAAACTGTTTGCACTACAAACCAACGTGTTTGTCATTAAGATAATACATAAAATAATAGGGTAAGACACACCAGTTTGCAATATCAATCTGCAAAATGAGCTGTTTTGTACAGCTAAAAATAGGTGGATGCGGATGCAGATGACAGCGGAAGCCAAGCCCTGTAATTCCCTGAAGTGACAGAACACTGACAATATTAAGGTAGGGTTAAGCATAGAGTGCATAGACAAATGTCACTGGAAAGAGTCTATGAGTTGAGATCCATGTGCAACTTTATTATAACCAAGATCAGATCAGACAGACAGAGGTCGATACACAGTGTCAGATGCAACGTAGACAAGGCTAAATCATGGTCAGCGCACAGGCAATAGATCGAGGCGGGCAGCAAGAAAAACAGAGTAAATCCACAGAGCAGGCAACGTCGAAATGGGCAGGTGGCAAAGAATCATAAATGGTATAACACTACAAATACAACAACAACAGTAACTTAAACACAGGAAAAAACACTCAAATGTTAGCAGCAGCAAAACAAGACTTTGCAGAGAAGTGAGCCTGAGCATGGCTTTTAAAGTCTGAGGTAAATAGCCGACACCTGGCATCAGCCCAAGCACGGGGTTATGGGAAATGCAGTCTGAAATAGCGGTTAGTACTCTGGCGATGGTTCCCTCTGGTGGTGATCGGAGGGAGTCACAGAGGCTTGATTTGTGACAGTCACGTATTTGTCAAGTATTTCAGTTATGTTCCCTTCATTTTCTTTTATTAGTTTATCCATTTTAATCTTTGTTTCCTCCAGTGTGTAAAATAATAAACAATTATTAACTTTCCATTGCTTTGAATGAAAGCATTTTTATGGTAAGATATTAAACTATGTCTAGGAAACAAACATAGCTTACTATTTGATTAAAAGGGTTTTTGTATACTTTATTAAGGTACTTTTTATACTTTTTTGCTTACCTTTTTAAAAACATTTGTAAACAGTGTCACATTACCTGTGTTTTCTGTTCTCAGTCGCTCCATTTCCTCCTCCATAGATTGCATCCTTGTTTCAATAATCTTTATTTTCCCCAGTTCTTCAAGAATGTTTATGTTTGATGGAAATAAATCATCTGCCGGTATAGCCCATACATTGAGCATTAAAATTGTTATAAGAATCAACATTATTTACTGATTTGTGCTGTATCAACTGAGTAACACACTCTTTGTTTTTTAGTCCACAGGTTGCGTAATTGTTTAAACAGACCAACAGACTCTGGACTGCAA
This sequence comes from Cirrhinus molitorella, assembly GCA_033026305.1. NCBI lineage: Eukaryota > Metazoa > Chordata > Actinopteri > Cypriniformes > Cyprinidae > Cirrhinus > Cirrhinus molitorella. The sequence goes on along the minus strand of CM065124.1, from coordinate 14,128,761 downwards.
AAACTAGACATGTAGACAAATACATGTAGATATAAACATGTAGATGGTAGTAAGCAACCATCTTACAGTTCAACATTTTGTTCAATCATGATAAAGAGAGATTCATTTAGTAGTGTTCTGATTTTTCTTTTATGTGTTATAGCAATATATGACTTTATTCATGATAAATAATAACAATTACATTGTTTCACATTGACACGCTTAAATATTAATGAATGGTCAACAAAAATCAACAAAGGAAGGATTTTTGTAAGCTATATTGAAACTTTATTGTATTTTTATCACTTTTTTTACTACTTACTGGTATGTTAGTTTTTTTTGTATCTTTTTGTACTCTGCAGTAGCGTAAACATGACATCAGATATTGACATGGGCAGAATCTTCACATAGTTAAAAGAAGGTCTCCACTGAAAGTGTTACATTTCCCAATATCTGTGTAGACACAACAATTCTCCATTAGCTGCAGACATATCTGGTCACCTTGTTCAAGAATAAGACTAACTGAGTTGAATGTAGTGTCTTCAGTGTCTTGCTTAAGAAGGGTTATCTGTTGCTGCGACCACAAAATTGCCATTCTTTAGCAGTCTCACACCAGCTGATATGTCATAAGGATTGAAGACCACAAAGCTTAAGAAATAAACTCCTTTCACTGGAGTGGTAAAGTGGTTGCTTGTGTATAAGGGCCAATAAACTGGAAGCCATTCTTCAAAGCTGACAGTGAGGCTGTAAAATGCTACTTTGACCCTTCCTGAAAAAAAAAAAGACGTGAAAATAATAGATCTTTCAAATATATTTTCATTCCACTGGTAATGCAATTTCTTAAACTTATCTATGTTTTGGCCCTAAATGCCTAAATAAATTGAATTATTTATTATTTACCTGAAACCTCTGTCTTCTCATCGAAGGTTTTTAGCTTTGTAGTCAGTGCTGTATTGATGACAAACCATTACAAATCAGGCTTTCTACTCAAAGAATCAAACTGCAGGTCTTTTAAAATTATTTTATTAACACATTGTATATTACCTTCATTCTTGCTTCATTTCTTGACTTCATCCTTTTTAATGCATTTAACGTTTAGCATTCAACACATTTAACGTTTCCTCCATGGTTGCAATCTTTTTAAGATCACTAATGATATCTAATGTATGTAACATAAAATCCTCTGCCTGTATGCTTAACACAGACAACAACAGAATTATTATGTAGATTGTGCTCATTTTCTTGTAGCCTTACAAAAACCTAACAACATTTATTGATCAGTCTAAATGACTTTGGCCTATGAACATTTAAGCTTCCCTTCCTGTAAACATAGAGTTTTTAGTGAAAAGTTGGCATGATGATTTTGTCAATTTTGTAAATTTGCTATGGTTGTTACAACAAATTAACCCACTGGAATACATTGTCACATTTTTATTGATAGTCTATAATTGATGCAATTGTTTCATCAGCTTCAACAGCTATAAGAGAAATATACAGTAATAGGGTAAATACAAAAAGAATTATAGTTTGGATAAAATTTCCAAAATATCACATGTCTACCAAACTTTTCTAATCATAAAGCACACCATAACAGTTAATTTTAGTGTGTCATGATTGATGTCTTTATATGTTTATTATTAAGACGATGTTTAATAGCAGGTTAAATTGTAAGAGTTAAAGGAGAAGTTCACTTCCAGAATGAAATTTTTCTGTTAATTTTTCTTCAGTCAAAAAGAAACTTAGGTTTTTAAGAAAAACATTGCAGGATATTTTTCCATATAGTGGATTTCAATGGCCAGTGGGCTGAAGGTCCAATTTGCAGTTTCAGTGCAGCTTCAAAGGGCTCTACACAATCCCAGCTGAGGAACAAGAGTCTTATCTAGTGAAACGATCTGCCATTTTCTAAGAAACATACAACAATGTCAGAAGAAGTTGGATGACAAAATGAGATGGAGTTTTTCATCCTACCCTACCTTTCTTACCCAGATAAAAGTACGCAGATGAAAAACCGTGTGCAACTTGTCCAATGACATTCTGCAATGTGTGAAAACAAGCATACGTATTGCAGAAATAGTGCAAGACAAAATTTTGTCTTGACTTATTAAGGTCACTGTAGTATGAAGCAGGGTGGGGCTGAAAGTCATAGAAGCGAAACAAGGGCACTGGAGCGGTTGCTAATGAAGGACACATGCAGTGGTATCCTTCTGCTTCGGTATGTAGGAAAAATCATCACCATTTTATCATTTGTATTTAGTGTTCTGTTATAGTGCTACTCTGTGCATTCGTCACCTGTCTAATAAAATGCATAATGTATTTTTCTACAAAATAAAACCTGAAAATCAAGGGTGTATGACACATCATTGGCACTAGTGGTCTTTTACACTAGTTAACATTGTTTATTTCTTCAAACATTTTTTTAAAACATCTGGGAAAATTTATAACACTGTTCTAGTGTTTTTTTGGATATTTTAAAGGGTACATAACATACACAGTTTCACCTAATCTCGTGTTAATCCTGAGTAGCTATAGAGTAGTAATGTATCCTTAATATCTCCAAAAAGTCTTTAGTTTTCTTATATTTATAAAAGAAAAATACGCCGTGGGCGGAGCTAAGTTCGACAATCACTTGCGTTAGGATTGCCAATAAAACAGACATTTGATGGCGTTTCACTTACCATCTGCAGTTCTAAATCATTACCGGGATCTTTATAGCTGGGACCGCTCCGTCTTTCAGTACAATGTGCAAATCCAGCGTCAAACTGGGCCTTGTAACGTTATATGAAACGTTCATCTTTTTTTTTGGGAGAAATGCTCATATAAGGAGTTCCACCACTGTCTATGTCATTAAAGCCACGATCAAAAAAAAAAACAGCCGAAACTTGTTCCAACCCGGAAGTTAAGATTTTCGGCAAAGAAATTCTCCGTCATTCGTCTAAATTATTTTTTTTAAACTTTGGCCATGTTTAGCATGAGAATCCAACTCTTTAACACTGTAAACTACTCTGAATATACGAAACACTATTGTACCCCCCTTTAATAAAAAAATCGTACATATTGTGCTTTTAAGCTGCATTGAAACTACAATTTGAACCTTCAACCCGTTGCCCACCATTGAAGTCCATTACAGTGAGAAAATTCCTCAGAAAATGTCTTCGCTACTGAAGAAAGAAAAACATTCTGGATGACATGGGGCTGAGTAAATGTATAGAAAATTTTCATTCTGGAAGTGAATTTCTTCTTTAAATAATCAGAGTGAAAATAGAATAAATGACAAGCCTAACTAGCACCACCTGACTGCCGTCCATGGATTTACAGGCACAACAAACACAGCAAGAAAGGGCGGAGTTAATAACATTTCGCTACTTCACAAGACAACAGTTGGATAAGTACTGCACGTCAGTAGAAAATACCATGGAAACAGTTTACAGTACACAGTTTTCTTTCATTTCGTAGACAGACCACAGGTTTATTTACCTCTCGCCCTGCTCCTTATTTTTTTCTCAGGGAAGTGGGTGGTGTGTGGTAAGTTAGCGCATGTCTTGTTGCTCCAACTTTTAACGACTACATTTTGTTGTGTTGTTTATTTAAAAAGAAATATTTGTACAGACTTTAATATGTGTGGTGGGAGAACGCACTGTCAGGAAACGACAGTGAGAGGCATGGATGCGAAATCCCGTGGTTTGACTCGACTCTGTTGATTGTTGACAAACTTGCCTGAGGTAGCAGGACTAACTAACAGCCGTACTTTGATTTAATTTCTCAAATGCCCTTGTTGTTAGTTAGTAACCCTTATATTTGTCCTCAATATTCTATCTCTCTCAAATATGGTTTATAGTCGGACAATAAAATGATTTATGAAGAATAATTTCAGAACAATTATTTAACACTGAGAAGTAGAATTTGCCTCCTTTGTCATGACAGGAACAAATTACATTTTACATTGTTGTTTAAAATTGTATTAATATGACATAAATTACGTTACTGTGGCTGTATTTTTGTCAAATAAATGCCATATTGATGAGCATAATGCAGACTTTAATGGCATAAGTTACTCTTCTGGGGTCTGTTCTGCTCTGCAGCGTATAATGTTGATTCATGAAGGTCATTTTCAACAAAAAGCCCTTTCTTTCTCCATCTTAGGATGACCTCTCAGTTCAAAGTGAACCTTCAGCATGTGATGATGTTTGGTTTCACTGCAACATTAGAGAGTGTTTAATATTCCTATTTTGCTCATCTGACTCTCAGTCCTTTCTTGATCTTTTCCTAGGACATTCTCATAATGGACACAGAACTTTTTAAAATTGATGACAACTGTGGCGATCACTCTATTACTGAAGTAAGTGTTATGTCTGTACTCTGTCCCTCTCAGTTTTACTTACTGATGCTTTTTCATGTCTTGTGTGTTAGTTAAAAATGACTGACTGTTTCATACACTTGGTCATTTTAGTAATTTTACTAGTTCTGATAAGTGATAAAAAATGTAATATGAAGACATCTGCTTACACAGCAGGGCATGGAAAAAACACAACAGTCCTTGGAGCCCTGTGAGAAACCTGACGATAAACAGTCAAAATCTATGCAGGTGGGCGTACATTTATTTCAAAGAGGCAAATCATTTATAAAAATTCTACTAAATTACAGCTAAATACATATATTACATCTCAGAATTTTTCCACACATTAATGGATGACACTTAGGACTGCCTTTAATCTAGTGAATCTCAAAAGGGCATTTTAATCAAATATTTATAGTCAAATGTGTACTTTTCTTTTATACTAGGATACAGGTTCTGGTTTAGATACAGATGAGCTGGTTGATGTTGAGAGGCAACCAACATATAAGGAGGTAAATAAACAGTTTAATCTTTGCAATGAATTATAATGTGAGAAAAGTTTAACTGCTGTTGCTTTCACTACCAAAATATGTTACATTTTATTTTATTTTATTTGTATTCTTTTTTTAAATATTTTATTTAGTTTAAATAATTATTTTATTATGATTATTATTATTATTATTTATATATACTTATTTTAATTATTTTATTTTTATTTTACATGTATTTTAAATGTATATTTTACATTTCTAGTTATATTCCTGTGTTGCTTGTTTATCAGAAAGGATTAAGACTTTAAAACTTGATTTAAACAAATGGTTTATACATAGAGACATCACTGCTAAACTTCAAACTAAAAGCTTCAATGAAAACATGTTGTAACAGAGTGGTTAAGTTGCTGATGTTCATCTAGGAATCTTGTGCAATTCTAGCTTGTATGGAAGCAGTTATTTGAACATACCTTTAGGCTTTTTCAGAAGTACTTTTTGGCTTTTATTAGCCTAGCCTAAATAGCAATAACCAAAGATAAAAGACAAGTACCTACATGCCCATCAGAATGTTGAGTAGAATGACTCAGATGTTGTGCATCTAGCATAGGTTGAATAAAGTAGCTCAATAATAAAAGCAAGTTGTGAGGCTACAATTTAAAATCTTATCTGAAGCGTACAGCAAATGGTCCTGTTTTGTCTGGCAACCATGACAGGTTAACTATAGTTTTTTTAATGCCACTTTTGTTTGTTTATCATATTCTGTCATAATTTACGTTCTGTGTGTTTTTTTTTTTTTTTTTTTATCAATACAGATTATAGGCCAGATAAACACACTTTTAAAATAATTTCTGAATCATAGGCTTAGGGTATTTACTCATTGTTACAGGGTGATGGCAATGAAACCTTGGGAAAAAATCCTGACACAGTGGCACATGGAAAAGAGGAAAATCTAAAAGTAAGTACCCATCTTACAATTTGGAGTACATGCTGATGGCCTTACCATTGCATGTTTCCAGAGAACCAAAACAGGTGATCTGGATTTTATCCCAGTTGAACTTCTTTAAACCATATGACATTTTCACAGCAAAAAGCACAAAAGAAGAAACCCAAAAATCCATTTATGCCCCAAGTAGCAGCAAAGGTAAAAAAAAAAATTAAATGTATAATATACTTTTACTTATGCTCACAGTTGTTAGTTAATGGAAGCATGTGCTTTTATTTCAGAACAAAACAACGCAGAAGAAGAATGAAAACCAAAATGGAGACAGTGGCAGTGACCTTGCAGAGGTGCTGTAATGTCCTAACAATTCCTTTAATCATAATAACTCTTGTGACACAGAAAACAAGACTCAACCAGGCATTGAGAACAGAATGAGAACTGAGAGATGTGGTATCCTAAATATAAAAACCACACTGGGCCCTTCATAAACCGTTTTATGCTACATGTCAGGTGACAATGAATGAGCCGTGCATTGCCTAACAAACAGTTGCACATGCAAGTGAAATTCTATATGTCTGCAAACATTCAAATGAGTATAAGTTTTGCCTATAACAGAAGCATTCTGTGCTTCTCTCTTTTTTATTAATTTTGTATATTAGCTAAAAAAAAACAATTACTATGTTTTACTCATAAAGAGGGAAAAAAATACTTTTGCAACAGCAAATAGTTTATTTTTGCAACCTGTTACAAAAAACAAAACCACACAAACACCTTCCCACTTGACTCACAACTTCTGCAATTTCTGTTGATTTCTACATTGGAATTTTCCCTTCAAGTTCCCTTTTAAACATTATTGTCCAATCTACTTTTTGTTTTGTTTTTTCCCTAAGACTAAAGGCCACAAGAAGTCCCTCATGGAATGGCTGGATGAGTTCCGTTTAAGTGAAACTCAGAGAGAGGATGAGGAGGTTGGTTCTATAAATATAGATCCTTGCCTTTGTTTTACAAAAAAAAAATATATTTTTTTGTTATCCCAAATATATCTGTCACAGGATCTTGATGGCCTCATGGATTGGTGGAACACTGTGGAACGTGAGTTTGTCCTACCATCTGTCTGCTTTCAGAAACAGTCCCCCATACTTACAGTTGAGGTCAAATGTTCACATACACTTTGCCGAATCTGCAAAATGTTATTTATTTTACCAAAATAAGAGGGATCATACAAAATGCATGTTATTTTTTATTTAGTACTGACCTGAAAAAGATATTTCACATAAAGGACATTTACATATAGTGCACAAGAGAAAATAATAGTTGAATTATAAAATGACCAATTAGAAATTTAAACACATGCTTGATTCTTAATACTGTGTTGTTACCTGAATGATCCACAGCTGTTTTTTTTTTGTTTAGTGATAGTTGTTCATGAGTCCCTTGTTTGTCCTAAACAGTTAAAGTGCTCACTGTACTTGAGAAAAATCCTTAAAGTTCCACAAATTCTTTGGTTTTCAGCATTTTTGTGTATTTGAACCCTTTCCAACAATGACTGTATGATTTTGAGATCCATCTTTTCACACTGAGGACAACTGAGGGACTCATATGCAACTATTACAGAAGGTTCAAATGTTTACTAAGTGATACTTGTGTTTCCCAGAAGACAAAATAAGTAAAATTGATCCTGATCTTCAAATTCAAAAAGTTTTCACCCCCCAGCATTATGTCTCATTCTGAACTATTAGTGAGCGTTTGGATCTTCTGTAATAAGTATTAGTAATAACTGTAATAACTATTAGTGAGCATTTGGATCTTCTGTAATAGAATAATAATAAGTCAGTCAGTTGTCCTCAGTGTGAAAAAACATTGTTAGAAAGGGTTTAAATACACACATCTGAATGCTGAAAAAATGAAAGAATTTGTGGAACCTGAAGGATATTTTTGAAGAATAGTCGGCAGTTTAACTCATGAAGAACTACCATTAAACAAACACAGCTGTGGATCATTCAGGTAACAACACAATATTAAGAATCAAGTGTAAGTAAACTTCTGAACAGGGTCATTTTTATTAAATCAACTACTATTTTTTTGCTTGTGGACTATATGTAAACGTCTTTCATGTGAAATATCTTATTCAGGTCGCTACTAAATAAAAACTAACATGCATTTTGTATGATCCCTATTATTAAAATAATTACAATTTTGCAGATTCTGCAAGATGTATGTAAACTTTTTTTTTTTTTTTTTTTTTGAAATCTAATTAACAGCAATTTATTCTTAGTAAACGTCTAGCATGATTTGAACTTGATATTCTATTTCCCCTCCCATTTTGTTTTTTCCAATTCAGAATGGGAGGACATGCCCAAAAGTGACAACATGACAGAGAAAGAGGAGGCCAAGTAAGTGCCAATTCATTCTGTGTGCATGAAAACGAGAATTTGACTGACCAATTGTCTTTTTCTCAGGGCTTTTGCTGTAACAGCTGAAAAGGTGCAAAAGGGCATACGTGTGTTTAACGAACTTTTCTCCGAACGAGCGGAAGGATTGTGGCAGCATGTGATCGACCTGCATGCCATTGCTGATGGCCTGGACCGCTTCAACAAGAAAACCAAGATTGCCCAGATCACTGGTGGCTCCACCAGTGCTGTGGGAGGTGTGGCTACTATAACTGGCCTCATCTTAGCACCTTTCACAATGGGAACGTCTCTGATCGTCACTGCGGTTGGCCTCGGTGTTGCCATGGCTGGTGGTCTTACATCTGCATCCGCTGGGATATCCAATACCGTCAACAACTCTTTGGATCGCAAGAAGGTGGAGCGTATTGTGGAAGACTACCAGGCGAAGATGGCTGACCTTAACAAATGCATGAAGTTCATCAAGCAAGGCATTACAAACCTACGCAAGTTCAACCTGAATAAGATGAAGAAGCATACATATAATCAAGACTTCCCTTGTTTCGACAATATCTACGAGGATGGTGCCATGGCGGGCAAAGCCATTCTAACCAATGCCAATGAGATTATGCGTGTGATGCAGATAGCCAACGCGGCGGGAACCACTGCGGCACGTGCTGTGCAGATCGCTAGTATATCCACAGGTGTTCTGACGGGGCTTTTTGTCGGGATGGACATCTATTTTGTGGCCAAGGACTCCCATGAGCTGAAAAATGGAGCAAAGTCAGAATTTGCTGCCAAGATTAGAGAGGTGGCAGATCAGCTGCATGAGGGCTTGATGGAACTCAACATAATCCGAGATGAGCTGCGGTTATCCACAACTCTGAAAGAAGACAAACCATCATGACCAACCTCTGTAAACACTCCTCACAATAGATTATATAAAATTATATGGTTATAGAACTATACTGGCTTTCCTTATTAGACAGAAGAGGGAATTTGGGATCTTGACTTTATATCCACTGCTTGTTAAGGTAGAATTGCTGCTTTTATAAGACTAAGAATATAAACTAATATATGGTCTACATTAAGGCCAACATTTTTTATTAGCTGAAATGTCACCACAACTGAGTGACAGTCCTAAAGAGATAGTTCACCCAAAAATGAAAATTCTGTCATTATTTATTACTGTCATGAAAAAGATATTTCACATCAAGACGTTTACATATAGTCTATAAAAGAAAATATTAGTTGAATTTATAAAAATTACCCTGTTCAAAAGTTTACATACACTTGATTCTGAATACTGTGTTGTTACCTGAATGATCCACAGCTGTTTTTTGTTTGTTTGTTTGTTTAGTGATAGTTAAGTCCCTTGCTTGTCCTGAACAGTTAAACTGCCAGCTGTTCTTCAGAATAATCCTTCAGGTCCCACAAATTCTTTGGTTTCTCAGCATTTTTGTGTATTTGAACCCTTTCCAACAATGACTGTATGATTTGGAGATCTATCTTTTCACATTGAGGACAACTAAGGGACTCATATTTTTATATCATATTTTTTCATTTCATACTGCCCTTCAGAACTACAAGATGCTTGCATGTTTCCCTGAAGACAAAGTAAGTTAAATTTACCCTGATCTTCAAATTCAAAACGTTTTCACCCCACGGCTCTTAATCCATTGGAGCATCAGTGAGCATTTGAACCTTCTGTAATAGTTGCATATGAGTCCCTCAGTCGTTCTCAGTGTGAAAAGATGGATCTCAAAATCATAGTCATTGTTGGAAAGGGTTCAATACACAAAAACGCTGAAAAAAAAAATTTGGGGACCTGAAGGATTTTTTTTTTTTTTTTTTTGAAGAACAGCTGGCAGAAGAAGAACTATCACTAAACACAGCTGTGGATCATTCCGGAAACAGGTATTTTTTTGGTGAACTCATATTGATTTTAAAAAGGGAATATAATTGTATTTTCACACAGTGAATATTGTGCGGGGTTGTGCTCATTTCAATTTGTATTAAAAATAAATTATGAGGTTTTGTGAGTTTTTTCAAGGCCTAAAGTGTAAAATTTGTTATAATAAAACTGATTGTCTGGAACAAAAGTGTCTGTAAAAACACCCGTGTTTTAAATTATTTGTTTAGTGGAAGTGAAGAGATATGACTCACTGTCGTCATGCTGACATACAGCTAAACCGCCCCGCTGTTCATGTCTTTACCCAACACAGATTAACCGGGCGGAGCTTGACAAAGTTTTGACAGTCCGTTTCTGTGTAGCTGTACGCATGGGAAGCTAAGGTAGGCAAAGCAGTACCGTGAAATGTAGACACATTTGTCAATTCTGTATATGTATTAAACTATTCAGTCAAGTTTGAGTACAGAACAGTCTTTTGTGTTTTGCTCGTCAGCGCAACGTGACATTCCAGATCAGACGCTTTCTCTGAAACTAGAAAAATCCACATTATTAACAGAACGAGCTATCAGTTTCAGAAAGATTTCTCTATTGTTGTGATAAAAAAAGAATAGAAAGTGAGGAAACCAAAGCGAGTCTGAACGAGTAACATTTAATGAATCGTCCGGAACGCGAGGCGTTGACGAGTACTTGCAGTTGTTTGTGATCGTGAATGGTGATGTCAGTGTCTGGCGCTCTTCAGGATTGTTTTACAGTGCACTCCTTTGCACTGTTACCCATGTAACGCTTCATAATAATAGTTTACATTATTGTGCAAACATGGTTTTTCCTTACGTTAGAAATGAAGAAGTGCAATTCCAGAGGGAAAACTGAAGCAGGAAGCTCAGACCTCCCTAAATGAGGTATGTGGTTATGCCAGGAAAGGAGTCATATGATAATAAAATCTCACTATTTGCCATTTCCAGGGTGTCATACACGACAATGCTAAAATCATTATGGATTTTACATTTTAGACACAAAATAAATTGAGGAGATATCCAAGTCACAAAATACACTTTAGAAAACCTAACTCCATTAATGCTTTATGATTTTCTTTTAGGAAATAAATGTTGCTCCAGTACCTGTTTAATTAAGACATGTAAAGGCAAGTTTATTTGTATAATACATTTCATACACAATGATTTTTCAGTGTCTCATAAAGAGAGCGAAAAAAGAAAACAACATTTTACTATAAGTTAAGAACATGAAGATTATGTAAAAAAAAAAAAAAAAAAAAAAAAAAGAACGTTTATTTTACACACGCCTTGCAGAATTGGCAAAATGTTATTTTACCAAAAAAAGAAGAATCATACAACATGCATGTTATTTTAATTTAATACCGACCTAATTATGATATTTCACGTTAAAATATAGCTAAAATAAATATAGAGAAAATAAAACTAATACCCAAAATAATTTATGGGATGTTTCTGAAGAACAGTGGGCAGTTTAACTTTTCAGGACTAACAAGGGACAAATTAAGAGTCAAGTGTATGTAAACTTTTGATCAGGGTCTTTTTTATGAATTCAGCTATTATTTTCTCTTGTGGACTATATGTAAACATTCTTTATGTGAAATATCAGGTCAGTTTTAAATTAAAAAATAACATGCATTTTGTATGATTTCTCTTATTTTGGTAAAACAAAAAGTAACATTGTACAGATTCTGCAAGGTGTATTTAAACTTTTGACTTAACCTGTATTTAAACAAATAAAGGAAAGAAAAACAAGCACAAAAGGACAGCATTTATTATGGAAGTGATTATGAAAATTATTTTATTTTAAACTACAGTAAAATATCTTATAGGAAGTCAAGAACTAATTAATGAACCCCTGAGACATGTCTGGAGCTGATTGTCCATTTCTTCATAACTTGTGAAAGGAGTTGGTTGTGATAATTAATTTTAATCTCTGTGGGCCTGGGCTGACAGAATAATGTCCATGGACATGAGTCCCAAATATAAGAGTTCACCCCAGAGAATGACCAGCTAGGGAATGACATAGAGCAAGATAATCAAAGCGAGAGAATATGTGTGAATATAAGATATTGACAGTAAGTTGGAAAAAAAAATCGGTGGCACAATATTTTACAATTATAAATACTATATTGTAAAGATTAGCTATTTAGATTATCTTTTCAGAAAATACAGAAACAAAAAGATTTGAAGTACATTTTAAAGCATGATATTTAAAAAAAAATAAACTGCATTAACTGATTTGTAAGTAGGATTGATTTAATAGTGAATAAAGTTGACAGACAGTGACAATGAGTCAGAGGAAAACAGCAGATCATCCAGGTGAGCAATAACGTTTTATTTGGTAACTCACATATATAAATGACTCCCAATTTGTGTTTTGCTTTGTGTTTTTCCCTCTGCTTGTGCTACAGGAGAAAGCAGATTCAATGTCCAGGCGTTCAGACGTAGTTGAGCACTCATTTGAGGCGAGAGAGTACATGTTTAAGGGTGCAGGAACAGGAAGCTTTCACACTACGGTAATTTGTTTGATGTAACCAGACCCTCTCGTAATATCTGGGCTTTCATTTGCAATGGTAAGTTGACTATTTTTTCTCTAGGATGAGATTGGTGAACACATGGGCAATAATGACGGTCTGTTAGAGAACAGCGAAATTAAGGTCAGTTAATGTATGTTTTGTCTTGTTATGGTTTGATTTCTCAGAATACTGTTCAGAATCTGCATTGACACTGCTTTACAATAAACAACATTTTAGAATATAGGCAGACTGCAAAGAAGAATCTGATTTAGTAATATGTAGACGTATACAGTAAATATAGCAATGGCATGTTTCTGAGAATAATCATTTAACTTCTTTTCCCAGAACAAACTAACTGAGAGTGAGCTGTCAGAGATCAATGATCAACCTACAGGCAACAATAACCCAAAGGTCTGTCATTCTAATGATATGCTTGACTTTTATCATAAATTGTGTATATTTACACTGCCCTCCAAAAGTTTGGAAACACCTCTGTGAAAAAAGACAGGCAAGGTGCGGTTTTGGACGATATTAACATAAATCCTTATCATTTTTTAGTCCAAATACATTAAAGTAACTTGACATTATCATTGAAGACCATCATGTCTGTCATTGAATGGCCTCCCCAGTCACTCGACCTCAACCCAATTGAGCTAATATGGGAGGAAGTGGACCGTGATGTCTGTAAGAAGTGTCCAACCAGTGTGAATCATCTTTGGGCGAACCTTCAGGAGGCTTGGAGTAATATATTAAGTCAATGTTTGAATAAACTGACAACTCAGATGCCTGGATTATGCAGAGCTATAATAGCTACTAATGGTGGATATTTTGATGAATCTAAAATTAAATTTTTTCCATGTATGAAGTGTTTATGTAATAAAATATGTTTTCGTAGTTTGTGTTATCCCTTATCAGTGCAAAATTATCACAAATTAAAAAGGATTCATACCAATATTGTCCAAAACCCCACTTTTCTAGGGCATTTCCAAACTTTTGGAGGGCAATATATATCCAGTTTATAGTTTTACTTTTAATGATAAAAATGTTTGTAGAAATGTAATTTTTTTTTTCATTTATCAGGGTAAAGCTGCCAGTTTCAGACAGTTGTTTAAAAGAACTCCTAAAAAGTGGACGAGCCTCCCTGCACAAGAGGTAAAACATCTGGTGGAGCTTTTTGACATTAAAATAACCAATTTAAGCCATTATATTTACCGATAACAAACAACTGAGGCTATTTTATATAGTCTGTTGATGTATAGATGCTAGTTAAAATAATAAATTAATAGTGTTGATATTACCTGAACGTGAGTGAACAACACTGAGGTATCATTTTGTTAATAGCCACTTTTATCCATTGTGTCTTGCATACATGCTTGTGCTTAGCACCAGTGTTGGGCAGTAACGCGTTACTGTAACGCGGCTACTTTTGACAGCAACTAATACTCTAGCGCGGTACTTTTTAAATAAAGTAACTCAGTTACCGTTACAATATGGTGCGTTTGTCCGTTACTTTTTTTAAATTCATTCATTTTGGCTGCTGCCTACCAGTGATGCGCGGGTTGGGTTTTTTCCAACCCGCGGTCCCGCTTTTATGAAATTATTTATTATTTAACGAAATTATATTTCGTTTCGTTTTTTCATTAAGTTAATTTAGAAAAACGTTTGGAGCATTTTTGTGTTCGTTAAATATAAGTTTTTTTTTTTTTTTTTTTTTTAGGTAACGAACAGCAACCAGCGGAAGACTGATCAGTCTGATCAATTTGCCTTCTCAAATTCATCACGACTTGCATGAAATAAAATCTATAGATCTAAAACTGTTAAAGTAGCTATGAAACAATATTGGTTTAAACGTTAAACCTAGATAAATGTGCACTAGGTGCATATGGTTTTTGGAGAGGGGAAGCTGAAACCGCTATGCAGTAGCCTACATGGAGTCGCCAGCGCGATCTTTTGCTTCTTATTCAGCGAATGCCTCACAAACATGATAAATATTTAAATATAAAGCTTTAAATTATTACCAAACGGGAAGTCTTTCCGAAAAGGAGAAAAAGGAGATTGCGAGTCAGGGTTTTTGCGACACTATTTCAGATACACTAGTTTATTAATGGATCATTTAAACATCTCCTAACTGTTTTCCTCAAACACATTCATTGTTAATTATTTTTGCCGGCGCTTTGTGGCAAGATGTTGTGTTGCGTCTTTCAGATGCGGTGTTGCCACCTTGCTCATGATTTTCTTGTCGTTACATAATGCTTTCGATGACAAACGGATTTACGCTCTGATTAAACGGTGGTGTGTATTCAATACTTTCAGTTTCTGCTGGCCTGACTTAAATAAAATAGAGTTAAAAAATTGCTTTGTATTTAAGTCAGTTTTGTGTTTGTATAGACCATAACGCACAAAAAGGCATTAACAGGAACATTAAAGAACGGTCTTTAAAAAAGTAACTAAAAAGTTACTTTTGACAGTAACGCGTTACTTTTTGGTGTAAGTAATTAACAAAGTAATTGAGTTACTTTTTGATTGAAGTAACTAGTAACTGTAACTAGTTACTATTTCTTAGTAACTAGCACAACACTTCTTAGCACTTTACATCACACAATTCATGTCAGGCCATGAAAATGTTTCATATTTTGTGACCCCGGACGACGAAACCAGTCTTAAGTGTAAATTTTTCAAAAATGAGGTTTATATATATTCTGAAAGTTGAATAAATAAGCTTTCAATAGATGTATGGTTTGTTGAGATCGGACAATATTTGGCTGAGATACAACTATTTGAAATCTGCAATCTGAGGATGCAAAAAAATAAAAATACTGAGAAAATTGCCTTTAAAGTTGTCCAAATGAAGTTCTTAGCAATGCATATTACGTATCAAAAATTAAGTTTTTATACATTTACAGTACGAAATTTACAAAATATCTTAATGGAACATGATCTTTACTTAATATCCTAATGATTTTTGGCAAAAAAATTTTTTTGATAATTTTGACCCATACCATGTATTTTTGGCTATTGCTAGAAATATTTCCCAGCGACTTAAGACTGGTTTTGTGTTTTTGTCCAGGGTCACATTTTACCACTAGGAGGAGGCAAGAGAATCAGCAAAATCCTCAGGAGAGGAATCTTATGATCAAATAAGACATAGATTTTGAGCCAGTGATTATGATCTGATATGCTAGATTATGCAGATTTATTAGAGATTGTTTTTATGTTTGCCCCAGGATGGCTTCACTGCTAACTCTGACAATCTGTCCAGCCAACACAGCAAGAAGGTCTGTTGTGATTACAGTACACCTAACATCACATGACATCACAGCTTAAACAGAATATCCAGTTTGAATCACATAGTTTGTAATGACACAGTAGGTTTGGATTTAAAAATAAATATTTAGTGTTGTAAAGACACTGCGACAGCTCAAATGATCCACCCTGTGTCAATAAAAACATACAGTTAACTGTATAAAATGCATTGTTGTAGTTGTGGTTACATTTTTTTTTAAACAAATCAGTCAGTAAAATTCATGCTTTAATGTTATACACTACCAGTCAAAAGTTTGGACACACCCTCTCATTTAATATTTTTTAAAGAAGTCTCTTGTGCTCATCAAGGCTGCATTTATTTGATCAAAAATACAGAAAAAAAACTGTAATATTGCAAAATGTTATAACAATATAAAATAGTGTTTTTTATTTTAATATACTGTACAATATAATTTATTCCTGTGATGCAAAGCTAAATTTTCATCAGCTGTTACTCCAGTCATAAGTGTCACGTGATCCTTCAGAAATCATTCTAATATGCTGATTTATTATTAGAATTATCAATGCTGGAAACAGTTCTGCCAAATATTTTTTTGCAACCTGTGATTCTTTTTTCAGGATTCTTTGATGAATAACAAGTTAAAAAGAACAGCATTTATTCAAAATTTAAATCTTGTCTAACAATGTAAATCTATGCTATCACTTTTTATTAATTTAACACATCCTTGGTGAATAAAAGTATTAATTTATTTTAAAAAAAGAAAGAAAAAAAAAACTACTGACCTCAAACTTTTGAACAGTAGTGTATATTGTTAGAAAACCTTTCTATTTTAAATAAATACTGTTCTTTTTTAACCTTTTATTGATCAAAAAATCCTGTTTCCAGCACTGATAATAAATCAGCATATTAGAATGATTTTTGAAGGATCATGTGACACCGAAGACTGGAGTAATGATTCTGGAAATTCAAATGTAATTACAGATAAAAATTAAATTTTAATGTATATTAATATAGGAAAACACTGATTTACATTGTAATAATATTTTACAATATTAATTTTTTTCTGTATTTTTGATCAAGTGAAAACAGCCTCGATAAGCATAAGAAACTTTAAAAAAAAACAAAACAAAAAAAAAACATTAAATGAGATGGTGTGTCCAAACTTTTGGCTGGTAGTATACATTACATAAAATAATGTGACCTGCAATTTTGAAGCTTGTCTTTGGTTTAGTACAAGTACTAATGGTACCTTCCTCTCTCTTTCTTAACAGGAGGAACTGTCATTACAACATAGAGAAATCTTAGCCAGCAATCACAACCAAACACAAAACAACACCGAGGTGTGACAAAACTGCAGTCTTGCATGCAGTTTACATTTTGCAATACTGTCTGATTTTGATGTAATTCTTATAGCTTTGCATAATGTGTTGATCTTATGGATCTTTACAAGAAATTACTTGTCACTTTGGTTCAATAAGACCAATCACACTGGCCATATATAATAACTTTAAAGTCACACAAAATGTAATTCTAACTCTAAGATTCATTTCTTTAGGAGGTAAATTCCCTGTTTAATTTTCTCAAAGCATCTCCTAAAGGAACTGAGGATACTTATGAAGAGGTATATTCCTACAACAAAACATAATTTACATATGACTGTCTGTTTAATTTATCTGTAGTACTTGTATATGTTTTGCATTGCTACCACTGCCTTCCTGTTGATAATGCACATTATTTACAAGCTTTCTTCTTGTAGGACAGCCCACCATTACACATTAAACTGCTGGCTAGTAATGACAGTCTCTTATATCTCTCTAACAACAACTTAAAGGTGCTTATCACAACCCTTTTTTAAATTATATACAATATAATGTATTTATATTATTTCAATTGCTTAGTCACCTGCTATTCACAATTACTGTCCCTTTTGTGCAGGATAATTCAGGCACTTTCCGCAGTTCCCCAAAACCAGCATTACGTTTTCCTGCTGACACGGTGAAGCAGCTTCCTCTTCTTATTGCTGTATTTAGATTGTTGACAATGTTCACAGTTAGCATGTTTAGCAACTTTTATATCATTTAAAAAAAATTAAAATGACAGTTTATTCCGTATGTAGGATCCACTAAGTGAGCACAGTGAATTTATAGACTGTGATTATAACTTCTTGGACACTGACCTTGAAAAGGTACTTAACCAAATCGGTAATGATTTTAAGCTGCTCACGAAGTTAATGTTGTGAAACAAATGCTGAAAAGTTTCCTTTACTTTCTAGAAATCTATTGCACTTCCCAAAAAGTGCCATGATGAGAAACTTTCGAACGGTAATAACAAGGTAAGTTGTTTCACTTTTTATACAGAGGAGCACTTGTTTTCTCTTCTGAGGGTTGAAAAAGTGCTATACAGTTGAGGTCAAAAGTTTACATACACCTTGCAGAATCTGCAAAATGTGAATTATTTACCAAAATAAGAGGGATCATACAAAATGCATGTTATTTTTTATTTACTACTGACTGGAATAAAATATATCACATTAAAGAGATTTTCATATAGTCCACAAGAGAAAATAATTACTGAATTTATAAAAATTACCCCGTTCAAAAGTTTACATACACTTCTTAATGCTGTTACCTGAGTGATCCACAACTGTTTTTGTTTATAGTTATGAGTCCCTTGTTTTTCCTAAACAGTTAAACTGCCCGCTGTTCTTCAGAATCCTTCAGGTCCCACAAATTCTTTGGTTTCTCAGCATTTGAATGCTTTCCAACAGTGACTATTATTTTGAGGTCCATCTTTTTACACTGAGAACAAATTAAGGGACTCATATGCAACTATTATAGAAGGTTCAAATGCATCGTTTTTTCTTCTGGAGCATCAGTGAGCATTTGAACCTGCTGTAATAGTTTCATATGAGTCCCTTAGTTGTCCTCAGTGTGAAAAATGGATCTCCAAATTATACAGTCATATTTGGAAAGGGTTAAAATACACAAAAATGCTGAAAAACCAAAGAATTTGTGAGACCTGAAGGATTTTTAGCACAAACAAGGGACTCAATAACAACTATCACTAAACAAAAAAAAAAATAAATAAAAAAATGTATCATTCTGGTAACAACACAGTAACAACAACCACAGCATCTTTTATGTAAAATATCTTTAATCAGTGCTAAATAAAAAATAACACGCATTTTGTATAATCCCTCTTATTTTGGTAAAATAATTCACATTTTGCAGATTCTGCAAGGTGTATGTAAACTTTTGACCTCAACTGTACATAGGCAGGAATATTGTAGGAAATTGAAGCCCATAATTCCACTTGCCACAAACAATGAAATTATTTACAGTGCCAGTTTACATGTTCTCCATAAACTCTGTTCACTTTATTTCAGGTTGTGTCATTTAGAGTGAAGAGAACTCTACCTAGAATGTCTTCGTTTTCATCCAGTACGCAGGTAGTATTCACACTTTTATTTTTAAATATCACTTTATATTTTATGTCTTATTGTCTTACTCTAAAATCTTTATATAGGGTTCAGATCAAGAAGAAGTAATTCCGGAGCCAATGGAAATGCAGCAACTAGGAACAAATGAGGTAAGTTATTGTTGTAATGAGTTTATAAATGAGTGTACTTGACTTATTTGACATATTATACTCCTTCAGTGGTGTATCAATATCACATAATGCCATAATACAATGTTTGGGTAATCTCTTATTCTCTGAATGTTACAGGACTGTGGTTTTGAAATCCTGCCAGTGGAGATGGCTGCCTACCCAACAGATTTAAATTCCTTAGAGACAGATGAGGTATATTATTATTATTTCATTATTATACAATAATGTTACATTTGGTTAATTATGAAATCTGTTTTAACCTTTTATTTTTTTCTTACTCTCTTTTTACAGGATGATGACCTGATGGACTGGTGGAAAACTGTTGAGGGTGAGTTGGGTGAAATTACTTGATTAACTATTGTAGATATGCAAAACTTCATGATTTGAAAATTGACTATTCTCCTGGAAGACTAGCCTGCTAATCTGTTTTAAAGAAGTCCCTGTATAGTTAAAAAGTAGATGATCTCATCTTAGTTGACAGTTGGATTAGTCAGTTGGAATTAGTCAGTTGGATTATTGGTCAATCTTTGTTCCACATCACTTTTACTATATTTAGTTTAGATCACTGTTAGCAACTTCTCATGACTTACTGACTTTTGACAGGTTGGAGTGAATGGAATGAAACAGCAAATTTTCAGAAGGATGACGAGGAGCTGTGAGTAAATGTGGATTTATTTAAAATAGTTTCCACTGCTGAAATAAATAATTTAAAAAAGGTAATTGTGACTTTATCTCACAATTCTGACTTTTTCTCTTGCTAATGTGAATTTGTATCTCACAATTCACTTTTTATATCACAATTTTGACTTTTTTTCTCGTAAATGTGAGCTTATATCACGCAATTCAGACTTTTTATCTCACAATTATGACTTTTTTTTGCCCACAAATGCGAGTTTGTATCAAGTTATAAAGTAATGCGAGTTATAAAATCATTTATGGACGGGGAGAAAAAGACTAATATGTTATCAGAATTCTGAGTTTATATCTCCCAATTCTGACTTTTTTTCTTGCAAATGTGAGTTTATATTGCGCAATTCAGACTTTTTATCTCACAATTCTGACTTTTTTTCTCGTAAATGTGAGTATATCTCACAATTCTGACGCTTTAACTTACAATTATGACTTGGTTTCTTGCAATTGCGAGTTTACATCTCGCAATTCATAATTTTTATCTCACAATTCTGACTTTTTTTCCCCGCAAATGCGAGTTTGTAAAGTCAGGATTGCAAGATATAAAAAAAAAGTCAGAATTGTGAGTTTATTCTGACTTTATTTCTCAGAATTACGAGTGTATATAAAGCAATTCTGAGAAAATAGAAAATTTGCAGATTTTCGAGTTTATATCTCACGATTCTAACTTTGTAACTCGCAATTGCGAATGTATATAAAGCAATTCTGAGAAAATAGAAGATTTGCAAATTTTTTAATTTCTCTTAATTGCGAGTTTATCTCACAATTTTGACTTTATAACTCACATTTGCGAGTTTATATTTTGCAGTTCTGAGAAAAAAGTCAGAATTGCAAGAAGTAAACTCATAATTGCGAAAAAAAAAGACTTATTGTGAAATAAAAAGTTGCAATTACCTTTTTTTTTTTCTTCAGTGGCAGAAACTAGCTTCCATACTCTACTGATCTTTCTTTTTAATGTTTTGCCAGGGCTGTCGAGGCTGCTGCAGACCGTGTGTTCATGGCGGCCCGTCTCTTCGTCAGTCTGTTCAACCAGCGTGGAGCCTCTCTGCAACGTCACATTTTAGAGTTGCTTGCTCTTGCAGACACTGCTGACAGCTTCCATAAGAAGACCGTGAGCGCAGCTGTGGGAGGGGGCGTAGCTAGTGTGGCAGGGGGCATAGCCACCATTACCGGACTCATCCTGGCACCCTTCACCTTTGGCACTTCCACTATCGTCACTGCAGTGGGTATCAGTGTGGCAACAGCTGGAAGCATCACCTCAGCCACAGCTAACATTACAGATGCGGTTCAATCCAAGATGGATCGCAAGAAGGTGGAGAAGATGATCCAAGGCTACCAGGATGAGATCAGTGACATCAGAGATTGTCTGGAATTCATGCAAGTATGTTTAGCATTCCATCTGTGTGTAATCTGTCTGTGTGCCAGTCTATTAATCTGTCTGTTTGTTTGTCTCACTTCTGATTTATTCTTTTGTGTATGTAGGAAGGAATGAACACCCTGCAGGAATGGGA
This sequence comes from Cirrhinus molitorella, assembly GCA_033026305.1. NCBI lineage: Eukaryota > Metazoa > Chordata > Actinopteri > Cypriniformes > Cyprinidae > Cirrhinus > Cirrhinus molitorella. Next base: position 14,107,114 of record CM065124.1, on the reverse strand, counting down.
TTTTAAGGGCTACTCTGAGAGTGTGGTCAACACAAGTCTTAGCCGTAACATAAAGCATGTGATGAAGGAAGGTGGACGAGCAGGTAAAGCCCTTATGATAAACACAGAAAGGCTTATCAGCACTGTGAAAGTTCTAGGTGTTGCTGGAGGTGCTGCCAAAGCCGCCAAGGCCATCAGTATCACCACAGGAGTCATGTCCACTCTCTTTCTTGCCTTGGATGTCTTCTTTCTTGCCAAAGAGTCCAATGAACTTCGCAAAGGTGCCAAGACCAAATTTGCCTCCAAGCTCCGAGAAGTCTGCAAAGAGCTTCAACATGGCCTACTGGAACTAAACAAAGTGAAGACTCAGCTTCAAAAGACCATGGATGGAATTGAAGTGGAAGAATATGAGGAAGAGGAGGAGGGTGAAGACCAATCTGTGTCAGATCCTGTTAAGCTGGCTCTACTTGAGCAAGAAATCGATCAGTTGGAGGAGAAACTAAACCAGAAAACTATGCAGCAGCAAATGAACCAAAGCAAGAGAGGAGATGCTGAGAAAGAGACCCCAAAAAAGAAAGAAAATGAGCAGTCTTAAAGAGTTATATCAGTGAGCTAACATATGGAAACAACAAAAGCACTAAATTCAAAGATTTGAAAGGAAAAATGGAAAGTAGGAAGAAACGAAAATGAAGAGGATTAATGCAGAAGATTTGAAAATACCTGGAAGGATTTTGAATATAGAAAAAGAAGACTTTACACCGAGGTTACGGGGCTGAAAACAGATTATAAGAGGAATTGGACATTTTTGGGTTAAGGGGAGAGGAAGAAAAGAATTTAAGTGAAAGCAAGGGGGACAAGAAGCCTATAAACACTCATGTGTTATTCATAAAAATAATATAGTAAGACGTAGGAGACAGCAGAAAGAAAACAACTAGATTTGCATTTCTTTAAATAAATGCCAGTGGATGCACAAGTTTGCAAAAGTTATGACACAAGTTTGAATCATGATCCTTTTTTGTCCTCTCTGCCCACTAAAAAAAAAATCAAGCAGTTTTTATGCTGGGTTTTATGCATCAAAGATGTAATTTATTGTAATTTCTGTATTATTTAATTTTTTGTACACTTTTATTTTTTTACATTTTTTTTTACAAAAAGTATTTTCTGTTTTCTGTAAGTAAATCAATACATAGTTTGCTTATGATTAAGCATTTATTCCCAAAAAACATTTTTGTTTTGTAGTTGTTTTTCACTGGATTTATTCAATGCATATTATTTTATTTTTTAAATAAAATGCAGATTGCGTTTTTGTATTTAGGCCTATTGTGTAATAAATAGCCCTTTTCTTATAAAATATCTATTTATTCAATCCAAAATTATTGTTTCTTGGCAAACACGTTGAAGATTAGCTGACAGGCTGTCGAGTGATTAAGTTATAAGCTCTTTCCTCAAAAGTTTATTCAGCGTACTCTGAAATCAAGATTAGCATCTACAGTGGAAGTCAAAAGTTTACATACACGTACCAAAATTAGAGGGATCATACAAAATGCATGTTATTTGTTATTTAGTACTAATCTGAAAAAGATACATCACATAAAAGACATTTACATATAGTACACAAGAGAAAATAATCATTGAATTTATAAAAATGACCCTGTTCAAAAGTTTACATACTCTTAATTCTTAATACTGTATTGTTACCTAAATAATCCACAGCTGTGTTTCTTTCTTTTTTTTGTTCAGTGATAGTTTTTTTGTTTTGTGAGTTCCTTGTTTGTGCTGGACAGTTAAACTGTCTGCTGTTCTTCAGAAAAATCCTTCAGGTCCCACAAATTCTTTGGTTTTTCAGCATTTTTGTGTATTTGAACGCTTTCCGACAATGACTGTATGATTTTGAGATCCATCTTTACAGTCAACTATTACAGAAGGTTCAAATGCTCACTGATGCTCCAGAAGGAAAAACTAGACATTAAAGGAACACTCCACTTTTTTTGAAAATAGGCTCATTTTCCAACTCCCCTAGAGTTAAACAGATGAGTTTTACCATTTTTGAATCCATTCAGCTGATCTCCGGGTCTGCCGGTAGCACTTTTAGCATAGCTTAGCATAAATCACTGAATCAGATTAGACCATTAGCATTTCGCTCAAAAATGACCAAAGATTTTCAGTATTTTTTCTATTTAAAACTTGACTCTTCTGTGTTACAATGTGTACAAAGACAAGAAAATGAAAAGTTGTGGTTTTCCAAGCTGATGTGGATAGGAACTGTACTCACATTCCGGAGTAATAATCAAGGAATGTTGCTGCCATACCATGGGTGCAGCAGGCACAATTATATTACGCAGTGCCTGAATATAGTCCCAGCTATTTTACTGTTACCTTAGTGGCTTAGTGCTGGTCACGTTGGAAGTTACCTAGCTGGGGACTATTTTTAGGCGCTGCGTAATATCATTGCGTCTGCTGCACCCATGGTACGGCAGCAAAGTTCCCTGATTATTAGGCCAGAATAAGAGTATAGTTCCTATCCATATCAGCCTGGAAAATCGCAAATGTTCATTTATAACTACAGAAGAGTCCAGTTTTAAATAGGAAAAATGTTTAAAGTTTTAAAGTTTTTTGGTCATTTTTGAACGAGATGCCTAATGGTCTAATCAGATTTAATGATTTATGTTAAGCTATGCTAAAAGTGCTACCGCCAGACCCGGAGATCGGCTGAATGGATTAAAAAACGGTAAAACTCATCTGTTTAACTCTAGGGGAGTTGGAAAATGAGCCTGTTTTTTTTTTTTTTTGGTAGTGTAGTGTTCCTTTAAGGAGGTGTACACTTTTGAACAGAATGAAGATTACATTTTTTCAAGATTACATTTTTCTTATTTTTCTTATATCTTATTTAGGTCAGTACTAAATTAAAACATGCGTTTTTCTTATTTTGGTAATTAATAAGTAATTAACATTTTAGAGATTCTGCAAGGTGTATGTATACTTTTGACTTCAACTGTATCTACTATTGACAATATCATCTCCTTTCATTCATGTCAAAAACGGCATTGAGCTTTCTTTTTGCTAACACTGATAAAATCCACCTGCAGCAAAGCCATAAGTCACAGCTAGAGCTGTGATTAAGGATGCTTTTGTGACCCTTAAATGACAAATGGGACACCCTACACAGTCACAAATTTTTCACACGTGCATCAACTGTGGTGTTTGTGACGGGGCCTAATGTTTCTCTGCTTGTGTGTACATATAGGCCTAAGGCTTAAAGAATTGAGAAGGTGCCCTCTGCTGTTAATTTTTTTTTTAATTTATTTTTTATTTTAGATTTATTTTTTATATATGTGTGGTATTTAGGGTATAGTTTACAGGTACAGTATTAAGGTGTTTATAGCTTAAAAAAAAGGCCTATAGCCATGAGCATTATCTCTTTTCATAAGATTTTATGATGACGCTTGGAGGCTAAGCATTTGCATTTTCCTAGATATAAAGCTATTTTGGGTTATAAATAACAACTAGGAACATTTTTTTCCCTTTGTGCTTACTGCTTCACCTGAATGTTCTGCTTAAACACAGTATTTTAGAAAAATGCAAGTTTAAAGAAATACTGCTGAAACCTACAAGCAATACGCATTTCCAATATCCATTAAATACGTTTGATGGAAAGAAGCAAACTAATGTTATATAATGCTTTTTACTTTACATAACCATCGACTCACTGCCCCTAGGACATACAATTCCGCTCAGGACATACAATTCTTGCTACTGAAGCATATATTTTAGACTGAGTCACTCTGAGAAAAAAGAAATAAGTGTGGGTTAAAGCACTCAAGCACACAAAAGCACACGCACGGGAAAAGAAGTACACGATAACCGTCCAATGTGTCATACTTTATATAAAACGTACAGAATAATAACAATTATTGCATTGCCAGTGACTTTTTGAAGACGATCAAACAAAGATGACATTTTCATCACACCTGTCTCAATGCAATTACAGACATCATTTGTCCCATTAAGTGTGAGACTGTCTATAGACTGCTCTCATTATTATGAGCTATTCTGAGATTTCTGTAGAGACCGCTTTAATTATAGGGGAAGGAGAAAGAGAAAGACACTTAAAATAGATCAAAATGTTACACTTTCCTTGATAATCATCTTCATTTGAGTCACCAGTTCCCAAAAATTCAAGGATCTCGCTGCATGTCTGTAATGTCTGGCATTGAAGCGAAAATGAAAAGCATTATGCTAATTTCATTGAGTATGACGTGACATAAAAAGGTTCTCGATCTTGTGCTAAATTCAACCAGCTGGTAAAATACAGTAAACTGAACAAAAATGTTACACATTGCCTGTTTCAAATGTATTTCAAGGCCATTTGCCTAGTTTAATAGGGCTAAATTTGAAAATAACAAGTGAATAATTTTATACGATGTCTTGATTAAATCCAAAATGCAGAAATATGCAAGATATGGCTATTGCCATAATTCTTCTTCTTTTTTTTTCTCAGAACAGTATGATATAAACTCACAATTGCGAGTTACACAGTCAGAATTTTGTGACATAAACTTACAAGTGCTAGTTATAAAGTCAGAATTGCGAGATATAAACTCACAATTGTGATTTTTTACTCAGAATTGCGTGATATAAACTCAATTCCAAGTTAAAAAGTCAGATTTGCTAGTTTATCTCATAATTCTGACTTTTTTCTCACAATTGCGAGTTTACATCTTTGCAATTCGAATTTTTTTTTTTTTCAATTCTGACTTTTTCTTGCAAATGTGAGTTTGTATCTCGTAATTCAGTTTTTTTCACAATTACAATTTTATTTCAGGCAATTCAGATTTTTTCTTGCAATTCCGAATTTTTTCTCACATTTGTGAGTTTATATCTCGCAATTCTGACTTTTTTTCTCGCAAATGCGAGTTTGTATGTTGCAATTCTTTTTTTTCTTGCAATTGTGAGTTTATATCCCAAAATTTTGACTTTTTCTCAGAATTGTAATGTCTAATTTTGAGGGGGGGAAAAGACTGATATGTTGTCAGAATTGCACCTTTATATCTTACAATTCTGACTTGATCTACAATTGCGTGTTATAAAGTCAGAACTGTGAAAATTCTGAGAAAAATGTAAATTGCAAGATATAAAAAGTCCAAATTATGAGTTTGTATTTGACAATTCTGACTTACTGAAATTACTCAAAATTGCGAGTTTATATCTCACGATTGCATGGAAAAAAGTCAGAATTGTGAGTTTTATCACACAATTCTGAAAAAGTCAGAAATGCGATGGTGTTACCGAGATTTCCTTATTTTTTTGAAATACTTCTCATTTTAAAAGAAAAAAAAATGTCTATATCTCTAAAAATACATTTACAACTACACTACTTCATATCTATAATGCTATTTCACATCAACATGTTTTTTTTGCAACATTTGGTCATTTATTGCCCTTTGAATTCTTACGTTTATATTAGTTACATTTGTTCGGTTGCATCAACGATATACTGAATATATTAAATAATAGATGTGTGTTGCACATGTCAGTAACTGACATTCCTACCTATATTTATGTCTACTGGAGTGGAGAGAAAGGATGGAGACAAATCTAGACAAATACAACAAGAACAAAAACTGCAATGTCTTTCAAAGTGAAAATCCTTCCCTATTCTTATCTCCTAAACTCTAATCAACCCAGCATGTTGGTGCCACCGGGCTATCATTTGTTTTCCAAACCCCTAATTTCCCACCCACACTTGACTTGTCCCTTTTTCTTTGTCTATTCCTTATTAAATCTCTTTCCATTTTGAATATTGTGGAAGGTGTTTTTATCCTCTGCACTGACCCTTTCGTTCATTCATCCCTTTTCTACTTTTTTTTCTTCTGGAAGCGTCTGAACTGATTCTGTATTGCCAAAGCTGCCTTTTCTGTCTCTGGTGCATCCAGATCAATGTCAATCTCTTCTTCGGGTTCTTGCGTAGGGTTCTTCCCCGCTTTGTCCGCCGGTTTCTCCTGGGGGGCTGAGGGGCGCATAACATGGAAATATTGACAATGTCGATGTCATAGTCAAAGGATTTCTTACAATTTTGAAGTGTGTCCCAATTTCAGGTTAAATACTGTAGCATAAATTGTTTATACATTTTAATATCACAGAACTGTACGGAACAGTCTATTCTAATTACGATTACATCATGATTTTTATTGTTTTTTAAAAGTCAACTCAACACGGCTGCATTTATTTGATCCAAAGTACAGCAAAAACGGAACAATTTTGAAATATTTTTACCATTGAAATAATTGTTTTTTATTTGAATATATTTTAAAATGTAATTTATTACAAAGCTGAATTTTTAGCATCATTACTAGTCACATGATCCCTAGTCACATGAATATTCTGATTTGCTGCTAAAAAACATGTATTATTATTATTATTATTATTATATTGAAAACAACTGAGTAGGTTTCCTTGATTAATAGAGTCTTATGTAATATTATAAATGTATTGTATCATCCCTTTTGATCAATTTAAAGCATTTCTTAAAAATTCCAGCAAATCAGCATACTAGAATGATTTCTGAAGGATCATGTGACACTGAAGACTGGAGTTATGATGCTGAAAATGTAGCTTTGATCACAGGAATAAATTACCTTTTCAAATATATTCAAATAGAAAAGAGTTATTTTAAATAGTAAGAATATTTTACAATTGTACTGTTTTTGTTTTACTTTGGATCAAATAAATGCAGACTTGGTGAGCAATAATCTTACTGTTCAAAAAGTTTTGACTCTGAAAAGTGTACCTCTTTGCAGAACATATTTCATGGTTAAATGCAGAGATGTCTATTTGTTTCAATGTTAAAATCTTTTCTAGTACCTTAAATTAATATGTGATGGGATGTGCTGCAGGAATTACATATTTCTGAAGGCCAAAACCTGGAAATGAGTTAGCATTTTAATATTCCCGGTTCCATCTACCCAAAGTCAATGTTTTTTTAAAATAGATTTTTGGTTGAATGACTAAAATAAGGCCTGTGGTTAAAACAAGCTTAAGATATTTAGCTTTTTAATTCATTCTGGTGATTACCTTTAGCCTTCAAAATTTTTAAAAGTAATGTACATTTGTGAAGATTATTATTATGAAAAAAACCCACACGTAAGAAGAGTTATTTTCTGCAAAATTCTAAAAGCCAATGTAAAAATCCTATTGGGTTTTTGTTGAGCGAAACCAGGGTGATGCTAACTTTGGGGTTGGCCTACAAAAACACATAATCACTGCAGCACACTATTTGTGATTCTTTTTATTCAACCAATGTTTGCAATTCTGTTTGGTGTTACTACAGGCACACAAATGACACACTTCAGCTTAAAGGGATAGTTCACCCCCAACAGACATCTACTGTATGATCAATACCAGCTGAATCATTCTTCAAAATATCTTATTTTTAGATGAAACATCTTTTAAGTTATTACGGGCTCATTTAATTAGCTGATGGACTTGCAGTGTCAGGGCTTTGGTGAGATGAAAGGGTAAGTCAGCTGAATATACTCTGACCTTAAGGGAATAACCAACCTCCACTAGATATGCAATAAAGAACAGTCTCCTGAGTGAATGTGTGCTTCAGTTCTCATGGGTACGCATGTGCGCTTTTTTGTTAAGAGGATGGAGAGAGAACTGATCTGATCCTTTAAGATAAAAATAGTTAAAACAGATAAAAATCAGACTGAACTCGTAGACATCTGTTTTGTGGTAGGCTACACTTACATTTGTACAAATATAAACCTGGCCTTATGTAACCGTACAGTTCTGGTGGAGAACAAAACATGGAGGAGGAGGGTTTTTTTGTTTGTTTTTAAGGAAGTCCATTACGATGGTGTAATGAAAAGAAGAAACACACCTTTTGTATCTGTGACGGGCCCCTGAGTGCTGTTGGGAGGATCAGATGAGCTGTTCTGCAAGAAAGAGATGGCAACATTCAGGTTATATATGCAGTATAAACAAAAATAACAACATTTGTGAATTTTTATGTGGTCTGCCATTAAATTAAAAGCTGATATGCGCTTTATGAGTCGAGTGTTAGGACAGTGAGTCATAAAGACCCCTTAATCCCCATCGGTTTAATCCTCCTTTTTCAATTCTGTGTGCAATCTGGAACAGTGGCACTCAGCCCTGGAAAGGATCGCCATAACATGCAAGCTTAGTGTGTGCGTGTGTGTGTGTTTATATTCATTTAACTACTTTTGTAGTTAAAAACATTTATATTTGAGGTACACAAATATCATGTTTATCTGTTTGATATGAAAGTGTGCATTTGTATTTTTGTTAAAGAGATGATCCGTCACCATCCTTATGTTGCCTTTCCAATATGCACAGCATGAGTAAACTACTTGAGGCCAAAATGCATTCAGTATATCTGTGACCTTGCTTTTTCAATTACCAGAACAAATTAGCTTTGAGATGATGTCCTAGATTTGAGTTACTCATATAGACATTCACATCCAAAATGTGTCAGTTTTTGTTCATGTGTTTTTTTTGCGTTAATGTGTACTTTCAGCAATGAATTGCTGGTTAACCAAAACGCAGTAGATATATTGTAAATTTGTCTTTAGAGCACGAAAAATATCATCAAGGGAGACGAAACACGACATCGCCTAAACACACACACACACACACACACACACACACACACATATACACATATTATCTACTCTCTTGCTGCAAGGGACTCTTTCAAATGCAAATCTCTGCAGGCCTCCCTCTGTAATCCTTTTATTTTTTTGGAATGAGGAAAGGACATCTTTACCTTATACCCTAACTCTGAACCTGCCCCATCTTCCTCTTTAAAGCACATATACATCCACCACACTCTCAGAGCTGAACTTTTGTCTCAATAGCTTTCATTTTCTTTGTATATGCCATTCTGTTGTTTATTTTCTGTCTTATAATTTGCCAAAAGTGGGTTATATGAGTATTATGGAGGTAAGAATTTTCTCACTTCTGGCTTTCACACTTAAAAGACATGATGATGAGGGGGGGAAAGAACCCATATCCAGCCAGCTGACTCCCAGTGTGTTGGCCATTACTTTTTCTCTGGTACATTACCTCAGCCAGCACTTTATTTTCACTCTCACACATCAGTGATACACACAAGCCTCACGGCACAATCTCCATCTGCTAATTAGCCAAGCTCATATCAGCAAGGTCAAGCTCCCCTGAGCCACTTATTAATTGGCAATTAATGGGACACACAGAAAGAATGTAAAGCACCACACTTTCATTTAAAACCAGGGAAATCTAAAGGTTCGTATTTTCTCATTGAGTAAAAAGCACTACAAAATGAATTGTAAAATAATGGTTTAGCAGTCAACCCACTTCTATTTTCTCTTCAGTAAAGATAAAAAAACATAAGCCTTTTATATTTCTCATCTTTACTGAAGAGAAATTAGAAGTGGTTTGACCAAGCAATCTACTCTTTATTACAATCTACATGGCTAAAATGAGTTAAATTATTTAATCCTTTTTTGCCCCAACAAAGAATGTATTTACATTTAACGTAATGCTATAGACGTGTTATGTTTTATTTTAATTTCGTATTTACTTTTAAGTTACTGTGTTTTATCAGATTTAAAACAGAAATTAACACTCACCTCACTCATAGTTCTGAGTCAAGTCGAATGTCGTTTTGGGTTCGCGGGATAATTTGTAGCGTGACTTTGAAACACTAAATAAACGTAATCGAAATTTCCCCTTTTTTGTCCGATCTTTAAAATTATGTCAGAACAACTGAACCGAGAATATTATGCCGAGAACTGAATCTCCATCTCTCATCCCGAAAAACACGCCCCTGCTCTCTTGCTCTCTCTCTCTCTCTCTCTCTCTCTTTATACCCCCCCCCCCCCCCGCCCCTCCAGGTCAGTGTACTAGAACAATAATACATTTGATTACATATATAAAAAAATATATTAATATTCATAAAAATGATTTGCACTCTTTATCATTATCAATAATTATTTAAAATAACTTTAAATATTATTTTAAAATGCAATTACATATGATCAGATATTGGACAATGTTGTTTTTATTAGCCTACTGTTGATTAGTTGGTATGATACAACTTTCGATATTTATAATACAATTATATTTTATCAATATTTTATTCTATTATTATATTAAGTATTATTATAAAAATATTATTACTGTATTGATTTATTTATTTGCGTTCTTATTTATGATCATTAATTAATCAAGATACTATTTTTAGATATGGTCATACTTTTACTGGTATAATAAATAATAATAAAAGCTGTTGCAATTGGTAAAATAATAATAATAATAATCATTTATCAAATATAATAATCATTATTATATTTTGATGTTACAATGATAATAATGAGATCAAAATGCAACACAACACATTTATAATAATAATAATAATAATTATTATTATTATTATTATTATTTTTGAATTATTATTATTATATGAATTTATTTGCATTATTGAATTTTGAATGTATTGCTTATTTGCGTTCTTGTTTATGATCAATAATTAATCAAGATACTATTTTTAAATATGGTCATGCTTTTACTGGTATAAATAGGTTGCTTTTTATTACTGATAATGAATATGCAATTGGTAAAATAATAATAATAATAATAATAATAATAATTATTATTATTATTATTATTATATGATTATTAATTAATAAAGATACTATTTTTAGATATGGTCATACTTTTACTGGTACAAAATAAGCAGTTGTTGCTATTGTTGTTACTATATTTTTATGTTTATAATGATAATGATGATATCAAAATACATTACAACACATTTATAATAATTATAATTATATTAATTTATTTATTTGCATTCTTTGATAAATAATCAAGATAGTTTTTTTTAGATATGGTCATACTTTTACTGGTATGAATAGGCTGTTTTTTTTTATTACGGATAATGTATAATAATAACAACAACAACAACAACAACAACAACAACAGTAATTACAAAGTATTATTATAATTTTCGAATTATTATTATTGCTATTATTATTATTATTATTATTATTATAAATGTGTTATATTGCATTTTGATTTAATTATTATCATTATATACGTAAACGGCGTATTATATGTAATATTAAGCGCCGCTTTGTTTATGGATTTAGACCCACTTCCGGAGAACGAGCGTCTTGCCGGAAAAAGAAAGAGAGAAAAAAGGAAAGAGAAAGGAAAAAAACAGAAGTGCTAACGAAGCAGATCAGTCAAAACATAAACACTGCGGGCACGACCAAAAACGTGACCTAAAGCTGCGGGTTTTTTTTGGATCGCCAGTGCGTGAATGTGTTGAGGGCACATCTCACTAATGTGTCGAGCTTTTGTTTGCGCTTGACTCGAAGGTGAAGGAAGAGAAATCTGCGCAGAGGATTAACAAGTGCGGAGACTTTGGGCCTACAGCAGAGGTAACACGGCTCGCTAGTTAGCTCTCCATTTTTCGCAATGACTAATGTTTACATTTTGTCAGCTTGAGTCAGCACTCATAACATATCCGTAACTGACGTGTTAAATTTGTGTTTTTCGTGCACGACACATTACACCATATTTTCTCGTCAGGACGTTTTTGTTATCTTGAGAATATCTTTTTCTTTGTTCAAACTGTAGAGCCTGTAGATTTGCTTGCTCGCCAACATCCGCGTGCGCTTGCAAAACAAGCCAACAGCTTTTCTATTTTTGACCAGGGCACGTTAATGCCACAAAAGCAATTGCTAAGATTAGTTAGCACACTAGCTAGTCGCAACCAGTTTACTGCGCACTACCAAGTTGTCATGTGGCATTAACACGAATGCAAAAACACTTTTAACCTGCTATCTAAGGGTCGTCTGCAGTTGGACTCAGTTGTTACTGTACAAGGTAATGTCATGGGTACTGCGATTAGAGGCAGGTGTTTACCATGCCAGCTTTTTACTGTTCAAGCAGGCTCATTTTGCCAACTTTAGCTGATGTCATGGATCCTGTCAGTCTGAAGGGTCAGCACGTTTTCAGATATATCAGAATGACAGGAAATGCTTCAGTTTGAATAACGTTACATGCGTTTTGATCAGACCTCTAGTAATCAATGACTATATGAAAAACCCATGTTAAGAGATCTGTCAAGCATTCTTTAGTAGTGAATATCCATTGTGTGATTGATTGAGCCAAGCCATTTTCTCTTTTATTTTTATAGGGTCTCTTCTGTCAGAAGAGACAGTCAGGCAGAATGTGCGATACAGATGGTAAATCCAGTGTCCCAAATGGTAAGTAAACCATTAAATAAGTAAAAGTTCACCTAAAACTGAAAATTGTATCATACAAATACAAAAGAAGATCTTAGATGCTGCATTCTCCATATGAAAAAAAGTTAATAAGGAAAAAAAAGTGGTCATTGTGACATGAGAGTGAATAAAGGGTTTGCACTTACATCATGATTTTGTCAGTTACCCGTATGCACCCTATTGGCAATACTCAGATGTAAACAACAGCATAATTGCATGGTTAATGTACTACTGAATATGTTGTTCTGCTAATTTATGCTGTCTAAACCATGGAAAAAATGTTTGGAAGCTGCTAAATCATATAGAGAAGGACTTAGTAAGCAGGAAAGGGTGCAATATTTTGACAAACTAAAGTTAATAGGTGGTAAAGATACATACATGCAGTATTAATTAAGATATTAGCCTAATGTTTCACCTAACTCACAGGAAATTCTAAGAACAAACACAAATGTTGTCAAGGTTTTTGGCCCACACCCTTTGTTCCTCAGACAGTTTTTTGCACTCTTCTACTTGACTTGTTATAACTTTTGGAAGTATTCCAAATGTTTTCCCCCACTGAATAATTAGTACAGCTCTAAACATGACAATAATTTACCATTTTCAGCAGCAATAATCAGCAAAATATGCGAGTTTTGTTCGGTTCAGTGGCATTGTTTATGTTCAGTGCTGCCAATATGGCCGATTGATGAAGTGTCGTGAAAACACTCTATAAAGTCTTGGGTGAAATGCTCAAAATCTTTGATGTATTCAAATGATGGCAAAAATAGCCAATTTTTAAGCCTCTGGCTTAATTTACCAGGTGGTTCTGATGATCCAGAACCTGGAGAAGGAAGAGAGGAGGCAGATACATCTGCAGCACCAGAGGCACAGGCCAGTCCTGATTCAGGTATGGAAACAGTCGTAACTGTCATATACACAACTGTTGATAAGTTTGGAGTCAGTACGATTTTTCACGAGTTATGAGACGACCCGCACATCACGTAGGCCTTTGTATTGTAACCTTATCAAAGAACCTAATAAAATATGAAAATAGATATTCCCACTCGATACTCTGATATTGAGTGAAATCTGCGCTGAGAGACTCCTTATGTGGCTGTGGCATCATGACTAGCATCGGCATGTATACATCGTTGTTAGCTTTTTCAGTAGCTGGGGTCTACTAAAAGCCTCAAAGGCATCAGGGCTAAAGTGTAGAGAACACAGACATGGGTCTTTAGGAAGTTTTATTCATCCGCAGGCATCTTCCCATTCTTTTCTCCTCTTCTTATTACTAGAAAAACAGTGAAGACTTCCCTTCCCCTGTTGCCCCTTAACTGAAAATTTCAACCAAAAGCTGTACAATGTGGCATCGTATCTGTATTTTATTTTCCATGTTGTGTATTTCGAGTTGTTGCAGTAAAAATAGTAACAGATAGTGCCCGCTGTTCTACATAATCAAAATAATGGTGTCCCCATAGTCCAAAATGATGTGGATTTTTAAAGTAATGTAAATCTTTCATAAGTTTTAATAAGAGACATCATTTACTTATATTAAGACATACAAGTCATAATACCTAGGGTTCCCTTTAATTAAAAAAATAGACACTAAAATAATGATCTTTTGTTTATTTTTTATAGAATTTTAGGATAATGTTGGATTCACCTTGACAGCAGTATATCTAAATAAGCAGTGCTCCACTAATTGTTCAAGTTTTCCTTTGACAGGAAATTTGAGTTCAGCTCCAGAGGGAAGTGAGGATGGCCAGGACAGGGCGATGGCAAACTCTGAGCAGAAGCAGGGGACGGGAGAAGAGGAGGACACCGACAGCATGGATGGCAGTGGTCTGTACTCTCTCACTGAAGAAGGAGAAAGAGAAAGTGAGGGAGGAGGGCAGAGAGAGAGGGGAAAAGATGAAAGTAAGAGATCTGCCAGAAAGAGGAATCGACCCAGTGGTGGAGCCACACGTCACTCTTCCAGTTCAGATGACGACGACGATGAAGAAGAGGAGGAGGAAGAGGACGCTGAGGAAGAAGATGAGCAGGCCATGGAAGCATGGCTGGGAGCAGACCTGTGTGACCTGAGTCGCCCTTCGTGGTGTGCGATCCCGTCACTGCGTGCCCGAGAGATTGGCCGTGATTCAAACCAGTTTGTCAGGAGAGTGTGTGGGGCGCGTGGTCTAGTGCAGAGGCTGGAACTGCAGGGCCGTCTGGAGAGACACACAGGCTGTGTGAACACCCTCCACTTTAATCCCTCTGGCACCCGCCTGGCTTCCGGTAGTGATGACCTCCGCGTGGTTATCTGGGACTGGGCTCGCAGAAAGGCAGAGCTAGAGTTTGACAGTGGACATAAGAGCAATGTCTTTCAGGTGAAAACAAATAAAAAAAAGTGCAGTTCAACTGACTGCCGATGTGTGAAGCTTTAAAATCTTTGTATTTTGATTAAAAAGTGGCACGTTACTGTACTGCTCCAAATTTAGGGCCACTGATGGCAAACATGATCTTGTTAGAAAATAATGACAGAATTTTTTATTTTAACCACTACTGTTCAAAAGTTAGGGATCAGATGAAGTTTTTTTATGTTTTTGAAAGACTAGGCTGATATGCAAGGCTGTAATATGGTAAAAATAGAGTAAAAGCAGTGATATTGGGAAATATTTTCTATTTTAGTATATTTTAAAGTCTGATTTCTTCCTGTGATTGGAAAGGTACATTTTCAGCAGTTACTAATCCAGTCTCTCTCCAGTGTCACATGATCCTTCAAAAAATCTTTCTAATATGCTGATTTGCTGGTCAAAAAACATTTCTTAATCAAATAATCAATTTTGAACAGTAGTGTACTTTAGAAGTCTGCTCATGTTATTAAAAATAACCACCATAAAAGCAACATCAGTAGTTTAGTCACTGTCCAACTTTTTTTTAATTTTCTTTTAGTTTGTATTGGGTTGTGGATCCACTAAAGGTGTTAAATCTTTGTTTCAAATGTCCAGTAGAAGATTTTAAAATGTATAGATTTAAATCAATGCATCCTCTTTATTATTTATTGTTCTTTCCCCAGGCAAAGTTCCTTCCACACAGCGGTGACTCCACTTTGGCCATGTGCGCCCGAGATGGTCAGATCAGAGTGGCCGAGCTTTCTGCCACACAACGTTGCAAGAATACCAAAAGAGTGGCTCAGCACAAAGGTGCAGCTCATAAGGTATGATCAACCATAAGTTATGTCTAACCTCATATTTAATAGGAATAATTTATGACAGACCAATTATTGAAAATGAATGATGACTCTAAGGTGTTTAAAGTTATGGCCATTATTCTGGCATGTATATTAATTAAACTCATTTGTTCCGTGCATGGTTACCTCAAAACCAAACAGATTTGAAATTATGTTTCAAATGCATTATAGTCTCATTATGTACTTTCATTAATCAACATTTTGGAACATCTGTCTCCAAGTCAGAGGAACAAGGAACACATTTAATATAGTATCAAAACTAATATGTTTTATTAGTTTATTGCCAGATATAAAAAAGATTGCAATCAAAGAGTCACATGTGAATACTTGTGATTAAATGTTTGTTTTTTCCTTTCTCAGCTTGCACTGGAGCCAGACTCTCCCTGCTCTTTCCTCTCTGCTGGTGAAGACGCAGTAGTGTTCGGCATTGACCTGCGTTTAGACAGACCTGCCAAGTGAGTGCACCGTCATGTCACAAATGTCACAAACAGCCCTAAGATTGCCAGAAGAAAAGAAAAGCAGCACTTCAACATAGTGACACAAGTGAACAGGGGCAGGATTAGATATCCAACAAAGAATTGTGTCAGCGGCTAGATGAGTCAGTGGAAGCTTTTGTCACAGGTTATTATATGGCTTACTATAACAGTGGTATTTTTAACACCTCGAAGACACAAGTTTTATGTTTAATGCTGCTTATTTCAAATAACACCTTATGGAAATAGTTTAATTTTTATACTTGCTCAGAGAAGTAATGTTGTAAAAACTGTAGCATTTAATAAGATGATAAACCTGTATTGTGAGTAAAGACATTTAAGCATTACAAAATGTTTGTTTTAAATAAATGCTGTTCTTTTTATCCTGAATCCTTAATCTTGAGAAGCTGTATCACAGTTTTCTTACAAATATTAAGTAGCAGAGCTGTGAAATTAATAAGATATGTACCAAATCAGTGTCAGTAGATTGACAACAACATTTTTAACAGTAGCTACCATCTTTTATTCCAAATATTGATTCTTTGATGACATAATTAATCCAAGATGGCTGACAGCAATAGCCATGTGCTAAATCCCCCAGGCATAGGTGTGAAAAACTTTTGTACAAGGAGGTCAATTGAAATTAAAAAAAAAATATATTAGTGTGTACAGTAAAGTATGATCAATATGTTAGTATTTTCTAAACTAAAATTTAGAGTAAAATGTAGTTTCACCAAAAACCAACTGTCCACGTATGTGGACGTCATGCAACAGTGGAGTCAGATTGCATAAAGTCTGATTTCTGTAATCTGCTAGTATATTTATTCTATTTTTTCAAAAATGTTATGACATTTAACAAATATATAAACATAAATAACCATTTAAAATGAATTATTATAGCATTAAATGGCAACTTTACACACACATATATATGGAGACATATTTGAATTTTGCCTTTAAAACAGGGACAGCATAGATCAAGGAG
Organism: Cirrhinus molitorella; assembly: GCA_033026305.1. Taxonomy (NCBI): domain Eukaryota; kingdom Metazoa; phylum Chordata; class Actinopteri; order Cypriniformes; family Cyprinidae; genus Cirrhinus; species Cirrhinus molitorella. Next base: position 14,090,176 of record CM065124.1, on the reverse strand, counting down.
TCAGTACAGATTAATAGAGAATATCCCAGAGGACAGTGGGAGTAAGGTGGATAAAATTATAATAAGTCGTTACAATCAGCATTGAATGTTTTCCATGATTTGCCCATATTGCTAATAGGATTCAGCATATATGTAACTACTGTTATTGTGTCTACAATATGTGTTTTCTTGTTATTATATTGTAATATTATTGTTTTTAATAACTGAGCTGATATAAATAGCAAGACATAGCATTAAAAAAAAAACAATATTCCATCAGCTGTGGCTTTATGTCCCATTTTACTCCTTTGTTCCATGGTGTCCACATACGTGGACAGTTAAATAGTTTTTAAATAAAGCAGAATTTTGTAAAAATGAAAATGGATTTTAATTTTAGCATCATATTAAAGTGAAAAAAGAATCAGAAAAAAATCTATATATGAATGAATCTAGATTCATGCATGAAAAGGGCTAAGGATAGTTCAGAGCATTACAGTAGTACACCCACTTTATTGGGTCTGCTTACCCTTATCTTCTTATGTGATCTTTTCATGCTTACTATAAAAACAGCTCATATTTGTGTCATAGAAATCCTAGAATCAGCCCTGATTGTCATACTTTTTTCTTAGACGTATTTTTATTCTGCAGACTAAAAGTGAATGCGTTTGATATTCTGACTTGCAATCCGCTCATTTTCTCAGATTTTCCTTTCTATACTACAAAAATAAAATGGCCAAAAGGCCAACAATAGAAGAACATCTGCTGTATTGAAGACACTACAGCGTTTTAACAGCCAGATTCTTCCTGTTTAGATCCCACAAACATTACTGGCATCATAAAACAAAATGTGTCGTTACACTCAGACTTAAACAAATGTTATTTGATTCTTCAAGTGAATATTGCAGTAAGATTACATAGCGTGATTTATTACACACTTTTGTTCTATGTGAAGCATATACTATTTGCTATATATTTTTTCTTTCTTTTTTTTTATTCTCTCAGCAAACTGGTGGTGGTGAAGGAGGGTGAAAAGAAGGTGGGGCTGTACACCATTTACGTGAATCCAGCCAACACACACCACTTTGCTGTGGGTGGTAGAGACCAGTATGTCAGGTGAGACAAACATTTTCACTGACATGTCACCTCCTTTGCACCAAATTCAAGCACCTTCTGATCCAGCTGTCAAACTCTATACATGTTACAATTGTTTTTCCAACAGCACAGTGTCAACAGTGGGCAACTGTGGTCCTGCATCACTCACTGTTTCTCTCTCTTTTTTTTTAGGATCTATGACCAGAGAAAGATAAATGAACATGATAATAATGGTGTGCTGAAGAAGTTTTGTCCCTCTCACTTGGTGTCCAGCGAGTCCAAAACAAATATTACCTGTTTAGTGTACAGCCATGATGGCACAGGTAATATGCACACTTAACTCTCAAAGTGAAAAAGGTTGCACAGCTTTGAATGAAAAACTTTACATTACATGGTCTGTGTAGCAGCATTCAATGTGTGTCGTTGTTGAACTGTCTTTCAGAACTGCTGGCAAGTTACAATGATGAGGACATATACCTTTTTGACTCCAGCCACAGTGATGGAGCGGATTACCGCAGGAGATATAAGGGTCACCGCAACAATGCTACCGGTACTTTCTATACGATTTAATTGCAGTTTAAGGCATGTGTCATATTTAGCATGCATGTTATAACCAGTTTTAGAAATATCAAGTCCTTAACCATCATCCTTTTTTCTTATTCCATCTACTTTTGGAAAATCCTCCTCCAGTGAAGGGAGTTAACTTTTATGGTCCCTGTAGTGAGTTTGTTGTCAGTGGCAGTGACTGTGGACACATCTACCTATGGGATAAGAACTCTGCTCGTGTGGTTCAGTTCATGGAGGGAGACCGGGGAGGAGTGGTAAGACACTGTCACTTCACTAAATTGAACTAGAGCATTAAACTTGATTACTTGACTGATTTAAAAAAAAAATATTTGTATAAATAATATTCTCATTCTGTGTTCAGGTAAATTGTCTGGAGCCACATCCTCATCTTCCAGGTTTAGCCACCAGTGGTTTGGACCATGATGTGAAGCTGTGGGCACCCACTGCTGAAAATCCCACAACACTAAAGGGACTTAAAGAGGTATACTTCATAAATATTATACATATTGTGCCACACTATGTACATACTGTGCTAGATATGCAAAATATGTTTTCCTATAATCAGGGGTGCACATAAGTGGTCTGCAGGTCCGCATGCGTGACCAAAACAAGAAATGTGCTGTATAAAGAAGTTCATTTGCATACCAACATATTTGACAGGTGTTAGTCCACAATTGACCTTTTATGCGGACAAACTGTTATACTGTATATAATTTTTATCCAAACTGAAAGTATAAATCTAGGCTTTCTGCTGCCGTTTTCAAAGCACAATGCAAAACTGACATTTCATTCACTGACGCACTTCACTGATGATCTTCAATCAGCAGCGCTAAACCCGACAATTCATATATTTATTTGCCAGCAACCCGCCAAAATAAGCTGAATATAAAATAAACTGATTTTAAGTTTAAAAATAATGAAAATTCATATTAAAAGAAGTAAAAATGTTCATTTTGTTTTAAGTTTGCTATACAATAATTGTATTTTTATTTACTACTCACTTTTTATTTTAAAATATAATTGTATTATCACACTTTATTATTTTGTTTATCATTTTAGTCAAAAAACAACTAAAGTGCAATAATATTATCACTATTATTAATTGTGACCCTGGACCACAAAACCAGTCATGGGGTCCATTTATTTATTTATTTTTTATTTTTTTTTTTTGATTTATACATCATCTGAAAGCTGAAAAAGTAAGCTTTCCATTGATGTATGGTTTGTTAGGATACGACAATATTCATTGAAAAGTTCTTGAATGAAGTTCTTAGCAATGCATATTACTAATCAAAAATTAAGTTTTGATATATTTACAGTAGGAAATATACAAAATATTTTCATGGAACAAAATCTTTACTTAAAATCCTAATGATTTTTGTATTTTAACCCATACAATGTGGTTTTGGCTATTGCTACAAATATACCTGTGCGACTTTTTTTGGGTCACAATCTTTTTCCAGGGTCACAATTAATTTGTTGTAGTTATATTTAATGGGTCACACTCTGTGCAGTGTGGAGACCAAACCAAATCTACAGGTGCTCTTGTGAGAACTAGGCTGAAAAACGTCTATAATCAATGTCTATACCTGTCTATAATCAATATTTTACAAATTTCTTATTTGTGTCAGGCTTACATTACAGTTCAAAAGTTTTTTGTGTTTTTTGAAAGTCTCTATTGCTCACCAAGGCTGCATTTATTTGATCAAAAATACAGTAAAACAATACTATGAAATATCACTATAATTTACAACAACTGTTTTCTATTTTAATATATTTAATATTAAATTCAATTTTATTCCTCTGGCAAAGTTGAATATTTAGCAGATTTTCAAGATTCAACATTAGCCCAAACTTGGTCATTGTTTAACGTGTGCATTGTGATCCTTTTAATCTGATAGTAGTGAAAACCTGAAAATATTTTAAATGATCAAGTCTGAAAATGTCATGCAAATTGACAAGAATTAAATATTTAATTATATGATGCATTGACTTCTTTTTAGCCGAGTCTATATGTAAACTACTGTTTAAAGTTTCAGGGTCAGTAAAAAAAATACAAATAAATGTATACAAAAAAAGTTTTTATTTAATTAAATTTAATAAAAAAAAAACATTAATACTTCTCATTCAGTAGGAATAATTGATTTAAAAGTAACAGTAAATGATATTACATTGCAGATTTCAATTTCAAATAAATGCTGTCCTTTTACCCTTTTATTCAAAGAATTTTCCAAAAAAAGTGTCATGGTTTCCACAAAAATGTTGATAATAAAAAGAATTAGATTTCTGAAGTATTATGTGACACTCAAAACAAGTTTGGGATTTATTTAAAATATAAATCTCTTCTAACAATGTATGTCTTTGCTATCACTTTTTATCAATTTAACATATCCTTGGTGAATAAAAGTATTAATTTCTTTTAAAAGAAAAAAATATCACTGACCCCAAACTTTTAGATGGTAGTTTATATTGTTACAAAAAATGTAAATAAACACTGTTCTTTGCAACGTTTTATTTGTTAAAGCATCCTGGAAAAAAAAAAATAATAATAAGCAGCACAACTCTTTTCAACATTGATAATAAATCAGCACATTAGAATGATTTCTGAAGGATCATGTGACACTGAAGCCTGGAGTAATGGTGCATTTTAAAATACATTCACATAGAAAATGGTTATTTTAAATTGAAGTAATATTTCATAATATTACATTTTTTTTCTGTATTTTTGATCAAATAAATGCAGCCTTGTTGAGCATACGAAACATTTTAAAACCATTAATCCTACTGATCTCAAACTTTTGAGCAGCAGTGTAAATAAATTAGGAAAGTCATTTAAATGTTAATAATATTTCACAGTATTACCGTTTTTACTGTATTTTCGATCAAATAAATGCAGCCTTGGTGAAAAATTTCACTTTGACGGTAAACTTAAACAGGCAAATAATTATATTTGTTAAAAGCAATAAAACAAATGTTTTACATTTTATCATGACTATTTAGGTGATGAAGAAGAACAAGCGAGAGCGTGATGAAGACAGTGTTCGTCATGGTGACCAGTATGACACACAGCTCCTCTGGTTCCTAATGAGACACATGAGAAACCGAAGACCTCAGCGGGTGAGAATTTGCTTTTCTAGAATCATTTTCATGACTAATTAGCTTGAATAGTCTTATTAGCTTGACTACATAGTCTGAATATACAATACCTTCTCCTTTGAGCAAAGAAACATGCTATATAAAATCATAATCACTCAAATGGTAGCATTTTTGTTCCCTCCTACACTTTCCTAAAATGGAAACTATAAATAGAATTACCTCATCCTACATGAACTGAGCTCTTCATAACCACCCAAAAACTATACACTGATAGCTTCTTAACATTTACCCCCTTGTAGGCCCGGCGAGGGGAGGGAGGAGAGGGCGACACAGATGAATCCTGGAGCTCGCCAGATTCCTCTGATGAAGAAGAGGGAGGGCCAGACCATGTGCAGTGCATGTCCTCCTGAGCCATACACATATACACACACACACACACACACACACACACACACACACGCTCTTTGCCATATATTTAAGCACATACATACTAGTAACACACTGGTACACAAATAGACACTGAAGGCCAGCAACAAACACACACACAGCTTTATATACACATACACACAGTGTGAGGGAGAGGGAAACGACTGTCAAAATCTGGCTTTGTGCGCCACACTCACTAGGGGGAGAACTGATACTGAGATACATATTTTTGATACATTTGCAACCACACACACAATTAACCACTCTTGATTTTATGTGAACATGGACACAGGAGCATTTCATTCCCAGTTTTACAGCGGTGTCACGTAGAAGACCCCAGCTGGCGATCGAGAAATATCACCTCTACTGTTTTGCTGCCTTAGTTTATCAACAACCATGAATTTCAGAAGCAGCTTTTTGCTGCTAGAGTCATGAGGCACAGAAGAGGAAGTTTCTCATCTGTGCTGTAGTAAACAGTTCCACTCGAAGCTTTTCTTTCACAGCGATGTGTGCGGAGCACAACTGGACAGTACGGACGCTCAAAGCCAGTCCTTCCGCAGATTACTGAGATGATGGGTGTTACTTGTTCAAAAAACCAGCACCATCCTTTACTGGCCTCATCAGCTTTCTCCAGTGATCTGAACTGCCTCTGTCTACAAGTAAGACCGAGCTGACGTTTGTTATTTTCGGACAGCCGTCTTTGTTCTTCGCAGTAATAGACTGTCATGGGCCGTCTGGCCGTCCAATCCTGTCTTGTCTTTGTTCTCTTCTCCTGTGTGTGTGTGTGGGTGTGTGTATGTGTGTGAGTTTGCTGAAGCCAGACACAGCAAATTTTCTTGAGGTCAATCATGCTCTCTTAGATCTGACTGAAGACACAGAAGACGAGCCAGAGCTGCTTAATCTGGTTCCAGAGCTGGCTGTTTTGCTCCGTTCCTCTCTCCCATGCTACTGAGTGCACTTTAATCAGGGATTTGCTTTGAGTTTTGAATCTCTAAGACGAGTGTGCGCTTAGGGGGCATGCAATACTTGGATTAAATGTGTTTATTTTGCTAATAACCATAATTTAGTTCTTTGGCCTGCAATTCCCCAAACTTACTGAGGACTTTTAAATTGAATACAGAGATTTTGACACCAGCTCTTTGGGTTTTTTGGATTTGCACTTGGGTGGAGATACGTGATGGAGTTCTTAAAGAAATTCCGAAAGGCTAAAAATGTAACTCCACGGACTGCCGTCGTTTTCTCAGCCCTGTCCCGTAAAAATGAGAGCAAAGACGACGATGCGCTTAGAGCCAGTGATTGGTTGAATCCATGTTTCTTCCTCTGTCTTTTGTTTGAATACACATCCTCGGGATCTTTGCTTAACTAGATGGCGAGGATCAAATGTAGCAGGATGTTCCATGTTTGCCTGAGAAAGGCTAAGCCCTCGCAACCCATTTTTCATAAAAATGGTGGCTGTTCTTTGTCAGTATTTGGATTCAGATGGTTAAGAGCAAACATGGATGAACTGTGACCTGTTGTGACTTGCATGTTGAAAGGATCGAATCATTTCAGAAGGATGGGTCAATGGCAGGGGATGGATAGCACTTGTGGGGTACGCAGGGAGGGGTAAGGAGCTTGAATTACTTTGCCCCATTTTTCCTTCTTCTTTTGTGAGGGGAATAAAGTCTCAACTTTTCTCTTTTTGTATGAGAAGAATAACTTAAATGACTATGTATATACAAATATATAAAAATATATATATATATAAATATTAAAAACCTGTAAAAATCATCTTCAACCCTTACTCTTTTAAAGGGTGTCTAAATTTAAATGGTATTTGATGCAGAGGTTTATATTGTATAAGACAAAATACTTTTAAATGAATGGAAACATTGGATATATATATATTTTTTTTCTTTTTTTTGGATTACAACCCTAATTGTCACTGAAATTAAAAGCATTAATTAATTTCTGTTAATGTTCATTTTCTCATTCTCACTTGTCTGCTCAAAATGTCCTATCACTGACATGTATTTTTTTCTTTGTTCTTTTTTTTTTTTTTGATCGGAGTTATCCCACGCTGCCTGATGTTGTGTTCTTTCAGTTCAGTTCAAGACATGTACGAATTGTGCAGTAAAAAAAAGAGAGAAAAATCTGTTCTTTTGTTTCTGACCAAGTGCCTTAATATTTCAAGTGTCTTCATTTACTGTAAATACAGCAGGAATTTACTTTTACTTTACTTTATATAATTAATTACAGACCATCATACAGTATGTAATCATAGTAATAATTAGTACTATTTAATTAGTTGTATCAATGGAAACACAGATACTTGTATTCTCTTTCACTATTTGTGTGGTTAGGAAATAAATGACACATCATTGATTCCTATTATATATTTTATTTCCTCAAACAGCTTAAAATAGCCTGACAGAGAATAAAGTTGTGTACAGTCATTCAGTGAATTAGCACAAAACCTATCTGTAGCATATCGAAATCTAAAATAGACTTTACAGTAAGGTCACATATTAACTTAAACCATATATTTTATAGCATCCATGTTAGTTAATAAAATACAATTGTTCATTGTTCATTCATGTGACAGTTTCTAATGCTCAGAGAACTTTTGATTAAAAAGTTATCAGTAATAAATGTTATATAAAGAAAGTATATTTGTAGCAGTACCCAAAAAATACACTGTCTAGGTCAAAACTATTGATTTTTCTTTCAAGTCAAAAATCATTAGGATATTAAATAAAGATCATGTTCCAGGAAGATATTTTGCAAATTTCCTACTGTAAATATATAAAAACTTAATTTTTTGTTAGTAATATGCATTGCTAAGAACTTAATTTAAACAACTTTAAAGGATTTTCTCAATATTTAGATTTTTTTTTGCATTTTTTGCAGATTCCTGTAAGTAGTTGTATTTGAAATATCGGCCAAATATTGTCTTAACAAACCATCCATCAAATCTTATTTATTCAGCTTTCAGATTATGTATAAATCTCAGTTTCAAAAAATGTATCTTTATGACTGGTTTTGTGGTCCAGGATCACAAATGCTGTAGAAGTTTTAATTGTTCACGTTAACTAATGTTGCTGACTACCTTACTGTAAAGAATGATACTATTACACTGGTGCTGTATTCTCTTGTATTAGGCTTATAGTAGTCAGTATTATTATTTGGACTGAAGCTCCTTCTAAAAGTGTAAAAATGAATGAAACTACAGAAAGAAACATTTTAACTTAACTGAACATTGGTTGTTCAAGAATTTAACCCCAAAGTCTGTAAGGCAAGATATATTTTGTTAACAAAATGTGAATGAGAACCACTGCAAATCTGGCTACATTTCAGATATTTTACATGCAGAATAATCTTATACGAGACAATTATAATGAGTGTTTTGTCATTTGCTTAAACCATTTGTTAAATCCTGTTTGATTTGCAGGCAAATTCATGGTTTGTTGCTTTTGTGACCAAAATTTGAGCAGTACAAAAAGAGAAAAAAGTCTTGTAAAATGTCGTGTCGAATGATTTTCATAATACATAGTTTTAATGCAGCTTCACAGAAATGTTTCAGTGGTTCAATGTCTTTAGGCCATAGTGACCAGCTTTACAATAAATATTTTAGAGATTTTAACATTTTTAATTTTCCAGTGACCAAGCCAAAACCTCTATAAAACCTGTACGGGATGTTTAGATATTAGAGAGAAAAAATCTTGAGAAAACAAGGCTCAATTGGACATATCCTCTTCTGGTAACAAATGATTGTCCATATAATAGTAAATTATAGCATAATATATGGCTACGATAAAAAACACAAACAGAAAGCATGAACACAGTCCATGACCATTAATTTGAATGCAATTCATCTGTTATGTATGTGTGAAGAGCGCGACGCGACTCGAAAGGTCAAGATGTTTTTCAAAATACAAGCCTTTACTCATTTGTCAATCGGCAGAGCGGCAACTTAAAATCACACGTTAAAACAGTAAACTTAATATAGAATTACTTGTTTTCCAAGAACACTAGAAAAGTCGGCGTTGCATGGTTTACACGAGAAGGGCTTCCAAAAAAAAAAACTTACGACTTTTAACTTGACCGTGTGGCTAGCTTTTATTTCGTAGTAGATTGATTCATCGCGGCGAATTCACAGTTGCCTTTTTGCATGCAGTAAAAAATATTGATCCTTCCTCAATAACGCATTTTAAATATTCGGTGAGTAGTTTTTGTGTTTTTTTTCTATCTTCACCAATAACCTTTGCATTTGCTGAAAGATCCGTTTAAAGCTTTCCTCTTGAGTATCTAGGCCGAGCAGTGCGGTCTGTCCTCTTTGTCTACTTCGATTAATTTTGATCACATTTCACGAATCTCTGTTACGTGTGTTGGGTTTTGTTGAGTCGCGGTGCCTTGAATCAGTGTTTTTTAAAGAAACCAAACCACGTTGAGGGTTAAATGGAAACATTGAAAGTTATCGTCTTGTTCGTCGCGATATTGCGACCACAAGCACATCTACCCAAACCCAAACAGCACTGCAGCTCTCTGGTCGCCCTGGGTATTTTTTTAGGTCAAAGATTTACAGATACTGAATCATAGCTAGATGCTGTGTGGTGCATCTCTTTTTTACACAATGAAGCCAAAGCAAGATTGTTGTAATTTAATTTCTTAAAAAAATAATGAATGACTAATATATATAATGCTTATGTTTTCACCTTTTAATTAAAAAATTCTTCCTTTGAATTCCAATGATCGAGTGTACTGCATTTTAATTGCTTATATTTTTATTTGTATTAATACCTCAAGACTGAAAAGGCAGGAACATATTGCCAGGAAATCAGAGTTTGTAGCATCCAGTGGGTTGCTGTTCCACATTTATTTGAAAAACTAAATTAATCATCTCCAGTTGTAATGTGTGTTTTTGTTGTGTCAAGTTTACATCAGTTGGTGTAACTGCACGTTACCATCGAGGGAAGCTGTTGGAGGTGCTGCTCACTGGTTGAGTGCTGAAATTGTCGTTTTTGCCTGAGAACAGTTTACACTTTGGCCTGCTCACACTGACAAGCAGACAGCTGCCCTGCACTGACGCCATGGAGTGAGTCACAGTCATCAACATTTCTTTACATTTCAAATATTGTGCAGTTTCTCTGTATAAATGTTTTAGGAATAGTAGGGAGGTGTCGTTATTCGGCCATATTGGCGTCCAAACGTAAACAATCCCACTGAACGAAACTTGCATATTTTGCTGATTATTGCTGCTAAAAATGGTCAGTTATTGTCATGTTTTTGGCTGTACTAATCAGTCGGACCGGAAGAAACATTAGGAGTACTATAGCCTGCCAAAAATTATAACAAATTAAGGAGAAGAGTGCAAAAAAGGGTCTAAAGGTGTTTGTGGTTGGCCAAACTGAACCAGGGTTTCCAGAGCAAAAATCTTGACAACATTCGTATTTGTTTTAATAATTTCCAGTCAGGTATGTGTAATATCAGGCTAATATCTTAATTAATATGTATCTTTACCACCTATTAACTTCAGTTTGTCAAAATATTGCGCCCTTTCCTGCTTACTAAGTCCTTCTCTATATGATTTAGCAGCTTCCACGTGTTTTTCCGTGGTTTAGACAGCATAAGTTAGCAGAACAATGTATTCAGTAGTACATTAACTGTGCAGTCCATGCGGTTGTTTACATCCAAGTATCACCAATATGCCCGCGTATCCGGGTAACTGACCAAATCGTGACGCATGCCCTCTTTGGACTGATAATTGAACTAGACCATCCACAAACTGGCATCAGGTAGCACTTTACTAGATGTCATAAAAGTGGAATATGCCTTATTTTATTAATGTATCTTCCTTCCTAATCTTCCTCCCAGCGCTAGTCAGCTGTTGGCCAGCAATGTCACAAATAAGACAGACCCACGGTCGCTCAACTCAAGGGTCTTCATCGGGAATCTGAACACTATGCTGGTTACCAAGGCAGATGTTGAAGCCATTTTTAGTAAATACGGCAAGATCGTGGGCTGCTCTGTGCACAAGGGCTACGCCTTCGTCCAGTACGTCAACGAGAGGAACGCACGGGCGGCAGTAGCAGGAGAGGACGGCCGGATGATTGTTGGACAAGTACTCGGTAAGGACAAAGAAATAATCTTAAACTCTCTTACCATTATATCTTTTCCCTCTTAAATGAACAATCACGCTGTCTTTCCATCAGATATTAATTTGGCAGGAGAGCCCAAACCTCACAGGTCAAAAACAACAAAGCGATCGGCTGGAGATATGTACAGGTAAGGACAACATTTCCTCTTATGTATTTTCACCCATTATATTGCTTTATTTCAATTAGTTATTTTGTTGCCAAAATCTCTAATCTTTTTCTAAAATCTCTGCAGTGGTAGTTCTACCTTCGAGCTTGATTATGATTTCCAGAGAGATTACTATGACAGGTAAGATCTGCACAAACACTGCCCAGTGTGGATTTAGAAAAGAGTGCACTTTTTTTTTTTTTTTTTTTTTTTTTCTGACTTTTCAATCTGCTTGTGCAGAATGTATTCATACCCTTCTCGTGTGCCCCCTCCACCACCTCCTCCCCTCTCACGGGCTGTGATCCCTTCCAAACGTCCACGGGTCAGTGTGAGTGGGGCAACCAGCCGTCGCACCAAGTCCAGCTTTTCCACTTCATCCAAAAGCAGCCAACGGACATCTTCTCGAACCCGTCAGTACCTTTTTTATTATTCTCCCTCTGTAAAAGTTCAATTTAATTCTGCCAGTGAAAAATGCATTCAAAATAAATATTGGTTGATATTTGTCTGCATTGTCATAATTAGCCTTACATTTTTAACCTTGGTTAAAAACTAAACTAAGGCTTTTTTCTTTATTTCAGTGAAAGCAGATGACCTCCAAACTATTAAGAGAGAGCTTGCTCAAATCAAACACAAAGTTGACTATCTTCTGGAGAGTCTAGACAGGATGGAGAAAGACCACAGCAAGAAATCTGGTAACTTTCTTCATGGTTTCCCCCAGAGTTTTTGTTCCAGGTCACCAGACAATGTCAAAATGAGTAAACCAAAATATTATTTTTTTTAACGAATTTATAAATACATATTTTAATTTAAAGCAATCGATTAATTATATATAATATATATATATATATATATATATATATATATATATATATATAGGGATTGAAATTAACTTTTTCACTGACCAGCCAATTTGGCTACTAAATTAAGTTATCGGGAAAAAACTTTATTTTTGTTATTTATTATTGATACTGATTTTATCGATAAAGATAATTAGATGATATTTTGCAGAGTGTGTTATTGTGCTGATATCTTAAGGACTACTGTGGACAGCTGATTCATCCTTTGAATCAAATTCTAAAATTGAATCAGTTAATTATGATAATAATAATACATTTAGGCTGTTATTAAACAAATGAAATCAGTATCAACAAAATTCATATTTGCATAAGTTGCATATGCTTAACTGTAAATGTGCCACCAGCAGGTGGCAGTAAATCGCTGTTAATAAGTGAGTCATTGTGACTGAACCGAATCATTTTAACGGTTGATTCATTCAAGAACGAAACATCATCATATTGCTCAGAGACGCAAAACAGTGCTGTGGCTGTGTTTGAAATTATTTTTGTCGGCGAAATAGAGCAAAAACTGCCAAAATGGTGTCTAAAACGAAGGTCTCTTGATACTAACTTATTGTTTATTGAATAAAATATCAATAACATTACCACATTTGTAACCATGCTGACTTTTTAAGAAAAAACGTCACTCTTCATGTGATATTAACTATATGAAATGCTATAAATATAGACATTTTCTGCCCCCTTATCTTGAATTATATGATCATTCTTAATTAATATTTAGCTATATTTAGACTGAATCATGCAGTGAAAGAACATACTCTAAATGCGTACATGCACTAAAAGTTAGTCTAACCAGACTTCATCATGTAGTCGGCTATGGATGCACTCTGTAGGTGTGTTTTGTTTGGTTTTAGCAATATACTCGATAATGTCATTGTCTCACGAGTTCAGTAATTGCACTTAACCTGCGCAGATTTGGCTTGCATGAACTTGCCCAAGAAATTGAGAGAACATAACATACGAAAGGTATGGCTAACCCGCCAAATTGGCTAGTGATTTGACAGCATTACCCGCCACATCTGATTTTTACCTGCATTTGATTTCAACCCGCTGGTTGGCGGGTGTTCATTTCAAACCCTATATATATATATGATATATATATATACACACACACACACTTTAAGTCAAAAGTATACATACACCTTGTTAATTTTCTTTCCAAAATAAGATATCTTCATGTTTCCCAGAATACAAAATAAGTTACATTTACCCTGATCTTCAAGTTTTCACCCCCAGCTCTAAATGCGTCGTGTTTCCTTCTGAAGCATCAGTGAGCGTGTGAGCCTTCTGTAATATATATGCAGTTTCTATTTGAATATTTTAAATATTTCTTCTTGTTATTATCATTGTTGAGAACAGTTGTGCTGCTTAATATTTTGAGACCATGATCATTTTCTTTATTCTTCAATTGATAGAAATTTGAAAAGCCAATATTTATTTGAAAGATATTTTTATTTTTATACCTATTACCAGTTTTTATATTTATTGTGTATGCACGTGTCTTTTACCTCAGAGGGGAAAAGTGTAAAACCAGAAGCAGGTGAGGCTTCCTCCCTTCAGCATTCCAGCAAGAAAGACAGAGAGAGGGAAGAGCAAGAGATAAATGATTCTGAAGAGGAGAGAGATTTGTTGGAAGAAGATGAGGAGGAAGAGGTACGTGTAGAACGTGCAAAATGATGAAAGTTAAGTGTTGCAATTGCTGCTGGATACTGTATGGATACACTAACACAGCTTTTTTTGTTGTTCTTAGGTTAAAAGCCAGGGAGGAGAGAATGAAGAAGAAGAGGGAGAGGAGGAAGAGGGCGAGCACGAAGAAGGGGAAGATGATGGTGACAGCATTAATGGCGACGACTCGTAGGTTGTTTTAAACCCCACGGATAGGAGACATTCACTCAAAACTCAGCCCTTTCAGTTCTTTTGAAAGGTTGAAGCCAGTCTTTAAAAGATTTGTCTGTTATGATGTAGATGCGTGCACTCCTATAATAACTGACACTACGGTTACATCAGTTTCACTGATGTCAGTTTATTTTTATTGTTAGCATGACAACTTTTCAGGCTTTTGAAGTGTCCCTCCACCTTGATGAAGACAAATGTCTGTTTTCAAACAACAGAAACAATTACATTCTCCAGCTATTCTTAATCGTTCTGACTTTCGTTCTGACTTGAACCTGAGAGTTTTTTTGTTTTTTTTTCACTAGCAGAATATGTCCAGTATGTATTCTCAGAGTGAAACTGGCCTGATCTCCCCGTGTGTCTTATGGGATTTTTGTTTTCTTCTGTGAGCAAAGATAAAATTTGTATTTTAAATGTGGGAACTAGAGTGGCTCCTCTATTACAGAGAGCCAATCAAACTTCCAGGAAACATCTATGTTTGTATTTACCTGTCTTTTTTATATTACCCTGTTTCAGAACAACTCTACAGGAAAATTTCAATAAAATCTTAAATTAAATTTTTGTTGTCTTTAGTTTTGCAAACATAACACTCATGCAGGCTTGATAACACTGGCAAACATTTAATCATGATCTTTTATTTTTTAGATTAGTAGCAAGGACAGATTTTAGTTAGCTAGTTTTTTTACACTTTATTTTTATTATAAACTTGTTTATTATGCTTCTTTGCTGGTGTCTGAAACATGGGTTACAGAATGAAAGTGAAAAACAATTCAGTGACATTTGATTTAAATGTTCAACATTTGATATGCTAGAAATACAGGAAGTGCTATTCTTGTTCTTAGATCATATGAGCTTAGCTCATTTATTCTTTTTCACTCTGTTTTGTTTAGACTTCAACAATCTCCATATTTTTTTCCATATTTTTGTGAGTGTTGTTTCTCTTCTTAGTAAATAAGATATAGTTTTTATTTCTTACTTGTACAGGAACAATTCAATTCCATAAAATAATTTTCACATTGCATCCTGCACTGGATATGGGTTACAAGACATTCACAAGGGGAAAATCAGAAAACCACCGAAACTGGTGTAACTTTCTGGATCATCATAAACCCAAGTGTTCTGCCAAAGTTGTGTAGAGATTTGATCACCAATCTCCAGTGTGAGAACAACGCCATTGCTAGCATTACCATTGGAAGTAGGCTTCCAAGCATGCAGAGAGCACTGGGTTTTACCATTCTTCAAAAGACTGATTGCCATTGTGGTTCCACCATGAGAATGACCGTAAAATCTGAAGTAATAGGCTCCTTTCACTGGTGCTGTGAAGACACCTGAACACAGTATCCACAGAAAATTTCATCATGTGAACAGGATTCTGCATTTGTGATGATATTCTCTTTAGAGAACTTACCAGTATTTGAGTCATAGGCACCTCCAATATTACTGAAGACTTTTTTGTAGACCAGAGTTTTTGGAGTACTAATGGGCCCAGTGTATCCTGTTCCAGATTCCAGAAGTCCAGCAGAAAAGGCAACCTTTTTGCCTGTGAATAAACAAATAGACCGGTATGAAATGTATAATAAAATATGTAATTTAAAACATTTAAATGTCAACAAAGTGTGCCTTTTACTTGCCTTCGTTCTCTTTCTGGAAAGATTCCAGTTTATTTTGTGAATCTTTTACTATAGTTTTCAATGCAGTTTGAATACACAGAGATATTACGTCACTGTGCTGCATAAAACATTCAAATGTCAACAAAGTGTTATTTTACTTGCCTTCGTTTTCTTTCTGGAAAGCTTCCAGTTTATTTTGTGAATCTTGTACTGTAGTTTTCAATGCTGTTTGAATACACAGAGATATAATGTCACAGTGTTGCTAAACAATTGATTTAAACTGATGTTTAAGTTGCAATTTAATACATTTTAGTTTTTTTACATTGCTCATAAAAATGCAAGCACTGTTCCAACTTACCTTCATTCTCACTCAATACTTTGGCCAGTGTTTCTTCTAATTTTTGTATGCTTTCATTCATGCTTTTCAGTTTCTGAAGCTCAGCAATAATGTTCACATTTAGTGAAAATAAATCATCTGCAAGTGAACTTCCAGCACAGAGCAGCAGTACCATTTGTAACACCGCCATCGTCAGTTATTTTTCAGGTACACAAATTACTCCTGTAATTATTCCACAATTCAGCTTGGAATTGCAAACGCTGTTACAAATGCTTTAAAACCTTGCATTAGGGTTGCACAAGTTTGTACATTGGACTCTGTGAGGGTTTTGTTTATTTTAGTAATCTATTAGAACAAGTCAGATGTAGAGATGTTAAGTGCACTAAAATTACATTTTCAGCATAATAAATGCATCAATGGATTATTAACTACATGCAGGAATATGTTGAATCTGACCTATATTATAAGCACAGTGACATACAATTGGACCGAAGAGTCTCTGTAATCTGTTCTGGCTCAAGGCATGAAGTTAATTTTTTGATTACAATTTTTCTAGCAGTACAAGTAATCTATCTTTAAATACTCTATGTTAAAGTATGAATATATGTGTAAAAAAATAAATCAATCAATCAAGCAATATCAGCAATGTTTCTGGTGCCAAAGAATATACACTGTTCAAAAAAATTAAAGGAACACTTTGAAAACACATCAGACCTCAATAGGGAAATATATCATGATGGATGTCTATACTGATATGGACTGGGTCATGTGTTAGGAAAGAAAGGATGCCACATGGTTTGATAGAAATGAAAATGATTAAACTACAGAGGGCTGAATTCAAAGACACCCCGAAAATCAGTGAACAATGTATGCAGCAGGTTAATCTATTATGCTGAAATTTCATTGCAGCAACTCAAAATGGTACTCAGTAGTTTGTATGGCCCCCAAGTGTGTGTATGCATGCCTGACAACATCGGGGCATGCTCCTATTGAGACAACAGATGGTGTCCTAGGGGCATTTCCTCCCAGATGTAGACCAGGGAATCACTGAGCTCCTGGACAGTCTGGGGTGTAACCTGGTGGCGTCGATTGGACCAAAACAGAATGTCCCAGAGGTGTTCTATTGGATTTAGGTCAGGCGAGCATGGGGGCCATTCAATGGTATCAATTCCTTCACCCTCCAAGAACTGCATGCATACTCTCCAGGCATTGTCTTGCACCAGGAGGAACCCAGGACTCACTGAACCAGCGTAGGACCTGACAACGGGTCCAAAGATTTCATCCTGATACGTTATGGCAGTCAGGGTGCCATTGTCTAGCCTGTAGAGGTCTGTGCATCCCTTCATGGATATGCCTCCCCAGACCCTTACTGACCCACCACCAAACCGGTCATGCTGAACGATGCAGCATAATGTTCTCCATGGCTTCTCCAGACCCTTTCACTTCTGTCACATGTGCTCAGGGTGAACCTGCATTTATCTGCGAAAAGAGGGGGCCAATGATGAACCTGTCAATTCTGATGTTCAATGGCAATCGGGCTCCATGGTGCTGGGCAGTGAGCACAGGCCCCACTAGAGGACGTCAGGCCCTCAGGCCACCCTCATGAAGACTTTTTCTGATTGTTTGGTCAGAGACATTCACAACATTGGCCTGCTGGAGGTCATTTCGTAGAGAAATTAGCAGATACCGGTCCTGCTGATGGGTTAAGGACCTTCTTAGGCCCTGTCAAGCTCTCCTAGAATACCTGCCTGTCTCCTGGAATCTCCTCCATGCTCCTGTGAGTGTGCTGTTTTGGGGGTCATCTCATTGTTGACCATCTAGTCCACCTGTTGTTAATTTCATTAACACCAAAGCAGCTGAAATTGATTAACAACCCCCTCTGCTACTCAACTGACCAGATCAATATCACATGAGTTTAATTAAATTGATGCTATACTCTGATTAAAAAGTGTTCCTTTAATTTTTTTGAGCAGTGTATTAAAGATAAATTTGTGAAATCCCAAATGAGGTCATCCAGACTGAAAACGCCCCCAGATTTTTTTTTATTTCATTCATGTCCCCAATAATATGATTTTGACGTGAAATATACTTTATATATGATTACTAGGGCTGTGAATCATTGGGTAAACAGCAAGTCAGTTTGATTCACCATTCATATGCTTTCAATTCGATTGCAAATTACACTGCAGCCTTTCTGAAGTCTTTTGTCCACTTTTGTCCACTGCTAGACGTTAGTTCAATGATGCTATGGCATGACATACAGCATGTAGAAATTCACCCTAGTGAAAAGTAGTATATTTAAAATACATTTATTTCAAACTAAGTATAGTTAAAATTTATTAACATATATCCCTGATATATCCTTGAAAACTTGTTGATATAAAAATTATAATTAAACTTTATTTAGAGTACTACATGTGCACAATGCACATTTCTTAATATTAAGCCTAAAATGTGTTTTATGTCACTTGCTGATGTTTTATGATCTTTGAATGCAAGATATTTGAAGTGTACCTGAAATATACTTGCAATAGTTCCACTTTAGCACAATCAGATATACTTCAGTTCATCTTTAGTTGGACTTCAGCACTATACTTCCAATCTAGCACACTTTATACCAGTTTAGTATAGGCTATTTAAAGTACAACTGCAAGGTATTTTTATTAAGAACATACAATTTATTTGTGGTATACATGGCATGAAATATATATATATACAGGTCCTTCTCAAAAAATTAGCATATTGTGATAAAGTTCATTATTTTCTGTAATGTACTGATAAACATTAGACTTTCATATATTTTAGATTCATTACACACAACTCGAAGTAGTTCAAGCTTTTTATTGTTTTAATATTGATGATTTTGGCATACAGCTCATGAAAACCCAAAATTCCTATCTCAAAAAATTAGCATATTTCATCCGACCAATAAAAGAAAAGTGTTTTTAATACAAAAAAAGTCAACCTTCAAATAATTATGTTCAGTTATGCACTCAATACTTGGTCGGGAATCCTTTTGCAGAAATGACTGCTTCAATGCGGCGTGGCATGGAGGCAATCAGCCTGTGGCACTGCTGAGGTGTTATGGAGGCCCAGGATGCTTCGATAGCGGCCTTAAGCTCATCCAGAGTGTTGGGTCTTGCGTCTCTCAACTTTCTCTTCACAATATCCCACAGATTCTCTATGGGGTTCAGGTCAGGAGAGTTGGCAGGCCAATTGAGCACAGTAATACCATGGTCAGTAAACCATTTACCAGTGGTTTTGGCACTGTGAGCAGGTGCCAGGTCGTGCTGAAAAATGAAATCTTCATCTCCATAAAGCTTTTCAGCAGATGGAAGCATGAAGTGCTCCAAAATCTCCTGATAGCTAGCTGCATTGACCCTGCCCTTGATAAAACACAGTGGACCAACACCAGCAGCTGACATGGCACCCCAGACCATCACTGACTGTGGGTACTTGACACTGGACTTCAGGCATTTTGGCATTTCCCTCTCCCCAGTCTTCCTCCAGACTCTGGCACCCTGATTTCCGAATGACATGCAAAAAGTACTTTGGACCACTGAGCAACAGTCCCATGTAGCCCATTTCCTGCACACGCCTGTACACGGTGGCTCTGGATGTTTCTACTCCAGACTCAGTCCACTGCTTCCGCAGGTCCCCCAAGGTCTGGAATCGGTCCTTCTCCACAATCTTCCTCAGGGTCCGGTCACCTCTTCTCGTTGTGCAGCGTTTTCTGCCACACTTTTTCCTTCCCACAGACCTCTTGCTTGAGGGTGTCAATGATGGCCTTCTGGACAGCAGTCAGGTCGGCAGTCTTACCCATGATTGCGGTTTTGAGTAATGAACCAGGCTGGGAGTTTTTAAAAGCCTCAGGAATCTTTTGCAGGTGTTTAGAGTTAATTAGTTGATTCAGATGATTAGGTTAATAGCTCGTTTAGAGAACCTTTTCATGATATGCTAATTTTTTGAGATAGGAATTTTGGGTTTTCATGAGCTGTATGCCAAAATCATCAATATTAAAACAATAAAAGGCTTGAACTACTTCGAGTTGTGTGTAATGAATCTAAAATATATGAAAGTCTAATGTTTATCAGTACATTACAGAAAATAATTAACTTTATCACAATATGCTAATTTTTTGAGAAGGACCTGTATATATATATCGTCGCTGTCGGGCGAATCCTCGTATCTCCAAAACCGTCATTTTTCAGGAAATGAAAAAAACTGCATATTTTTTGAGTTATTAAATATTTTATCGTTAAAGTTGGTATTATACCATATATTGCTATCATACACTGTTGTGTACCAACATTAAGACAACATTTCCCCAAAATCATGTTTTATCGGAGATACGAGGTTTTATGACTTGGGAGCAGGGAGATACGAGCTTACGCCGTCATTGATAAGAATGGTACAGACACAGACTTCGCTGCTGCCAGCAGTGTTCATCAAAGTCTGCGGTCGCGTTGAGCTTTTTGACAAGAGAAAAGGCTTCAATAGTTAACCAAAGCTAACGACTGTGGTCACATACATTTTCCTAAACTCTATTTTAAACGTTAGAGCTATGAGTGATGCAATACCAAAATAAAGCGATAAACTGTCTAATAGGCGGAAATTAATCTGCAGGCAAACAAAGTCTGCGGTCGCATTGAGCCTTTTGACAAGAGAAAAGGCTTCAATAGTTAACCAAAGCTAACGACTGTGGTTACATACATCTTCCTAAACTCTATTTTAAAGGTTTAAGAGCTATGATGCAATACAAAAAAACTGAGTCTGTCTTTTTCCCCCTTAATTCTTCCAGAACAGCTAATACTACTGTTTCAGCTATTAACATAGTTACGTTTTGTATGTAATGCCAAAGTGGTTATATTTCGTTTCGTTTTCTTATTAAGTTAATTTAGAAAAACTTTTGGAGCATTTTTTTGTTCGTTAAATATCAGTTTGTTTGTTTGTTTGTTTTTTACGAACAGCGGCCAGCGGAAGACTTTTGCCTTTTAGCCTAAATCATTACGACTTGCATAAAATAAAATCTATAGATCTAAAACAGTTAAAGTAACTATAGAACAATTTTAGTTTAAACATTAAACCTAGATAAATGTGCGCTATTATGTGAATATTGTTTTTGAAGAGGAGAAGCTGAAATCGCTTTGCAGGACATGAGGAGCCAGCGCGATCACATTTTTCAGCGAATAGGCTACATGCCTCACAAACATGACAAATAAATAAATAAATAAATAAATAGAAAGCTTTAAATTATTACTTAACGAAATAAAACAAATCAGAAAAAAACGCTTTCATTATGTAATCCGGAAAGATGCTTTCCTTCAAAAGTTGCGTCCAAAGAAGAGATTGCGAGTCAGGGTCTTTGCGACATTATCTCAGAATACACTAGTTTATTAATGGATCATTCAAATATCTCCTTACTGTTTCCACCGACACATTCAATGCTAATTATTTTTGCCGGTGCTTTGTGACAAGAAGATGGAAGGGGACATATGCCCCGACGCTCCAGCGGAGTGAAGAAAAGGTGGAGATACGAGCTCTTCTCAGACAGTTGAAGTGTTCAAATGAGTTGCTCTCAAGCTATTTTCAACATTTTAGATTAGTTAATAATTTGTAAAAAAATTACAGATCCACGTGGGCACTGACCAATAGCATCGATTTGAAATTTTAAATATGAAATTTACAAAATTTGGACATACGAGGTTTCCGCCCGACAGCGACGATATATATTTTAAATAGGCCTACATTTTAGTATAGCCTATTTATTTCTCACTAGGATAGTCTATGTAAGCCAAGATTTAAAACCATTTCATTGTTTCCCCCAGAGTTTTTGTTCCAGGTCACCAGACAATGTCAAAATGACTAAACCAAAATATTCTATTTTTTTAATGAATTTTTAAATGGAAATGTGTCTTAAATACATATTGTCATTTAAAGCAATCAGTTAAACAGATTTAGCAGTCTGTTATTTATACACAGTTGAAGTCAAAAGTATACATACACCTTGCAGAATCTGCAAAATGTGAATTATTTTCCCAAAATAAGAGGGATCATACAAAATGCATGTTATTTTTTGATTTAGTACTGACTTGAATGAGATATCCCAGAAGACAAAAGTTAATTGACCCTGATCTTCAAATTCAAATAGTTTTCACCCCCGGCTCTAAACGCATCATGTTTACTTCTGAAGCATCAGTGAGAAACTTCTGTAATATATATGCAATTTCTATTTGAATATTTTTAAATATTTCTTCTTGTTATTATCATTGTTGAGAACAGTTGTGCTGCTTAATATTTTGAGACCATGATAATTTTCTGGATTCTTCAATTGATAGACATTTTAAAAGCCAGTATTTATTTGAAATATATTTATATTTTTATACCTATTACCAGTTTTTATATTTATTGTGTATGCACGTGTCTTTTACCTCAGAGGGGAAAAGTGTGAAACCAGAAGCAGGTGAGGCTTCCTCCCTTCAGCATTCCAGCAAGAAAGACAGAGAGAGGGAAGAGCAAGAGATAAATGATTCTGAAGAGAAGAGAGATTTGTTGGAAGAAGATGAGGAGGAAGAGGTACATGTAGAACAAATCCATGTGCAAAATAATGAAAGTTAAGTGTTGCAATTGCTGCTGGATACTGTATGGATACACTAACACAGCTTTTTTTGTTGTTCTTAGGTTAAAAGCCAGGGAGGAGAGAATGAAGAAGAAGAGGGAGAGGAGGAAGAGGGCGAGCACGAAGAAGGGGAAGATGATGGTGACAGCATTAATGGCGACGACTCGTAGGTTGTTTTAAACCCCACGGATAGGAGACACTCACTCAAAATTCAGCCCTTTCAGTTCTTTTGAAAGGTTGAAGCCAGTCTTTAAAAGATTTGTCTGTTATGATGTAGATGCGTGCACTCCTATAATAACTGACACTACGGTTACAGCAGTTTCACTGATGTCAGTTTATTTTTATTGTTAGCATGACAGCTTTTCAGGCTTTTGAAGTGTCCTTCCATTTTGATGAACACACATCTGTTTTCAAACAACAGAAACAATTACATTGTCCAGTTATTCTTAATTGTTCTGACTTGAACCTGAGAGGTTTTTTATTTTTCACTAGCAGAATATGTCCAGTATGTATTCTCAGAGTGAAACTGGCCTGATCTCCCTGTGTGTCTTATGGGATTTTTGTTTTCTTCTGTGAGCAAAGATAAAATTTGTATTTTAAAAGGGGAAACTAGAGTGGCTCCTCTATTACAGAGAGCCAATGAGGCTTCCAGGAAACATCTATGTTTGTATTTACCTGTCTTTTTTATATTACCCTGTTTCAGAACAATTCTACAGGAAAATTTCAATAAAATATTAAATTAAATTTTTGTTGTCTTTAGTTTTGCAAACATAACACTCATGCAGGCTTGATAACACTGGCAAGTATTTAAGCATGAGACAATATCAATGGTTTTTTTTTTGTTTTTGTTTTGTTTTTACACAGTAGCAAGGACAGTTTTTTAGTGAGCTTTAGCTTAGCTTTTTTGATTCATACCACCATTAACATGAATTTTATGTGAAATTTTACTCAACAATCTCAATTTCCTTGTGTGTGTTGTTTATTCTTAGTAAATAAGATATAGTTCACTTAAACAGGAACAATTCAATTCCATAAAATAATTTTCACATTGCATCCTGCACTGGATATGGGTTACAAGATATTCACAAGGGGAAAATCAGAAAACCACAGAAACTGGTGTAACTTGCAGGATCATCAAATACCCAAGTGTTCTGCCAAAGTTGTGTAGAGATTTGATCACCAATCTCCAGTGTGAGAACAACACCATTGCTAGCATTACCATGGAAGGTAGGCTTCCCAGCATACAGAGAGCACTGGGTTTTACCATTCTTCAAAAGACTGACTGCCATTGTGCGCCCACCATGAGAATGACCGTAAAATCTGAAGTAATAGGCTCCTTTCACTGGTGCTGTGAAGACACCTGAACACAGTATCCACAGAAAATGTCATCATGTGAACAGGATTCTGCATTTGTGATGATATTCTCTTTAGAGAACTTACCAGTATTTGAGTCATAGGCACCTCCAATATTACTAAATACTTTTTTGTAGACCAGAGTTTTTGAAGTACTAATGGGCCCAGTGTGTCCTCATCCAGATTCCAGAAGTCCAGCAGAAAGGTAACCTTTTTGCCTGTGAATAAACAAATAGACTGATATGAAATGTATAATAAAATAAAATGTCAATTTAAATGTCAACAAAGTGTGCCTTTTACTTGCCTTCGTTCTCTTTCTGGAAAGATTCAAGCTTATTTTTCAATGCTGTTTGAATACACAGAGATATAATGTAATTGTGTTGCTAAACAATTATTTTAAACTGATGTTTAAGTTGTGATTTCTTTAAAATAAATACATTTTAGTTTTTTTATGATGTTCAAAAAAATGCAAGCAGTGTTCCAACTTACCTTCATTCTCACTCAATACTTTGGCCAGTGTTTCTTCTAATTTTTGTATGCTTCAGTTTCTGAAGCTCAGCAATAATGTTCACATTTGGTGAAAATAAATCATCTGCAAGTGAACTTCCAGGACAGAGCAGCAGTACCATTTTTTAGGTACACAAATTACTCCTGTAATTATTCCACAATTCAGCTTGGAATTGCAAACGCTGTTACAAATGCTTTAAAACTTTGCATTAGGGTTGCACAAGATTGCAAATTTGTACTTTAGACTATGTGAGGGTTTTGTTTATTTTAGTAATCTATTAGGACAAGTCAGAAGTGCACTAAAATTACATTTTCAGCATAATAAATGTATCAATGGATTATTAACTACATCTGTTGAATCTGACCTATATAATAAGCACATTGACATACAATTGGACAGAAGACTCTCTGTAATCTGTTCTGGCTCAAGGCATGAAGTAAATTTTTTGATTACAATTTTTCTAGCAGTACAAGTAATCTATCTTTAAATACTCTATATAAGTTAAAGAATGAATATATGTATAAAAAAAAATTGAGCAATATCAGCGATGTTTCTGGTGCCAAAGAAAATATTTAAAGATAAGTTAGTGAAATCCCCAAATGAGGTCATCCAGACTGAGAACACGCCCAGATTGTTTTAGGACAGATTTTTTTTTAGTTAAGTTTTTTTATTCTTTCATTCGTGTCACCAATAATGTGATTTTGATGTGAAATATACTTTATATATGTGACTTATATATGAGATTTATATAATCTGAAAGCTGAATAAATAAGCTTTCTGATGATGTATAATTTGCTAGGATCGGACAATATTTGGCAAATATAATTATTTGAAAATCTGGAATCTGAGGGTGCAAAAAAATCTAAATATTGAGAAAATCGCCTTTTAAAGTTGTCCAAATGAAGTTCAATGTATATTACTTATCAAATATTAAGTTGTGATGCATTTACGGTAGGAAATTTACAAAGTATCTTAATGGAAGATGATCTTTACTTAATATCCTAATGATTTTTGGCATAAAAGAAAAATCAATATGTTTGACCCATACAATGTATTTTTGGCTATTGCTACAAATATACACCAGTGACTTATGACTGGTTTTGTGGTCCAGGATCACATATGATTACTAGGGCTGTGAAACTTTGGGTAAACAGCAAGTCAGCTTGATTTACACTGCAGCCTTTCTGAAGTCAAGAGAATGAGGGCAAAAAACAAAAAAAAAAACAAAAAAAAAAAACAAAACAAAAAACAAAACACTTTTGTCCACTGTTAGAGGTTAGTTTAATGATGCTATGGCATGACATATAGCAATATAGAAATTCACCCTAGTGAAATGTAATATATTTAAAATACATTTATTTCAAACTAGGTATAATTCAAATGTATTAACATATGTACTGATATGCTATATCACTGAAGACTTATTGATATATGAATTATTATTAAACTTTATTTAGAGTACTACATGTGCACAATGCACATTTCTTAATATTAAGCTTAAAATGTGTTTTATGTCACTATTGCTGAGGTTTTATGAGCTTTGAGATATTTGAAGTGTACCTGAAATATACTTGCTATAGTTCCACTTTAGCACAATCAGATATTCAGTTCATCTTTAGTTGGACTTCAGCACTATACTTCCAATCTAGCACACTTTATACCAGTTTAGTATAGGCTATTTAAAGTACAACTGCAAGGTATTTTTATTAAGAACATACAATTTATTTGCAGTATACTTGGCATGAAATCTTTCTTTTTTTCAGATAGGCCTACATTTTAGTATAGCCTATTTATTTCTCACTAGGGTAACATATGTAAGCCAAGTTAAAAAAAGTAGGCTATGGTGTTAAATATTTTGTAGTATACTGTGAATGTATAATGTATGTTCAGAATCCCTCAACTTTATGCAAATGAAGAGCGACTTTCAGGAACGACAGCCAATAGGAAGGAAGACAGTAGAGTTTGTGTGGTCGTTCTCCTCTCAGCCCTAATAGAAAAAAATTAAGCTCTGCTTCTCATTCATTTTTGTTTGTATGTACGTATATAATTTATATTTCTATTATATTTAGTCTTCTGCCTCCAGAATGTTTGTTTTTAGCGGCACGAAACCTGATTCGCTGTCAAGGCAACTAGTAGTGAGAACGCCCACTAGCAACCTCATCGCCAGCCACAAAAGTCGCTGTATGGACACAGCTGAGAGATGCACCAGAGATGGATGCTGTTAAACCACCGGAATCTTTTGAAATGTTTTAGGACTGGTGAAAAGAGTGCATTACATCAATAGACATAGATATGCTCAGATCAAAAAGGAATGCCTTGGACTCGTTTTTGGATTTGAGAAATTTCACGACTATGTCTGGCTTACCATCATTCACAGCAAAAACAGACCATAAGCCTTTAATTGCGATCATCAGAAAAAAACTGAATGAGATGTCTCCACGCATTCAACGTCTAATGAGACTGTAAGGGTATGACTTCAAATTAGTCTACACACTCCATGCTACAATTCAAGAGAATTTCAGGATTTTGCTGCTCATAATGATTTTAAACATGTGACTCCAAGTCCCCATCATGCTCAGTCTAACAGAAAAGCAGGAAGTGCATATTGTGAAGCAATTGCTTAAGAAAGCACCAGAAGGCAAGTCAGATTCAGAGCTCTTAATGAATCGTAAGATAAGAACGACGCTTCCCTTCAGAATTAACACAAAACATGATGATGAGTAGTGCAGCAGCTGTAAGGCAGAAACAGAAAGCTCTCCAAAAGAGACAAAAGACAAACTGTGATAAACAAACAAATATACTGAAAGTGTTGTCAAAGAATGACATTGTGAGAGTGGAAGATGCAAACTGCTGGGACAAGAAAGCTATTGTTATGGAGGAAGTAAATCCAAGATGTGTTGCCAGAACAGAGAATGGGCAAATTCACCAAGCATGCAGTCTTCGTCCTCATTTTCCATTCCCCTGGATAATGGTCGGTCTGCAGAAACCAATGACTCTCCAATACTAAGAAGATCATCGCATATCATAAAGAAACCTGATCGACTTCATTTGTAAATGCAGGGCCGTCACTAGTGGGGTGAAATGTGGTGACTTATAGGGGCCCATGTTGGAGGATGGACCCCCGGCGATCTCAAATGACTGGCTGAGGTCAGCCGAAAAAAGACGCACAGGGCAGTTGACTGGTCACTGCTGCGCGTCGTCATGAAAGCTTATCACTTGCATGTGTTTTAAGCCTTACCAGATTTAACATTCAAAACAGTTTAAAGCATTCAAACACAAGACGCGGAAAAACTCAACAGAGTACTCTCACACGCCGTGTTTGATGCGCAATGAGAGCCGCGTCTCACGAACAGCCCGCAAACACCGAAACGATCTCTCCTTACAAATACAAATCGCCAGTTTAAACATGCAAACACAAAAAGATGTGAAAGGCGGCTCACAGGACGCACGCAGAGAGACGCATCTCAAAGCGCTTGAGCATCGAATTTGCCTCCTCTTGCTCTTGAACTGACTTTTTTTTAAGTTTGGTTGAAACCGAAATAAACTAAACATACATACATACACAGATACATACAAAATGATGTCGAAATACCTGTCTTGGAGACTATCCTCTGAAAAATTGTTTTAAGTGAAAGTAAACGGCTGAGAAAGAAATTGCATAGGCTATCACATTGGATGCATTGTCTCTTAAAGTGACCGCGCCTAATTTACTAGCTGCTGTAGGTGTCCTTAATGTTGATCCAAGAAAATTAATGAAAGAAAATTAATGACTGCTCTTGACTGAATTACTTTGTAGTTTTAACAAGAATTAATCTATATTTAATTTATACAGTAAAGACTTTGCAGTGCAGTTTCTGGACACCTACAAACTTAAACGTAATCATTGTGTAAATAGCACAAATAAATAAATAAAATAAACATACAAATTAAAACATTTCAAACAGGGCTCACGGGTACAACCTGCACCGAGGCCCCGCGAACCCCAGCTACAACCCTTAATAAATGACTATGCCAAGTTACATTTGAAAAGTAGTAAACAAAGGCTTTATTTTTGTTTTTTGTTTTAAATGGCTGTTTAGTGACAATTTGATAGATTGTGTTATATTGCCTCTGTTGTTTTTACACTACAGTTTATATTTCATTTTGAAGAAAATGGGATAGTCAAGTCAAGTTTATTTATACAGCGCTTTTAACAATACAAGTTGAGGCTTTCATTGGGGATCTTTCTCTGGGGCTTATCTAGTTGAAGTGGTCTAAAATGTAGAATTAGCCCTAGTTGATGTTCCTGTTATTGTCCTCTAGATGACAGTAGCACTAAATATAGTAAAAGGTTACAACAATGAATTGATAGAGAAGCCTAAGCTTGTGTTGAATGTGAGTACTTATAGAAATATAGAAATATGTGAGTAGAAATATAGAGGCTACAAGCCAGTTTGTACACTTACTTTTCATAGTGTTTATTCAACGAACACCACCATGAGTTTTACAATGGGTATTCTATATTCTTTGCCAAGAACTGTTCGAACTCCTAACTGACAAAATTAAAATCTAAACTTCCAGAATCACTTGAGAATCAATTAAGCTGCTGTTCTATGTATTTCTGACATGGTGACATCAATTAGCCTTCTAAAAACTGTCTGCCTTTTGAGAGAAACATTGGCCCCAAAATGGGTACACTGTATGTTCAGTTTGAACTGAATCCTTATTTCTAATATTTGACATGCAGATTAGCCTACATTCTGGATGCTGCTGTGAAACATCACCAAGTATATTTTTGTTGATGAGGTTTCAATCTGGCAAAAACTGGACCCTGTGGATGTAAGCTTATTGACCAAAGGGCAAGTGCCTGGACAACAGAAACATCTCAGTGTGCATGGCTGTATGTGAAGATGGTTAGAGTTAGTGTGTACCTCTCTTGTGAAAAATAGTACTAATGCAAAAAAACAACAACTGTAATTTTACATTCAGAAAACAATAAAACAAACTAATTAAGCAATTCTTCCATAGCACTAGCAAAAGTATTCCTAAATTGTCTCATTTTGAAAAATTATAATAAGATTTAAAGTCTGACACCTCTGTAGGTGTTCAGCTACATCTAATTGTTTTGAAAGTTTCAGTTTTTAGATTTAGCATATATTTCAGTATGATAGTACTGTAGAAGTGTAGCAAAGTCTTCTATTCACTTTTGTACTTTGTTAGTTTGCATACAGTTTTAAAGATGCAAATGTGCAGACTGGCCTGTAGGTAGAGCTGTGGTGGTGTTTGTGTCCAAGTGTGACAAACAATTCATGTAATTTGAAAGATACTCATTACATGCATTTTATGCCAAAGCAATAATAAATGAGTTCAGCACACATTCATTGCCATTGTGTCATTTTTGAAAAGAAAAAAAAAAGACCTATTAAGAAATGTAAACCTAGTGAGAAATTAATTACCTAAGTCTTGAGAAATGTAGTGATAGTGTGAAAAACTGTAGATATCAGATATTTCAACATGCGTTGTTTGCGCAATCAGACCACAAATATGAAGCTGCACCTATCTCTTTGGACGTGCAGAGAGTATTCGACCATGTAATGTCAATTTTGGTTTGATTTGTTTGATATTGTCTCAAATGTTTTTTAGGCGAGAATGTAGTTGTTTAGACCTCAAATATGACATATGCCAGTATGGGGGCTCATCATGTTCCTGTGGTCTTGCGGCGATGGCCATCTAGGTGACAATGTCTTCACTGGGGATGTGTCTCTGGGGCTCATCTAGTTGACGTGGTCTCCGCTGACATTCAGGGCTACAGAGGTCGTCTCTGGGTGCTGATCCACCATCTGTGCTGGATACAAACTGCATCTGGTGGCAACGGTGACCTTGGAATAAGAATGAAACAGACTAATATTAGCGTAGATGCCATTCTTTATACAATGTTACGAGTACATCATGGGAAGTGTTCCCGGTTTCAGTTGTAACCCCATCTGTTGGTTTCTTATTATTATTCCTCCACAATGGGATTCAGTGGCAGCGCTATGAACTGTAAGTAGGAAAATGATGAAACACGCTTGTAGTGATGGTCATGAATAGTGATCTGACCAAATTTGGGGTCTCTAGGACCAACACTATAGTGCCACCACCAGCTAAAAATGCACTTTTCAAGTGGTTATAACCAGGGTGCGATTTGTGAAAAAGCAGAAGGGGGGATTTTGAAAACTTTTTTTCTCTCTCCATAGGCGGAGGTTGACCCAACTCCAGTAAGACTGTAGCCTAATTAACCTAGTGTAATCTGTTACCAACAAACATTATAAACCCGTTTTTTTAGGCAAGTACCACATAATGAGTGTCATGTCATAAAATGTTTTTAATACGACAGAAACTGTGTCTAACATATTCACAATTTAATTAAAACATTGTTGGGCTTAAATCATTAGGCCTACTTACACTTTCATTTCCACTGTTATTCAAACAACAAATATATTATATAGAGAAAGCGAGCAAAGAGCATCAACAAAGCTTTTTGAAACTCTGAATAAGTTACCACTGACCATGATTTACTGTTTCGAAGCGTTCCAATCAGATCGCGTATTGCGAGAAGTGCGTATCGCAAATCATTTGATTCAGAACAGGAATTCAAAGCGTGTATCGTGAATTATTTGATTCAGAACAGGGATTCAAAGTGCGTATCACAAATAATTTGATTTAGAACAGGAATTCAAAGTGCATATCACAAATCATTTGATTTAGACCGGGTTTTTGGAGCGGGTTCGTGAGATGTTTTCATCCCCTCCTGGGTAGTCGCCATTTTGAAAAGTTTTTCCGATACAAAATATGTCCAATTCTTACGAAAATTGGATCAGATGAACTTTGGATTTTTGACTTGGAGCACTTCATAAACACTATAATCTGAGGGTCCATGCCAAAGTGGGAACAATGCCACCTACGGGGTCATGAGATACTAAAAATGGATTTTTTTGCTAATAAATTTTTAACAGTTAATGCCGTTCAGTAGAACAATGAATCTGAGACTGATATCAGCAGTCAGAAGGAGAGAACAATGTCAAATTTACCCTCCCTCCCATAGACACGGCATTAAAAACACCTAGTATTAGAGTTAACTAGTGTTTTTTGTAACTTGATGAAAATGTGATACCAAGTATGGTGTTATAAATGTACATGCATTTTTTTAAAAATCGAAATATGGAAAACTTTTGAGGATTTATGATAATGATGACTATTGAAACTTGTCATCACAGTCTTGTGTAAAAGGTCCATTATCAGTTTGTGTTTGTATAATATCAGCATGACTTGCTCAGCCTTGTAACAAAAAAGCAGAAATATACCATTTTGAAAGAACTTTGGTCTATGAAACTCAAACAAGTCCAGACTGTAGAGTCATGCTGTTGGCTGGGCAGATACCGTGTGTGTGTGGTCCTGGTTTTGAAATAGAATAAACAGTTTGTACAGTATAAAATCATTATGTCTATGGAAAGTGCCATAAAAGAGGAAACCCTAAACCTATCAATTTAGTTTTCTTAGTTATGTCTATTGAAAAGTTCTATCTTCCATTATATAACGAAGGGGTATCTCATGTTGGGCCTGTTCAAGCTCTTTCCATTTTGTATTGCATTCATCATAAAAACTACAGACTAAATGTCTTGGTTGTGCCAACGTATAGTACTCTTCTCTGTCACCCTAATCCTTAAGCGACTTATGTCAAGTTTTTTTTTTGACATATCTACAGTGGCATGCAGATATTTGGGCACCACTGGTCAAAATTTTTGTTACTGTGAATAGCAGTAAAAAGTAAGTAGAAAAAGAACTAAACTATTAAGGTAGAGATGAAGGACATGACGTGAGGCCAAGTATGGTGTCCCATACTCAGAATTTGTGCTCTGCATTTCTCCCATCCATGTGCACACATACAGCAGTGAGTAGTAAAAAATAATAGACACATTGTGAACACACACCTGGAGCAGTGGGCAGCCATTTTTTGGTTAATTTTGGTTCGGTGTCTTGTTCAGGCATCTCACCTCAGTCATGATATTGAGACCAAGACTCAAACCTGCAACCTTTGGGTTGACTGCCCCACAAAGCGGGAAAAATCCCATAGACTTTCATTGACAGAATGTTCAAATGACCCAAAACTATTCAAACTCCAATGTGAAAATGCACATTTAAACTCCCAGAATCCCTTGAGACTCAACCAAGCATCCCTTTAAAAACTTACATTTTCCAGGTGTTTTAAGCCACAGATATTTACAAATATTCACAAAATATTTAATGCCATTCTGGGACAAAATTTTTGCCAGGTCAGGATCTCACAGTCATCCAGGCCAATCCAAAAACCAACAGCTGTTGCAAACATAATTTACATTACTTTTAAGAAATGTTTGTGGCCTGAAGTGAAGTGGCCTGTTTTGCAGCTTCTTGGTCAGGTCAGCCTGCCATCATTGATTGAACAATGAATTGTGAATTATACCAGCAAATTCTAAAGGAAAATGTCAGGAAATCTGTTTAAGAACAGAATCTCAAAAGAGAATGTGGGTCATGCAACAAGACAACAACCCTTAGCAAACAAGTCATTCTACCAAAGAATGGTTAAAGAAGAACAAAGTTAATGTTTTGGAATGGCTGAGTTAAAGTCCAGACCTTATTCCAACTAAAATGTTGTAGAAGGACCCAAGCAAGCAGTTCATAGGAGGAAACCAACCAACATCAAGAGTTCAAGTGGGCTAAAACTTCAACATGTTATTGTGCATGACTGATCAGCATTTAGAATGTTCAAATTAACCAAGACTATCTGAACTCCAACTGACAAAATCTAAACTTCCAGAATCCCCTGAGAATCAATGGCTGCATCTGAAAGCTCTAAAATGCTGCCTTCGGAGGAAGCATTCCAAGGCAGGAAAGCATCAAGGCATGTCTCCAGAGGTACCTTCCAGTGATGCACGTTATGATTGTGCCGAGTTTGATGTGTTCCTGTGTCAACATATTTTGCTGACCCTGGAACAACTTTTTAATTTACAGTTTTTTACAATCGTCTTTGCACTAATAACAGAACCTTCATGTAATTTTTCAAAACTCTAGACACAAAACTTAAACAGTCTTATTTGTAACACAGACTGTCCAGTGTTCAAAACTTTGAATATTGTGTTCATATCTTTCAAGATGCCTTGCATTTACAGAAGCATTGTTTCAAAAAACTAATTTATTATGAAATATCATAGGAACATTACTTTAGATCACCCATACACAAGATACACATAGTTTCACTGTGTATTTGTTAGTACAATAATTAAATATAGTTGTACAAAATATGTGATTCAGGTTTCATTATATTACTGTAGACTAGAGAGAATAGTACAGACACAGTGGTATCACTGAAATACTGTAATGTGTAATTTACTGATTAAATCACAACATAGGTTTTCCAAAGGAAAAATTTTGATTCAAAAAAGAAGAAGAAGAAAAAAAAACTATACAATATACTGTAAACTGAACTGTTCCTCACTGCACTATGCATCCAGGTTTCCATCAACCCGGTCTTGTGGATTTGGCCACAGGTTCTCATCTACATCACAATGGATGTTTTCATTCGCTAAACATCTTGGAAAGAATCTTCCACTTCTGGCTCCATGTCCTTACTTTGTTGAGTAGGCTAATAGGATACAACTCATCTTACTTATATATGCATACAAATATGTGAACTCAATCAGCAGTAATGAATAGCCATTAACTCATTAAAACCACAAAAGCAATCACGTAAAAGTGACATCTTGCCTACAATAATGTTACATTTGAAAATGTGTTCTGTAAGAGAGGTGCATGAGACCATAGAAACCATATCTGATAAAGAATGAAATATGACATCCATAGATAATGTAATCCGTCTGGGTCATATTCTGTGGTAATTGGTGTCAAATTATCTTTTCTGAAACGGTCATAATCTAAACATGGACTCAATTGATCATCAGTTTCCATAAAAGCTATGTTTCAAGAGTAATGCAACAGTTACTTATCATTTTAAGCAGTTGTATCAATTGATAGTTCGATCTTTGTAATGAAATAAATACACACTCAACTCAGATGTAATGTGTGAGTTGCATTTTGTAATAGTAATACGTTGATGTTAAGTTGTCTTTTTGAACTGGTGATTTTAGTTCAATGAACAAATGATCTTTAGCTTAGATGTATTGTATCCAAGCATTTGAAAAAAATGTTAAGTTGTTAAGTGTTTTGAAAAATTTGCATTTTGATCATTGGTTGTGAATTATGTGTCTAGAGTTTTGAAAAATGACATGAAGGTTCTGTTAATAGTGCAAAAATGATTGTAAAAAAACTGTAAAAATGTAGTCTTGACCACATTCCTACACCTAAACCTAACATTAGCCATGAGTAATCCCTAAAATCAGAGGAAATGATAGATGAATGAACCAAAATGGATGCACTGTATGTTCAGCTTTAACTCAAATCTTATTTCTGATTTCTGGCATGCAAGTTACATTCTGGATG
This sequence comes from Cirrhinus molitorella, assembly GCA_033026305.1. Classification (NCBI taxonomy): domain Eukaryota; kingdom Metazoa; phylum Chordata; class Actinopteri; order Cypriniformes; family Cyprinidae; genus Cirrhinus; species Cirrhinus molitorella. The sequence goes on along the minus strand of CM065124.1, from coordinate 14,055,063 downwards.
CTGCTGTGAATCATCATCAAGTATATTTTTGTTGATGAGATTTCAATCTGGTAAAAAACGGACACTGTGAATGTAAGCTCATTGACCAAAGGGCAAGTGCCTGAACAACATAGAAACATCTCTATGTGCATGGCTGTATGTGAAGAAAGTGTGGTAGGCCATAGACCTATTCTTGGACCATAAAACACTAAACACCTGATAGCTGATAGTCTGTCAGGATGAAGATGTCATCTGTGAACATTGCCATTCCCGTAGCAAGTTTCTTCATACCATAGATGAGGCTTGAAATGACAAAACTGATGAAAAAAGATTGTGTTGTGTTTCGCTGATAAATTCAGATATCATTACATGATATCCAATCTTTTGTTTTGAACAGTGGTTATGTAGAATAAAAACTAGACAACTAGAATGAATGCATGAAATCAAGTTTTGAAACAATGGCCAGCTGTTTGATAAGTGTGATAGCTTCAGAGTTTTGTACTTTTGTACCTCACTTGTGAAAAATAGTATTAATGCAAAAAAATGTCACATTCAGAAAGCAATAAAACAAAACATTGCAAACATCTCAAATTAAGCCATTCTTCTGCACTAGCAACATTATTCCTAAATTGTCATTTTGTATAAATGATAATAAAATTCCAAGTCTGACACCTCTGTAAGTGTTCAGCTACGCCTAATTGTTTAGAGAGTTTCATTTTTTAGATTCAGTAAATATTTCAGTATGATTCTGAAATACTGTAGAAGTGTAGCAAAGTTCTGTCTTCTATTCACTTTTGTACTTTGTTAGTTTGCATGCAGTTTCAAAGAGTATGCAAATGTGTGTATCAATCAATCAATCAATCAATTAGGATTTTGTAAAAAGCTTAATGTTACAGCTGCACCTATAAAAACAAAAAGCTCTGAGTGATTTGGATATGTTTTTTGATATTATTCAAGAAAGGTTTTATACCCTAAAGCTGGTTTATAATGTTGAGAAAACAAAATTTATGTTGTTATGACATTCTAAATCTATGTCAGATAGTTTGACTGCCCTCCGGACATTGCAAGGAAATCTGATTAGTTTAGTGTCAGAGTATAAATATTTGGGCATTTTAATCAATAACATTACATTTTGGCTCACTTATTAATTTTTTAAACAAAAACTAAGGAAAAATGTAGGGTTTTATTTTAGAAATAAGTTTGTATCTCATTTAATGCATGGAAGAAACCTGTGTCTGCGAAGTTCTTGCCAATTCTTGACAATGGGATGTAGTGTACCAACATGCACCATCTTATCTTCTTTCCTCTTTAGATGCTGTGTATCAAGGTTTTATAAGGTTTATCCCTGATTATAAACAATTAACACATTATTGTACATTTATACTGTAGAGCTTATTGGTCCTCTCTTGCGGTTTGATAAAAAACAAAAAAACAAAAAAAAGCATAATGATATATCCGGCAATTTTGTTTTTGGTTTTTACCACAATATCCCTGCTGCACATAATTTTTTGCTTGGTTGGAACAGCAGCTATGCTTTTTCCAGGGGTGTCACCAGGGCCAGAGTGAGCCACTTTTTCAGCCCGGGAGTTTCATGCCCAAACCGGCCCACTTTTTCCATGGAGAAGGAATTTGAATAAATTAAATAGCAGCAAGCTCTTACAATGGCATTTGTTAAGTTAACGGAAAACACTTCACTTTAACAATATGTTTAATTTAAATTTAAATCAAATAAAGATAATATGATAAAGTAAAAAATATATATATATATGATAAAGATGAAAATGATGATACCTTTGTACAGGAGCAATAAGTTAAACTAAATTAAAATAATTTGAAATTATTCTGCCATTCCAGAATCTCCCAAAGAAATTTTTGGTATCATGTTTCCAGATGCTGGCAGCATTTCTCACAGCAAACATCAATGGCAGACAAGCAAAACTACTTTACAAATACTATTGTTGGGTGTAGTTTTAAGAGTAAGCGAGAATGTAGGAAATTTGCTGAGATGTTTTTTGGAGATGTGAGCTCCAGAGCGTTAGCAGCATTCAGCCCTCATAAATCTGCAGAGAGCAGCCTCACCTCAGCCAGTTCTTCTGGAATTTGATGCTGGATCTGATGTCTCTATAATTTGTTTTGAGTATATAAAATGGGCAATCTGCGGCCTTATTAATCTATTATTTGTTCCAGGGCAAATCAATTTGACTAAGGGCAAAGTTGTTTTAGAACTTCATTTTATTATTTACCTTACATCCCATACTAACTAGAGTATAATTGGAAAACAGATAATAGTGGGAGAAGAGACTTTTATTTTCTTCAAACTGTCTTCTGTTTAGTGTTGTTGTCTGGGCAGATATTGTTTGTGTAATATCAGCATGACATTGTCTCAGATTAAGTTTTTGAGGTGTTTTGCTGTTGGATGTAATGAACATAGCAGTCGTCATTTATTCCCGACATCTGAGTTGCTGAAGAATAATGGGCCCAGTGTTTCCTATTCCAAATTCCAGAAGTGCAACCTTTTTGGCTGTGAATTAACAAATAGACCAGTATGAAATGTATAATAAAATAAACTATGTAATTTAAAACATTTAAATGTCAACAAAGTGTGCCTTTTAAACACTGCCTTAAAGCTGTTTAAATACAGAAAGATATTATAATGTCACAGTGTTGCTAAACAATGATTTTTAAACTGATGTGTAAGTTGCAATTATTTTTTAAATAAATAAATTGTGGTTCTTCCACAAAGAATGCAACCACTGTTCCACTTTGCCTTAATTCTCACTGAGTACTTTGGCCAGCATTTCTTCAAATTTGTATAATCTAAATATTTTGCAAGTGAACTCCCAGCATAGAACAGCAGTACCATTTGTAACACCACCATCGTCTGTTTTTTTTTTTCTCAGGTATTCCACAATTCAGCTTGGAATTGCAAACGCTGTTAAAAATGGTTTGAAACCTTGTATTAAGTTTGTAAACATCTGTACTTTAGACTGTGTGAGGTTTTTTTTTTTTTTTTTTTTAGTAATCCATTAGGACAGGTCAGATGTTGAATGCACTGAATGTACATTTTCAGAATAATAAATGCATTAATGAATTATTAACTACAAACGTAATAACTAATATTGTCGAATCTAAATTATAAGTACATTAAAATTATTAAAATTGGACAGAAGACTCTACATAGACTGTTCTGACTCGAAGTCACCAATAATTTCCCTGGGACACTTTGTTATAAAAATAGAAGTTAATTTATTGATTACAATTAGTTTTTCTAGCAGTACAAGTAATCTACAGTGCATCCGGAAAGTATTCACAGCACTTCACTTTTTCCACATTTTGTTATATGTTACAGTCTTATTCCAAAATGGATTGAATTCATTATTATGCTCAAAATTCTATAATGACAAGTTTGTCTGAAATCTTTGCAAATGTATTAAAAACAAACAAACAACTTTGATCAACTTTGATAAATGCACCTTTGGCACCAATTACAGCCCTCTTTTTTTTTTCTTTTTGGAAACAGGATGCACCTGAGCTCAATTTTGAGTGTCATGGCAAAGGCTGTGAATACTTATGTACGTGTGATTTATTATTTTTTTTTAATACATTTGCAAAGATTTCAGACAAATCTCTTTCACATTGTCATTATGGGGTAATGTTTGTAGAATTTTGAGGAATATAATGAATTTAATTCATTTTGGAATAAGGCTGTGCAATAACAAAATGTAGAATAAGAGAAGCGCTGTGAATATTTTCCAAATGCACTGTATCTTCAAAAATTCTATATAAATTAAAGTACAACTATCAAAAAGTTTTTCAATCAAGGCAATTTCAGCAATGATTCTGGTGCCAGAGAATATCTTCAGGTGGTCACAAAGCATCATCTGATGTCACAGTTGAAGTTAGTAACCCCTCCAAATGAGGTCATTCAGACTGAGAAGGCCCATAAATTGATTTTAGGACAGACTGTTTTTTGTTCCGGTTTTAATTCTTTCATTCATATCACCAAAAACATTCATTTGACTTTGATTACTATTTTACCACGTCACTGCACACTATATGCTGTATCTGATTTTCCCTGTTTATTATTAACATTTTGCTTCTTTGTCATTGTCTGACTACATGGGGGTAGGAATGAAAGTGAAACATAATTCAGTGATGTATTTGGTTTATTTAATTAGATGTTCAGCATTTGATATGCTAGAAATGTGGAAAGTGCTACTCTTGTTCTTAGAAAATTCATGAGCTCCTAAAAAAAACGTCTTTATGCCTATTATTTACTAAGATGTAATTCACTTACACAGTTCATGCTTTCCAAGCCAGATAGCTAATAAAGATCCAGCCCCGGACACTGAATCCTGTCAGAAAAGAATAATTTTGTAATTTGGTAACAAAACAACTAGTCAGCAAAATTGCCTAATATCCAAGTTCTGTCTGTTACTTAAAACCGTATTAACAGTCTTCTGACAGCCAAGAAGATGACTGAGTAAAGCCAAAGAAGACCAGAAGCAGGATACAAAGTGATGCTGATAAAGAAGGATCAGAGTTTATTGAATAGCCTTAGTTGCGTTTCAATGCTCAGACTTTGTCTGCCAAATCCAAATCCAACAAGAAGTGCTATATCAAACTGCTTCACAACAATATCCCATAAACCTTGAATTTCTATAAACATTTCCACTTATCTCTTATTTATGAAGACAAACAGCCCTTGAAATACAGTCATAAGACTAAACAACAATGGAAAAATAGTATAAGAAAACAATTAATGAATCAATTAAATGAGTATATAAATGATTATTATGATATATTATGATTAAACTGAATAATAAAATGATTAAATGTTAAATGATTATAAATGAATGAATGAATGAATGAATGAATATAAAAGAAAGAAAGTAAAACACAACACAAATGTATGGTTGCTCTCTTAAAGCAAAAGACACACAGTTTGCATTTGAGGATCCCTAGGTTATGGGTTATACAAAATTCACATGGGGAAAAGCAGAAAACCACCAAAACTGGTGTAACTATTTGGATCATCAAAAACCCAGGTGTTCTCCCAAAGTACTGTAGAAATTTGATCACCAATCTCCAGTGTGAGAACAACACCATTGCTGCCATTACCATTGGAGGTAGGCTTCCAAGCAAACACAGAGCACTGGGTTTTGCCATTCTTCAAGAGACTGATTGCCATTGTGGGTCCACCATGAGAATGACCGTAAAATCTGAAGTAATAGGCTCCTTTTATTGGTGCTTTGAAAATACCTGCAATGCACATGTACAAAGTAGTCACAGAAAATCATCATGTAAGCAAGATTTTGCATTTGTCATGATATTCTCTTGACAGAACTTACCAGTATTCGGGTCATAAGCATTTCCAATATTACTGAAGACTTTTTTGTAGACCAGAGTTTTTGAAGTACTAATGGGCCCAGTGTGTCCTGTTCCAGATTCCAGAAGTCCAGCAGAAAAGGCAACTTTTTTGGCTGTGAAAAAATAAATAGACTGGTATGAAATGTATAATAAAATAAAATATTTAAAACATTTAAATGTCAACAAAGTGTGCCTTTTACTAGCCTTCGTTGTCCTTTTGGAAAGACTGAAGCTTATTTACTGAACCTTGTACTGCGGTTCTCAAAGCCGTTGGAGCACACAAATATATGATATTGTCACAGTTGCTAAACAAGGGTTTTAAACCAGTGTCACAATTTGTGTAATATTGTTCAGAAATTGAAGTTTTTCCACAATGTTTAAAAAAATGCAATCACTGTTCCACCTTACCTTCATTGTCATTCAGAACTTTGGCCAGTGTTTGTTCTAATTTTTGTATCCTTTGATCCATTGTTTTCAGCTCATCTGGTGAACATGAAGCTTTTGCAAGTGAGCTCCCAACACAGAGCAGCAGTACCATTTGTAACACTGCCATCTTGAGTTATTTTTCAGGTACACAGATTACTCCTGTGATTATTCCACAATTCAGCCTTAAATTGCAAACACAATTACAAAGGCTTTGATACCTTTGATACAATAAGATTGTAAACATTTGTACTTTAGACTAATGTTGTGAGTTTTTTTTTTTTTTTTTTTTGTTAATTTCAGAAATCCATTAGGACAATTGAGATGTAGAATTGTGTGCACTAAAAGTACATTTTCAGCATAATAAATGCATTAATAGATTATCTACTTTAACTACAGTTAATCATAAAAATAAGCCACATCTTACCTAAATTATAAGCACATAAAATACTTACAAGTTCTGCAGATGGTCACAAATAATGATAATGTCACTGTCATTGTCACAGATATTTAAAGATAAGTTAGTGACCTCCCCAAATGAGCTCATCCATACTGGGGATGCCCCCTTTAAAATGCCTGTTTAATATGTTCTTCTGTACTTCCTGAACTCCTCTCCTCTTTAGCTGCTTTTCATCCATGGCAGAATTCTTCATGCATACTACTTATAAGTTTCTCTAGACCAGGGGTGCCCAATAGGTCGATCGCGATCTACCAGTCGATCGCAAAGACAGTGCTGGTAGAACGCACGTCATTGTAACATGTGCTTCTATTATAAATATAATTATAATTATTATTACATATAATCTCCTTTCAACTTTCAATCTCCTTTTAGTTTCTGTCTGACTTGCAGTTGCACTTTACGAATAAATTTTGACCAGGCGAGATTTTTGTTTATTCCGTCGCCAAGACAACTAGCCGCTTTAAGAGCTTCGGAGAACAGAGTTGCGTTCCGATTGACAGGGTCCCTACGCAGTGTTCACTGCTCCCTACTCCCTAAGCATGGTATATCCGTTGAAGTGGACTTCGCTGACAATAATCGCTCATTTGGAATGCCCTGCAACGTCATCAAACAAAATCAACGGCAGGCTCATGCAGGTTATGATATAAATAAATGTTGTAATTTATTTCGAATTTAAAAGACATGAAATACATATACAATAATTTATCCAATAAATATAATCAAATTGTGTATGTTTAGACGGTTAACAGACCGTGGTCTCATCTCGTGCACTTTCTTTCCCACGCAGCTTTTCCCATATTTAACTATCCTGTGGTAAATAAAGTAAAATTAAAAAAAAAAAGATACACTCTAAAAAAAAGATGGTTCTTTGAAGGTTCTTTACATGTAGTAACAGTTCTATTTAGAACCATAGCATCCTGAAGAACCCTTTTAATGCTGAAATGGTGGAGTTAGAGTTAGGGTTCTTTATTCCCGCCCTTTTGATTTTCAAATCTGTAACTGTCAAAGCACCTTATTAGTGAGTTTCTGGAGCTGAGAGATCCAACTACAGACTGTCAACACACTCTCAACAGGTAAATGATTTAATTCTTACTTTTAAATACAAAATTAAATTTAAAATTGTATTGGTTTCCAAACAAATATGTTCTTTTCTCTTCTTTTTAAATCACATGTAGCTTAAGTGTGAGCAGCTCTGACAATCCTCTTCACTACGTAAGTAACAGATCCATATTGTATCCATCAAATATTTTTTTTTTTATTTCTTATTTATGTTTTACTAACAGAAAAACAGTTGTCTCATTTCTGATCTTCTAAAGTTCAGTTATCCAACAGACTGCCAACACACTCTTATCAGGTAAATATTTGTTTCTTATAATGTCTATAATTTTTTACTTTTTAAATCGTTCCTGTTTTCCAATCATGTCTTTTTCTCTTTTCAGTGTAAGAGCACATGTAAGTGACCAGCCCTGTTCAGTTAAGGATGCTTTTTAAAGATACCTCTTCACCACTTAATAAGTAACAGTAATGTTTAATTTATGGTTCTTTTATTGTTTTTACAAAAACAAATGGAAGGAGACACACTGTAAATCTAAACTCAATTGTGTATTTCAGATGCTGTCACATCCTACAGCCTCGACATCTGCATAGAGAAACTGCCACTCAGTCACATCAAAACACATAATGATGAACTTACAGGCATCATAGAGGATTATGAAAATGCAGTATTTCACTGGAACCTGGTCTTCATTTCACTATTTTGATTCTAATTTTACTTCTTTAAGCATTTATGTTCAATGTGAAAGGCATCTATTAATGTTTTCTTGTTGCTATAGTGCTGTCATTTTTTGCTACCAATTCATGTCATTAAAAAATAAAAAGTACCTAACTGACACATGTTGTTGTTGTATATACACTACAAGATACTGAAATACCAGACAAAATAGTAAAAAGCAATAAAACAGTTAATTAATACATAGTATATTCAAATAATATTAATAATTACATAAATATACTAATATTATTGAAAATAAACTAGCATTGAAAAGGTTATTTAAAATAAAGTTTATATTTATAAAGTTCTATATAGCATTTTCAAAGTATGGTTCTTTATGGAACCCTTTAAAAAAGGGTTCTATTTAGCACCAAAAAGGGTTCTGCTATTGTTACAAGCCAAAGAACCCTTTTCTGGTACTATATAGAACCATTTTTCTTAAGAGTGTAGAGCCTCAGCTGTTTTTTGCTGGTTTTACATAGTTCCACCTATTCATAAAATATGCAAACGTAACATTCGTCGCCCTACCATTCAAAAATGCTCTGATTTGTATAATAACAACATTTATTGCAACCGCTCCATTGCAGAGCCTTTAAAAAAACTTTAACGGCTCTGCTCCATCGTTAGTTCTAGCTAGTGACGTGGTGCGCAATGACAGATTTTCCCTCTCCACTTCCTGTGAAGTGATGTATCGATGTTCCCTTATTCCCTATGCCATTCGCAGTGCCCTTCGAACTGAACATGTTCACTCCCTTGGAACTGGAATCTCACTTAAGATGGCGGAATACCCTGTGAAGTCCACTTCGCAGTCCACTTGTGGTCGAATGGAACGCACCTCAGGTTGCATGAAAGTGCTTAAGTAACTCGACTTAACAGTATCCCTGAGGGGAAAAAATCCGGTTGCGGTTGCTATAGTTGCTGCATGTCATAATAAACAGAACATAACGAAATGGAAACATAACCTAATAGAAACATTTGTAGCAACACTTAAGCAAACACTTAGATAATCAAGGGAAATACTTAATGACAGCCTTAAAGTTCCTTAAATTGACCCATGGGTTTTTTTTCTTGCTACCCAAGTTTCACTAAGGGTACCCTTAACCTTATAACTATGGAATTTCTTAGCTTAAGGGCTTTCAGGCAACCAGGCCCTGAGCGCAAAATTTTTAAGCTGAAGTGTATTTTTTTAAATTAAACTGTGTGTTATTAGCCCCTTTCGCACCGGAGGAACCTTTTCATAGTTCCTAGAACTATTTGCGGAAGTACCCGGATGTTCGCGTGTTAGCACCGCAGGAACTAGGAACGATTTTAGTTCTAGGAACTCCTTTTACGGAAACTAAATTAGCTCCTACTTCGGAGTAGGGTCTAAACCAGTTCTATAGGAACTATCAGTGACGTAAGTGTACGCTGATTGGTCGAACGCATGTGCGCAAACGCAGGCAACGTAACTTATACGTCTACATTATATTTCCATTATCACAAAACCCAGTATATACATTAAAAACACAGCTCCGATCACAATGTCCGCCATCCTTTCATTGTTTAGATTGTTGAATGCAGCGCTTAAATGACGTCTCTTCTGAGTTCCTGTTGGCGGTGCGAATGCAACCAGGAAAACGGCCCGGGGGAACCTAAAGTTCCCGAGGAACTACCCTGACCGGCTAGTTCCTAGAACTTAGTTCCTAGAAATTAGTTCCTAGAACTGTGCGGTGCGAAAGGGGCTTTTGTTGGTAGATCTGGTTCAGTTGATCCTTTTAAAAGTAGATCATCACATAAAAAAGTGCAGGCACCCCTGTTCTAGACTAATGTTCTCTTTCCTACTTTAAGTCTGTAGAGTGATACATGTAGAGCAGCCTCATCCTTATAAACTCTATTATTAATATTAAGCATAATTACTCTTATTTCTGGTGTAATGGGGTATTTCAGATAGTATCAAAACAATGTCTGTGTATTCTGTTGATGTACTTGTGTACTTCCCCTTTAAGAGTTAGTGACTCACTGTTTCAAACGTGTCTTTTCTTAGCGGAGTTGTGCTTTCATTTGTGATAGGCTAAATGTTTACTTATTCCTGCCATCTTGAGTATAATGCTAATGGATTGCTAATAGAATGCTAATTGGAGAAAGGAGAGGTTAGAAGACGATTAAAAAGAGAGGTCTGTTTCTCTGTAAATGTTTCTCTCGAAGACCTCGACTTGCATACGCGATCACACGCTCAGCACCTCCTTGTCGTTGGCTTAACACAGCCCCAAGACCATGCAGGCTCCCATCAGTTGTGAGCACGAAAGACTGACTGAAATCTGGGTATGCAAGGACTGGTGGAGACATTAAGCACTGCTTAAGTTGGTCAAATGCAGTTTGACACTCTGTTGTCCAGTTAAGAGGTTCAACGGTTTTCCCCTTCCCTTTACCAACCAGGGCATGAAGCGGCCTGGCTAACTGGGCAAAGCCAGGAACAAATCTCCTGTAATAACTCATGAATCCTAGAACTTGTCTCAACTTTTTGACATTTGTGGGTGCAGGCCAGGATTCCAATGCCTGAGTCTTCTCTCCGTCTACCTTTATTCCCTCTGAGGAAATTAAGTGACCCAAGAATTTCACTTCGGGCTTCAAAAGGAAACACTTGGTGGGTTTTAGTTTCAAACCATGCTGTCTTAGTCGGTTGAACACGATTTCCAATCTTTGAAAATGACTTTCGAAGTTTCTTGAAAAGATGATAACGTCATCAAGGTAGATGAGCAGTATGTCAAACGTTAGATCACCGAGCACCACCCCCATCAGGCGTTGAAAAGTCGCAGGAGCATTGCAAAGCCCGAAAGGCATCCTGGTCCATTCAAATAGTCCAAAGGGAGTGGTGACAGCTTTCTTTGCTCTATCCTCCTCACTCATCGCCACTTGGAAATACCCGGAAGTAAGATCAAGAGTGGAGAACAGCTGCGCATTCCCCAAAGCATCCAGCGATTCCTCCACGCAAGGGAGAGGATAAGCATCTTTGCAGGTCACTTTATTCAACCTTCTGTAGTCGCAGCAAAAGCGTACGCTACCATCCTTCTTAATCACAATCACAGCTGGGGATGCCCAAGGACTACAGCTTTCTCTGAGAATACCTTGAGACACTAAATCTTGAACATGTTTTTTCACTTCCTGAAACACCTGAGGTGGAATTCTGCGATGTCTTTGCTTAATGGGAGGAGCATCTCCTGTTGGAACACTATGCGTGACAGCAGTCGTATAACCAAAGTCAGTATCACTCTTTGAAAACACATCACTGTGCTTGACCAGTAGGTCTTGAAGTTTGCGACGTTGAGTTTCAGTGAGGTTCTCTAGATTAATGTGCACTGGAACTGGCAGCTGCTCCGTAGTGCTTGCTTCGACTTTCACTTGACATTGCTGCACAGCCTTAACATACAAAGCATCCTCTTTCTCCTCAAACTCGACAAGTTCTTTTGGCACAACTTCTTGTGGCTTGGACAGCACAGCGATCCTACATCGTGGTGGGAGCTTTACAGGCCTTTCACTCGAATTCAACACTCTGACAGGGACTTTACCGTCAGCAGTCTTAGCGAGCACATTAGCGATCAGAACACTCTTAGGTAAACTGACATTTGAGGAGGCCTCCACCAACACTTGACAACTCACTTTTGGTGGTATTCTACAGCAGCCTTCCAAAACACATTCACTGAATGGAGGTATAGTGATTGCTTGCTTCCCAGCAACTTTCACAAAGCCAATCTTCTCACCACAGCTCAATGCCTCTGTCTGCATCTTAAGGTTAGCCAATACTCGTTGGACCTTGGCTTCCTTGAAACCATAACTATACCTGTCCATCTTCTTCATGTCTTCTGTAGTCATGAATAGATCCTTAAGTTCACTCAACACATTCATCCCAATAATGCCAGGCAATCCTTTCAACTCTGTTGCACTGGATTCACTCTCTTTGATCACAAACACACACTTGCTATGCAGCGTCTTCCCCATACACTCTACGTCTGCCTCTAGACATCCAATGATGGGGATGTCTAGGCCATTTGCTGCTGTAAGACGGCTTGTGTGCCCTGGCTTACCACATGTATAGCAGATGTATCTTCCTTCACTGTCCTTTAAAGGTGCACTTTTTGTCTTGCTTTCCTTCGCAAAAGGTTTCACTTTTTCTTTGTTGTTAACCATCTGAAACAGTTCTTCTTGTCGGGCAGCTATCTGTTGAATAGCTTCATGAAGCGACTCTAATGTGAGAGGGGCTGAAGAGCTCTCTGTTACAGTGGTAGCATGAACGACACCATGTGAACGAGTACTGGTTTTCAGATTACTTGAAATTTGCACTTCCTCTTCCTCCGACCAAGTAATAGCTTCCTGCATAAGCTGGATGAATGTCAGGTCCCTCTCAGCTTTAACTCTCCTCTTCATTTCACGCCGAAGCGAATCATCTTTGAGGCCTAACACAAGCTGTTCCTTCAATACGCTATCAACATCAGGAACTCTGGATGGCTCTCGGCTCTGGATGATACTCAACTTCTCCTGCAAGACATAAGCATAAGAACGAATGGTTTCTCTAGGCATTTATTTACGGTCATAAAACTCTTTCAGCCTGCTGCCAGGAAGTTTGTCCCCATAAGTCTTGTCCAAAGCATCAAAAATCTCATCCACTGACCTCTCCTTTCCATTGAGCATGAACTTTACTGTCATCCTTGCCTCATCCTTTAAATACTGCTTAACAAATTCAATTCTGTCTTCTTCAGGAATTTTCATCACCTTGAAGGCGGACTTCATTGAACTTATCCATTCTTCTACACTCAACTCACCAGGTTTGGTACGACATCCACTGAACTCTGGAAGCTTACGATCTCTTGGAATGTAAACAGTAGATGGTGCTCTTTGTGCAGCAGCCTGCTGTTCAATAACAGTTTTAGAAAGGGAAAGCGCCTCTCTCTGTTCGGCTCTGGCTTGCTCTAACATTCCTGTCTGCTCACCAAACCGTCTTTGCATCTCTTCAAACTGTCTCTTTAACTCGTCCAGTTCAGCCATAGCGTCGACTCAGGAACCAAGAACTTGCACTAAATCAGGAACCAGGAGTTTATCCTGTTCGTGACGCCACTATGTGGCGGAGGGGTATTTGCCACCGCCTTGTGGGGGAATATATTGGGCTCTATCCTAAGGAAGACTGAGTGAGCAACAGGATCTTAGTCCCCCCACCCAATGCTTTTGGTCTCAGTATAACAGGTTGTTATATGTAGGTGTCTATCGTGTTGCTATATGTGGCTACAGATGAGGTGAGGTGGGCTCCAGGACTTGTTTTGTACGGTGGCGGCCTGAAGTGTGTGAGTGTGCAGGAAACTCAGAAAAACCCACCCTCCCCAGATCTAACAGGATAGCTGAGACGCCCCCACTCCTTAGGAAAAGAGACTCAACTTAACATACAAAGTTTCAGTTTTAACTAAACAAAAATATTTATTGCTCAGAAATTAGCCTTAAAAGACTAATTAAATGACTTCAGACTTCCTTTCTTTAGTTCCTTCACAAGAAAAGTGGAAGTATTTTAAATTCAAAGTCAATCAGTTCAAAATAGAGTGGAATATAGACTACAAAAACACAAAAAAATATAAACAAGAAAATATAAACAATCTGTGACTGTTTTTGTTAAACCTCAAACAACAATCAGTGATCCTCTGTTACCGCACTGAAAAGTTTCACATTCAGTCAATCAGTTTGAATCAAATCAGTTCACCTCAAAGTTTGAAGAGTTCACTCTGAAAATCCAGGAAAAATGATACTCAGTCCATTCACGAATCCGAGTGTTCGTATACTTGTAAAGGAACGTGTATGGATCACTTTGCAGGTAAATTCACATGTCACAGTTCCACTTACGAAACGTTCTTTAAATCACAGTTCAGTCTTTATACTCGTTGAAAAGAAAAGATTACTTGCTCACCAGCATTCAATGAAAAATGAAGAAAAGAACGTATATCACCACACTTGGGTCACAGACAGAGCGCTGAAAGGTGTCCGGATAGGCAGGGAAATGTTCCTGTACTCTATGATCCCCCAACGATTGCCCCCGTGATCCTGAAAAACCACAGCTTGATCCGACGAGGCCACAATCCTGTCCAACGGAGATCAGCCAATGTACACTAACAACTCACGATGCCCTCCAACGAATCAGCCAGCTCTCTCCCAAAAATACGCAACAGCATCCATTACGTTTTGTGTTCGTTTGAACTAGCAAAAACAAAAATCTGGACGCAAATCACATACACAAAAAAACACGAGAGTCTTCTGCTCCAGCGCAGACTAACGCGATAAACTTTTAACGCACGAGCACAACAAAACTTGTTGCGTCACTATTAATAACAGGCTCGTTATAACAAACAAAGGCTTAGAAGCAACGTCTCGCGGCTGTAAGGCACGTCAACAATCTAAATGTAACTCTTTATGGCGATAGAGAGTTCAGAAAGTCGGCACAATCTTTTTCCAGCTCACCGCGGCTCTTCTCCGTTTCTGTCTCCCTCCGCGCATTCGTAACACAAACGTCGGATCATTTAATCGGGCGCCCGTGTTAAATTTCAAAATAAAAGTCTGCTCATAATAAAACTGGTAGATCCCCTACAAATGGTAAGCCTAAAATAGAGTATCTAACGGCTGACTAAGTGAGTGTTTAAACTGACATATGTGTTGTGACTACTTTTGTTAATTTGGTTGGTGATTTATTCACCTTATTTTTAATGTGGCCATTTTCTGTAAACGTGCGACACTTCCGGTTCTTAGCCACTGAAGGGAAATAACAAAGAAAAATAAAGTGCAGTAAACGGTTTGCACTACAAACCAGTGTGTTCATAATTAAGGTAAAACAATAAAATAATATGGTAAGACATAAGACAAAAAAGGTAAAACGATTGGAGGAGAAAATGAGAAAATCGCCCTACTCTACCTTTTGAATTAGAGTTGGTACTTGACTACATGACTAATGCGTGAAGTCGTGGACATACATTGCAGAGCTAGTGCAAGACAAGCATTTGTGGTTAAAGAAATATATAAGTTGTATTTTTTGCTTTTAGAAAAGATAGAAAAGACCCTTATGTCCTGTCTGGGATCATGTAGGGCCTTATGTAGCTGCATTGAAACTGCAATTTGGACCTTTAACCCATTTGTCATCACCTTTACAATCATGTTTACAAAGACATGCATGAAGCTTAAATTTATTTTGTCATTCATGGTTATCTTGTGTTGGCTGTAGATTATATGCATTCTGCTGTACCATTTATATTAGAAAATCTGCTATTATTTTAATCTCCAATCTGTTATTTAGCAGTTCATTTTTTAATGCTTCGCTAACTAGCAGAAGACACTAACCGGTTTTAAATTCTATGACATTAAGTGATGTAATTTTAAGAAATGTAAAGCATTATGGCTCATTTATGTGTTAGAGCTGTTGAGGGGAGGGAATGTGGTATGTTACAAATGTATTGTAAGTGTCCCTTACTTCCCTACTTCTCTTCCCAACTCTACTGCTAATATTTACTTTCCACTTAATTGCAAGAAGTAAGCTTTTTTTTTTCTAATTCTGTTTGAGCTACTATAAACAAGATAAGAAACTATTTTTCCTATGTCAATTTAAACCATGTCTTTTGTTGTTTCCTGGTGGTTTGGGGCTACCAGTTAATGTGGATCAAACTTCCTGGATCATCATAAACCCTACCCATGTTTTCTGCCAAAGTCGTGTAGAAATTTGATCACCGGTCTCCAGTGTAAGAACAACACCATTGCTAGCATAACCACTGGAGGTAGGCTTCCAAGCATACACAGAGCAATGGGTTTTACCATTCGTCTCAAAAAGTGACTGCCATTGTGGTTCCACCATGAGAATGACATAAAACCTGAAGTAAGAGGCTCCTTTCATTGGTGCTGTGAATATACCTGCAATGCATATATACAAAGTAGCCACAAAAAGTATCATCATTGAAGAAGATTCTACATTTGTCTTTACAGAACTTACCAGTATATCGGGTCATAGGCACCTCCTATATTACTAAAGAGTTTTTTTGTAAATCAGAGTTTTCTGAATAGTGATAGGGCCCAGTGTTTCCTTGTCCAGATTGAAGAAGTCCAGCAGACAAGGCAACCTTATTGGCTGTAAATAAACAAATAGACTGGTGTGAAATATGTAATAAAATAAAATTATGCTAACAACAATCCCTCATTGTGCAATACATATGAAAAAATAGTTGTTAATGCTGATAGCTCAGTCAAACAAACATTTATATACCTTAAGGGCAGTCACTGAATTTGATGTAAGAAGAACAATTTGTATAACGCTATTGTGAGCAAATTGCCTTTAAAGTTGTCCATATGAAGTACTTAATAATGCATATTACTCATCAAATATTAAGTTTGGATATATTTATGGTACAGAAATTTCCAAAATACCTTAATGGATTCACTTAATATCCTAATGATTTTTGCCATAAAAGAAATATCTATAATTTTGACCCATTCAGTGCATTCTTGGCTATTGTAACAAATATGACCATGCTACTTATGACTGGTTTTGTGATTCAGTGTCACATTTTGTGTATTTTTAACTTAAAACTTGAGTGTAATAGTCTAGCTTTCCATTTTAACATTTCTAGATTGTATTTTTATGGACTAATATAATTAAAATAACATTTCCATAACCATACAAAATCATTGAGAATGTTTGTTAAAGGAATGTTGTTTTTGAAAACGTTTTTATAATCTTAGATTTTCGTTCTTAGATTAGACGTTCTTTATAACGTTCTTAGAACATTAATATAACAAGAGAATGAAACTTTCTAAAACGTTTTCAATAACGTTCTCATAACCAAACAATAACGTTAATAGAACGTTTAAAAAACTGGACGTTTTGAACGTTCTAAGAACATTCAAACATAACGTTTTTATAACTTTATGGGAACGTTAGAGAAACATTCTTAGAACGTTTTAATAGCGTTTTAAATAACGTTCTTAGAACATTAATATAACAAGAGAATGAAACTTTCTAAAAACGTTTTCAATAACGTTCTCATAACCAAACAATAACGTTAATAGAACGTTTAAAAAACTGGACGTTTTGAACGTTCTAAGAACATTCAAACATAACGTTTTTATAACTTTATGGGAACGTTAGAGAAACGTTCTTAGAACGAAAAATTGTTAGCTGGGAACGTCTCGCGGCTGTAAGGCACGTCAACAATCTAAATGTAACTCTTTATGGCGATAGAGAGTTCAGAAAGTCGGCACAATCTTTTTCCAGCTCACCGCGGCTCTTCTCCGTTTCTGTCTCCCTCCGCGCATTCGTGACACAAACGTCGGATCATTTAATGGCGGCGCCCGTGTCAAATTTCAAAATAAAAGTCTGCTCATAATAAAACTGGTAGATCCCCTACATTCCCCCCTGCTAAACCCTGCCATATCATCGGACCTCCTTTCAGCGTCTCAGTCCTGAAAAATAAAGCACAGAGAATAGCAGGTAAACATTTTTCACAAAAGAAAACATCAGTACAACCACGAAAACTTTCAACTAGTAAGACTGAAAAACCTTCACATAAAAAGAAACTTCCAAAGCCTTAGGATTTACGTAAGCTATTTCAAGACATAATCAGTCCTATACCTAGCAGGTAAAGTACCTCTATTTGAACGCTGTGAACGTCTAGGTTCAGGAATACTTTCATTTTCACTCTCTGCTTCCGAACCACCTGAATGTATAGATTCACGTACAGACTGATCTACTGAATCATCAGTTGACATTTCGTTGTCATGGTCCCTGATACCTGTGTCTGATTCATGCCCACTTTCCCTTCTACCTTGTGTGTCTGTCGGTGTAGCGGGTGCAAATGTAACAACAGGGACTGCAAATATATCTGGATTTTCTGAATCAGTGTGTGCCTGATCTAATTGGGCTCTAGATTCATGTCTAGGTGCACGAGGAGGTGGGGGTGACTGAAAAGTGCAATGTCTAAGTTGATCTCTGTGTACAACTTTGCATGGGCCCCCTTTCTCTGGGCGAATGGTGTAGACTGGAGTGTCTGCATGATTCTGTTTTACTACGATGTAGGGTAAAGGTTCCCAGTGATCTTGTATCTTCTTCCTTCCCCTATGTGAATGATTCCGTAACAGAACTCGGTCACCAGGTCTCATAAGCGCACGTGAGACCTGCGATCATAGGCTCTTTTTCTTCGTCTTGAAGCCTCCTGTGCTGCAGAGTTGGCTACTTCAACAGCGGTCTTCAATCTGTTATGATGGTTTCTCACCCAGTCATCGAGATTGTCAACTCCACTGTCCTCAAAGTCTCTCCCGTTCAGGATATCCATCGGCATTCGGGCATCCCTGCCGAACATTAAGTAGAATGGCGAATAGCCAGTTGAAGTGTGGACTCGGCTATTGTATGCCATGGTCAACTCGGGTAGATACTGTTTCCAGTTCTTCTTCTTTTCCGGGGGTAACGTTCTTAGCATGTCGTGCATGGTTCTATTAAATCTTTCACACTGGGAGTTACCCTGCGGGTGATACGGAGTCGTGCGGCTCTTTCCGATTCCATAGACTTTACACAGTTCTTTGATTACATGGGCTTCGAAACACCGACCTTGATCGGAATGTAACCGTGCAGGGCAGCCATAGTGGGCAAACCAATGCTGCACAAGGGCTTTTGCCGTGGTGTGGGCAGTCTGATTTCTGGTTGGCACTGATACAGTGAAACGAGTGAACATATCAGTTAAGACAAGGACGTTCTCGTATCCTCCCACAGATTCCTCCAAGACAGTGTAATCCATCGCGAGGACTTCCAGCGGTGCAGATACATTAGTGCACGTCATTGGGGATCGAATTTTAGGGAAAACATCCTTCGCGAGGGCACATCTTTTACATTCCTGGATCCAGTTTTGGACGTCTTTACTCATTGTCGGCCAGTAATAACTCCGTCTCATGCGCTCCAGTGTGCTTCTTTCTCCAAAATGGCCACAATGATCATGCTGACTTTCGTACACTTTGTAACGCAAGGGTTCTGGAACCACTAATTGACAAATTTCTTCTCCGTCGCGGGGATCGAAGATAGTACGGAACAACACTCCTTTGTTAAGCTTGAGTCGTACGAATTGTCTTGCAAGCTTTTTTAACTCAACATCCATGTTTCGCTGTTCAACTAGACTCAGATTCTTGTTAGATAGTACAGCGTGATAGATTGGAGCTATATGAGGGTCGATCTTCTGTTGCTCTTCTATATCACTTCAGCTATATCCAGGGACTTTCCTTGTCACAGACACCTGGACTGATGCTTGTATTCTCTGCTGCTCTTTGACTGCTGGCCATAAGCATGCACGCACTTCATCTGAGTTCATCTTAATGAAGTCTTTAGCAGAGTCCTCCTGCTCAGGTTCTTCGAGAGATGGAATTCTTGATAACACATCTGCATTTGTGTTTTGTCGCCCTGGCTTGTAATAGACTTCAAAATTAAACTCAGCCAATTGAGCAATCCACCGTTGTTCGACAGCTCCTAAGTTTGCAGTCGCTAAGTAGCGCAAAGGGTTGTGATCTGTAATCACGGAGAACTTGGAGTAGATCAAGTATTCTTTAAATTTTTCGGTTACAGCCCATTTTAGGGCAAGCAACTCTAGCTTGAAAGCACTGTCATTTTTGTTGTTCTTCTCTGACCCTCGAAGACCTCGACTTGCATACACGATCACACGCTCAGCACCTCCTTGTCGTTGGCTTAACACAGCCCCAAGACCATGCAGGCTCCCATCAGTTGTGAGCACGAAAGACTGACTGAAATCTGGGTATGCAAGGACTGGTGGAGACATTAAGCACTGCTTAAGTTGGTCAAATGCAGTTTGACACTCTGTTGTCCAGTTAAGAGGTTCAACGGTTTTCCCCTTCCCTTTACCAACCAGGGCATGAAGCGGCCTGGCTAACTGGGCAAAGCCAGGAACAAATCTCCTGTAATAACTCATGAATCCTAGAACTTGTCTCAACTCCTTGACATTTGTGGGTGCAGGCCAGGATTCCAATGCCTGAGTCTTCTCTCCGTCTACCTTTATTCCCTCTGAGGAAATTAAGTGACCCAAGAATTTCACTTCGGGCTTCAAAAGGAAACACTTGGTGGGTTTTAGTTTCAAACCATGCTGTCTTAGTCGGTTGAACACGATTTCCAATCTTTGAAAATGACTTTCGAAGTTTCTTGAAAAGATGATAACGTCATCAAGGTAGATGAGCAGTATGTCAAACGTTAGATCACCGAGCACCACCCCCATCAGGCGTTGAAAAGTCGCAGGAGCATTGCAAAGCCCGAAAGGCATCCTGGTCCATTCAAATAGTCCAAAGGGAGTGGTGACAGCTTTCTTTGCTCTATCCTCCTCACTCATCGCCACTTGGAAATACCCGGAAGTAAGATCAAGAGTGGAGAACAGCTGCGCATTCCCCAAAGCATCCAGCGATTCCTCCACGCAAGGGAGAGGATAAGCATCTTTGCAGGTCACTTTATTCAACCTTCTGTAGTCGCAGCAAAAGCGTACGCTACCATCCTTCTTAATCACAATCACAGCTGGGGATGCCCAAGGACTACAGCTTTCTCTGAGAATACCTTGAGACACTAAATCTTGAACATGTTTTTTCACTTCCTGAAACACCTGAGGTGGAATTCTGCGATGTCTTTGCTTAATGGGAGGAGCATCTCCTGTTGGAACACTATGCGTGACAGCAGTCGTATAACCAAAGTCAGTATCACTCTTTGAAAACACATCACTGTGCTTGACCAGTAGGTCTTGAAGTTTGCGACGTTGAGTTTCAGTGAGGTTCTCTAGATTAATGTGCACTGGAACTGGCAGCTGCTCCGTAGTGCTTGCTTCGACTTTCACTTGACATTGCTGCACAGCCTTAACATACAAAGCATCCTCTTTCTCCTCAAACTCGACAAGTTCTTTTGGCACAACTTCTTGTGGCTTGGACAGCACAGCGATCCTACATCGTGGTGGGAGCTTTACAGGCCTTTCACTCGAATTCAACACTCTGACAGGGACTTTACCGTCAGCAGTCTTAGCGAGCACATTAGCGATCAGAACACTCTTAGGTAAACTGACATTTGAGGAGGCCTCCACCAACACTTGACAACTCACTTTTGGTGGTATTCTACAGCAGCCTTCCAAAACACATTCACTGAATGGAGGTATAGTGATTGCTTGCTTCCCAGCAACTTTCACAAAGCCAATCTTCTCACCACAGCTCAATGCCTCTGTCTGCATCTTAAGGTTAGCCAATACTCGTTGGACCTTGGCTTCCTTGAAACCATAACTATACCTGTCCATCTTCTTCATGTCTTCTGTAGTCATGAATAGATCCTTAAGTTCACTCAACACATTCATCCCAATAATGCCAGGCAATCCTTTCAACTCTGTTGCACTGGATTCACTCTCTTTGATCACAAACACACACTTGCTATGCAGCGTCTTCCCCATACACTCTACGTCTGCCTCTAGACATCCAATGATGGGGATGTCTAGGCCATTTGCTGCTGTAAGACGGCTTGTGTGCCCTGGCTTACCACATGTATAGCAGATGTATCTTCCTTCACTGTCCTTTAAAGGTGCACTTTTTGTCTTGCTTTCCTTCGCAAAAGGTTTCACTTTTTCTTTGTTGTTAACCATCTGAAACAGTTCTTCTTGTCGGGCAGCTATCTGTTGAATAGCTTCATGAAGCGACTCTAATGTGAGAGGGGCTGAAGAGCTCTCTGTTACAGTGGTAGCATGAACGACACCATGTGAACGAGTACTGGTTTTCAGATTACTTGAAATTTGCACTTCCTCTTCCTCCGACCAAGTAATAGCTTCCTGCATAAGCTGGATGAATGTCAGGTCCCTCTCAGCTTTAACTCTCCTCTTCATTTCACGCCGAAGCGAATCATCTTTGAGGCCTAACACAAGCTGTTCCTTCAATACGCTATCAACATCAGGAACTCTGGATGGCTCTCGGCTCTGGATGATACTCAACTTCTCCTGCAAGACATAAGCATAAGAACGAATGGTTTCTCTAGGCATTTATTTACGGTCATAAAACTCTTTCAGCCTGCTGCCAGGAAGTTTGTCCCCATAAGTCTTGTCCAAAGCATCAAAAATCTCATCCACTGACCTCTCCTTTCCATTGAGCATGAACTTTACTGTCATCCTTGCCTCATCCTTTAAATACTGCTTAACAAATTCAATTCTGTCTTCTTCAGGAATTTTCATCACCTTGAAGGCGGACTTCATTGAACTTATCCATTCTTCTACACTCAACTCACCAGGTTTGGTACGACATCCACTGAACTCTGGAAGCTTACGATCTCTTGGAATGTAAACAGTAGATGGTGCTCTTTGTGCAGCAGCCTGCTGTTCAATAACAGTTTTAGAAAGGGAAAGCGCCTCTCTCTGTTCGGCTCTGGCTTGCTCTAACATTCCTGTCTGCTCACCAAACCGTCTTTGCATCTCTTCAAACTGTCTCTTTAACTCGTCCAGTTCAGCCATAGCGTCGACTCAGGAACCAAGAACTTGCACTAAATCAGGAACCAGGAGTTTATCCTGTTCGTGACGCCACTATGTGGCGGAGGGGTATTTGCCACCGCCTTGTGGGGGAATATATTGGGCTCTATCCTAAGGAAGACTGAGTGAGCAACAGGATCTTAGTCCCCCCACCCAATGCTTTTGGTCTCAGTATAACAGGTTGTTATATGTAGGTGTCTATCGTGTTGCTATATGTGGCTACAGATGAGGTGAGGTGGGCTCCAGGACTTGTTTTGTACGGTGGCGGCCTGAAGTGTGTGAGTGTGCAGGAAACTCAGAAAAACCCACCCTCCCCAGATCTAACAGGATAGCTGAGACGCCCCCACTCCTTAGGAAAAGAGACTCAACTTAACATACAAAGTTTCAGTTTTAACTAAACAAAAATATTTATTGCTCAGAAATTAGCCTTAAAAGACTAATTAAATGACTTCAGACTTCCTTTCTTTAGTTCCTTCACAAGAAAAGTGGAAGTATTTTAAATTCAAAGTCAATCAGTTCAAAATAGAGTGGAATATAGACTACAAAAACACAAAAAAATATAAACAAGAAAATATAAACAATCTGTGACTGTTTTTGTTAAACCTCAAACAACAATCAGTGATCCTCTGTTACCGCACTGAAAAGTTTCACATTCAGTCAATCAGTTTGAATCAAATCAGTTCACCTCAAAGTTTGAAGAGTTCACTCTGAAAATCCAGGAAAAATGATACTCAGTCCATTCACGAATCCGAGTGTTCGTATACTTGTAAAGGAACGTGTATGGATCACTTTGCAGGTAAATTCACATGTCACAGTTCCACTTACGAAACGTTCTTTAAATCACAGTTCAGTCTTTATACTCGTTGAAAAGAAAAGATTACTTGCTCACCAGCATTCAATGAAAAATGAAGAAAAGAACGTATATCACCACACTTGGGTCACAGACAGAGCGCTGAAAGGTGTCCGGATAGGCAGGGAAATGTTCCTGTACTCTATGATCCCCCAACGATTGCCCCCGTGATCCTGAAAAACCACAGCTTGATCCGACGAGGCCACAATCCTGTCCAACGGAGATCAGCCAATGTACACTAACAACTCACGATGCCCTCCAACGAATCAGCCAGCTCTCTCCCAAAAATACGCAACAGCATCCATTACGTTTTGTGTTCGTTTGAACTAGCAAAAACAAAAATCTGGACGCAAATCACATACACAAAAAAACACGGGAGTCTTCTGCTCCAGCGCAGACTAACGCGATAAACTTTTAACGCACGAGCACAACAAAACTTGTTGCGTCACTATTAATAACAGGCTCGTTATAACAAACAAAGGCTTAGAAGCAACGTCTCGCGGCTGTAAGGCACGTCAACAATCTAAATGTAACTCTTTATGGCGATAGAGAGTTCAGAAAGTCGGCACAATCTTTTTCCAGCTCACCGCGGCTCTTCTCCGTTTCTGTCTCCCTCCGCGCATTCGTAACACAAACGTCGGATCATTTAATCGGGCGCCCGTGTTAAATTTCAAAATAAAAGTCTGCTCATAATAAAACTGGTAGATCCCCTACAAATGGTAAGCCTAAAATAGAGTATCTAACGGCTGACTAAGTGAGTGTTTAAACTGACATATGTGTTGTGACTACTTTTGTTAATTTGGTTGGTGATTTATTCACCTTATTTTTAATGTGGCCATTTTCTGTAAACGTGCGACACTTCCGGTTCTTAGCCACTGAAGGGAAATAACAAAGAAAAATAAAGTGCAGTAAACGGTTTGCACTACAAACCAGTGTGTTCATAATTAAGGTAAAACAATAAAATAATATGGTAAGACATAAGACAAAAAAGGTAAAACGATTGGAGGAGAAAATGAGAAAATCGCCCTACTCTACCTTTTGAATTAGAGTTGGTACTTGACTACATGACTAATGCGTGAAGTCGTGGACATACATTGCAGAGCTAGTGCAAGACAAGCATTTGTGGTTAAAGAAATATATAAGTTGTATTTTTTGCTTTTAGAAAAGATAGAAAAGACCCTTATGTCCTGTCTGGGATCATGTAGGGCCTTATGTAGCTGCATTGAAACTGCAATTTGGACCTTTAACCCATTTGTCATCACCTTTACAATCATGTTTACAAAGACATGCATGAAGCTTAAATTTATTTTGTCATTCATGGTTATCTTGTGTTGGCTGTAGATTATATGCATTCTGCTGTACCATTTAAGCCCATTTATATAAAAATTTATATTAGAAAATCTGCTATTATTTTAATCTCCAATCTGTTATTTAGCAGTTCATTTTTTAATGCTTCGCTAACTAGCAGAAGACACTAACCGGTTTTAAATTCTATGACATTATGTGATGCAATTTTAAGAAATGTAAAGCATTATGGCTCATTTATGTGTTAGAGCTGTTGAGGGGAGGGAATGTGGTATGTTACAAATGTATTAAGTGTCCCTTACTTCCCTACTTCTCTTCCCAACTCTACTGCTAATATTTACTTTCCACTTAATTGCAAGAAGTAAGCTTTTTTTTTTCTAATTCTGTTTGAGCTACTATAAACAAGATAAGAAACTATTTTTCCTATGTCAATTTAAACCATGTCTTTTGTTGTTTCCTGGTGGTTTGGGGCTACCAGTTAATGTGGATCAAACTTCCTGGATCATCATAAACCCTACCCATGTTTTCTGCCAAAGTCGTGTAGAAATTTGATCACCGGTCTCCAGTGTAAGAACAACACCATTGCTAGCATAACCACTGGAGGTAGGCTTCCAAGCATACACAGAGCAATGGGTTTTACCATTCGTCTCGAAAGTGACTGCCATTGTGGTTCCACCATGAGAATGACATAAAACCTGAAGTAAGAGGCTCCTTTCATTGGTGCTGTGAATATACCTGCAATGCATATATACAAAGTAGCCACAAAAAGTATCATCATTGAAGAAGATTCTACATTTGTCTTTACAGAACTTACCAGTATATCGGGTCATAGGCACCTCCTATATTACTAAAGAGTTTTTTTGTAAATCAGAGTTTTCTGAATAGTGATAGGGCCCAGTGTTTCCTTGTCCAGATTGAAGAAGTCCAGCAGACAAGGCAACCTTATTGGCTGTAAATAAACAAATAGACTGGTGTGAAATATGTAATAAAATAAAATTATGCTAACAACAATCCCTCATTGTGCAATACATATGAAAAAATAGTTGTTAATGCTGATAGCTCAGTCAAACAAACATTTATATACCTTAAGGGCAGTCACTGAATTTGATGTAAGAAGAACAATTATATATTTTAAACCATAAAGAGCAAAGGATATATTTGGTATGGATGTTGTAATGCTTAAAGAGCATAGTGAATCACTAGTTAATCCTATTACTAAAATTATTAACTTTTCAGTTTCTCAGAGGATGCTCCCATGTGCTTGGAAGTCATCTGTTATTGTGCCTATATTCAAATAATTATAGACCAATTACTATTTTACCCATAGTAGCTAAAGTTGCAGAAAAATTGATGGCTGCACAAATTACTAATCATTTGAATACAGGTACTTTTGCTTTACATCCAATGCAGTTTGGCTTCAGAGCAAATTATTCAAACTGTTATTTTAAATCTGTTATTTTACTGAAAAGTTTAAGTCTCTTTTAGACAAAGGAGGGGTTGTTGGGGCAGTGTTTCTTGACCTCAGGAAGGCTTTTGATACTGTAAACCACAGAATTCTTATGTATAAATTAATAGGTTTTAATTTTTCTACAGATACTCTACCTTAAGAAGGATTGAATTATATTTGTCTGGACGCACACAGTATGTCTGCATACAGAATTATAAGTCAGCCCCCCTAACTATATTCACCAGTGTTCCACAGGGATCTATTCTTGTCCCTTTGCTCTTTATATATCAATGATCTTCCATCCGTCTGTCCTAACACTAACATCCAAATGTATGCAGATGACACTGTTATCTATATACACGGAAGCAGTGTGTCACAAGTTGCAAATGATCTTTTGCAAGATCATGTCACAGCTTGGTTAGAACAAAGCTGTTTACAGTTGAACATCTCTAAAACAGTGGGTATGTTTTTTTTTTTTTACCATAAATGAATAGTTAATGTGTAGTGCCAGATGTTTTTGTATTAGGAGAAAGATTACAAGTTGTATCTGAATATAAGTACCTCAGTGTTTTGATTGATTCCAGACTTTCATTCAAGGCTCAGGTTAAAAAGGTCTGTAACCGGGTCAAATTTAGTCTCTCAGATTTTAGATTTATTCGTGACTATATGTTGTCTGAAGCCGCTTTGATGTATGTGCACTCCATGATTATTTCTCAAATCACTTATTGTTTAACTACTTGGTCACAAGCTAACTACTTTGAAACAACTGGAGTCTTTGTATAAACAATTACTAAAAGCTCTTGATAAGAAATCAGTTTTATTATTACAATTTCATTATTGCTCAATACTAAAAAAATTTAATTTGCTAAACTGGGATAACCTGATAAAATATGTAGATTCTTGCTTAATATTTAAGACTATACATAGCCTAACTTCACCATTGAAAACAGTGAATATTAAAAGTACTGCTCACCAGTCTACAAGGGGTGGGGAAAGAGGGGATTGTATTATTCCTCTCAAAAGATGTAAATTTAGTCAGTCTGTACAGACACTCCAAAAAAGAATCTTCTGCAAGTGAACTCCCAATACAGCAGCACTACCAGTTTGTAACACCACCATCATCAGTTATTTACCAGGTAGCCTACTTAAATGAATCCAGTGATTATTCCACAATTCAGCTTCAAATTACAAATGCTGTTACAAAAGAGTGCAGTTAAAGTATTTTTTCAGCATAAATGCTATAATTGATCATTAACTATATTTATATATATTACATTAATCTAAAAATATAGGTAGAATAACGCCTGAGCTGTGATTGCCTGTGGCCTCCCTGCTGAAAAAACAGCTAAAACCAGCCTAAGATGATTGGTTTTATAGGTTTAAGCTGGAAGTAGCTGATTTTAGCTGGTCTCCCAGCCTGACCAACAACGGAAGTGGCCAAAGCTCCTCTAAAACCAGACTATTGACCAGCTAAGACCAGGCTGGATAACCAGCCAACTAACTTAGGCTGGTTTTAGCTGTTTTGTAGCTTGTGCTGTAACTACTAAAAAAGATGGTTCTTTAAAGGTTCTTTACATATAGTAACAGTTCTATTTAAAACAATATGATCCCTAGAACCTTTTTAATGCTGAAATCATTCTTTATTCCCGCCCTTTTGATGTTCAAATCTGTACCTGTCAAAGCACTTCATACTGATTTTCTGGAGATTCAACTACAGACTGTCAAAACACTTTTAACAGGTAAATGATTTCATTCTTATATTTAAATACAAAATTAACTTTAAAATTGTATCTGGTTTCCAAACAAACCTTTCTCTTCATTTTTGATCACATTTAAATGTGTGAGCAGCCTTGTTAAGCTGAGGATACTCGTCTTCTCGTAAATTGCATTGAATTTATAATCCATATTGGTTTTTTTTGTTTTTTTTGTTTTTTTGCTTTTAATTGCTTATTTATTTATTACTAACAAAGGCCACACTCTAAAAAAATATGGCTCATTACTAGACTTCAGCTAGCCAGCTACACAGACTGTCAACACACTCTCATCAGGTTAATTATTTATTTCTTATAATGTCTGTTTTGTAACTGGTTTCCAATCATGTCTTTTTCTCTTTTCAGTTGAAGAGAACATGTAATTGTGACCACCCTTGTTCAGTTAGGGATACTTCTCTCCTCTTCACCACTAAGTAAGTAACAAATAACATTTAATTAATGGTCCTTTTATTGTTTTTACTAAAACAAATGGAAGAAGATGCATTGTAAATCTAAACTCAGTTGTGTCAGATGCTGTCACATCCTACAGCTTAGCCATCTGCAGAGAGAGACTGCCACTTAATCACATCAAAATGCACATAATGATGAACTTACAGGCATCATAGAGGATTATGAAAATACATATTTCACTGGAACTTGGTCTTCATTTCACTATTTTCTATATAGCATTTTCAAACCATGGCTCGTTATGGTTCTTTGTTTAGCACCAAAAAGGGTTCTGCTATTGTTACAAGCTGAAGAACCCTTTTCTGGTACTGTATTTTTCTTAAGAGTGTACAGCACGTATTTACCAAATTTTAACATGGTATGGCATAAATATTTGTCACAGCTAAAATGTCTATAATGTTTTATAAAGATCAATAATAATACACAGGCAACAGGACATAAATCCAACAGTTGCTGTCTTAAACACACACACACACACACACACACACACACACACACACACACACACACACTGATTTATCATATCATATATTCTGTGATTTGCAGACAGTGCTCTTAGTTGGTATTTTATTGAGCTGTATTGACAGCATCTTCTGAATATGAATGAAAGACTGTACTTAATTTTCAGGAGAATTATCAAAATATTGATCTGCATTTTAATGGTTATTTAATTGATCAGGCTTTGCCAAAACCATGTCATAAATTACAGAGAGCTATCATGTGAAATACTCAAGAAGAGTATAATGACATGCTGAGTAAGAGCTCTGTTCCAGTCTTTAATTTGTATTATATTCTTTTTACCACTAGATGGTGCCATAATGGAAATTTTAATATGGATAAATTTGTTATCCATTTTAACCCATGTGGTTAAAAAACAAGATCTTAAATGTTATCACTGTGATATAATAACATGTATCCATTTTAATTTTCACATGGTTTACTTATCATATAGCATGCAAAGCCATTTTCATGCAACAGTAAAAAGCTGTGAATGTTTTGTACTTTAATAGGCCCTTTTCGCATTTCTGGCTTGTGAAAGTTGTCATAGTTGGGTAACCTTCTATAGTGGTGAATAGAAGTTAACAAATACATTTTTGTGTTCCCCTTTTCTCCAGCAGAGAAAATCACACAATGGTGTTTATAATAGTGTTTAGAGATTATATACAGGTCCTTCTCAAAAAATTAGCATATTGTGATAAAGTTCATTATTTTCTGTAATGTACTGATAAACATTAGACTTTCATATATTTTAGATTCATTACACACAACTGAAGTAGTTCAAGCCTTTTATTGTTTTAATATTGATGATTTTGGCATACAGCTCATGAAAACCCAAAATTCCTATCTCAAAAAATTAGCATATTTCATCCGACCAATAAAAGAAAAGTGTTTTTAATACAAAAAAAAGTCAACCTTCAAATAATTATGTTCAGTTATGCACTCAATACTTGGTCGGGAATCCTTTTGCAGAAATGACTGCTTCAATGCGGCGTGGCATGGAGGCAATCAGCCTGTGGCACTGCTGAGGTGTTATGGAGGCCCAGGATGCTTCGATAGCGGCCTTAAGCTCATCCAGAGTGTTGGGTCTTGCGTCTCTCAACTTTCTCTTCACAATATCCCACAGATTCTCTATGGGGTTCAGGTCAGGAGAGTTGGCAGGCCAATTGAGCACAGTAATACCATGGTCAGTAAACCATTTACCAGTGGTTTTGGCACTGTGAGCAGGTGCCAGGTCGTGCTGAAAAATGAAATCTTCATCTCCATAAAGCTTTTCAGCGGATGGAAGCATGAAGTGCTCCAAAATCTCCTGATAGCTAGCTGCATTGACCCTGCCCTTGATAAAACACAGTGGACCAACACCAGCAGCTGACATGGCACCCCAGACCATCACTGACTGTGGGTACTTGACACTGGACTTCAGGCATTTTGGCATTTCCCTCTCCCCAGTCTTCCTCCAGACTCTGGCACCTTGATTTCCGAATGACATGCAAAATTTGCTTTCATCCGAAAAAAGTACTTTGGACCACTGAGCAACAGTCCAGTGCTGCTTCTCTGTAGCCCAGGTCAGGCGCTTCTGCCGCTGTTTCTGGTTCAAAAGTGGCTTGACCTGGGGAATGCGGCACCTGTAGCCCATTTCCTGCACACGCCTGTACACGGTGGCTCTGGATGTTTCTACTCCAGACTCAGTCCACTGCTTCCACAGGTCCCCCAAGGTCTGGAATCGGTCCTTCTCCACAATCTTCCTCAGGGTCCGGTCACCTCTTCTCGTTGTGCAGAGTTTTCTGCCACACTTTTTCCTTCCCACAGACTTCCCACTGAGGAACACTTGAGGGTGTCAAGGATGGCCTTCTGGACAGCAGTCAGGTCGGCAGTCTTACCCATGATTGCGGTTTTGAGTAATGAACCAGGCTGGGAGTTTTTAAAAGCCTCAGGAATCTTTTGCAGGTGTTTAGAGTTAATTAGTTGATTCAGATGATTAGGTTAATAGCTCGTTTAGAGAACCTTTTCATGATATGCTAATTTTTTGAGATAGGAATTTTGGGTTTTCATGAGCTGTATGCCAAAATCATCAATATTAAAACAATAAAAGGCTTGAACTACTTCAGTTGTGTGTAATGAATCTAAAATATATGAAAGTCTAATGTTTATCAGTACATTACAGAAAATAATGAACTTTATCACAATATGCTAATTTTTTTAGAAGGACCTGTATAAGTACATTTAAAGTACTAATATGCACCCTATATATCCAATGTATATGTATGAATATCCAATCAATTACCGCATATCACTAGAAATAGGTCACATCAGATACATAAAGTAGGTTGTGAACAGCGTTTCATATTGACTTCAAGTGTTCTGATGTAATATCAAACAAACCCCATCACCATTTAACAAAGGATTATGCTAAACGGGTTGATGCTTTTGACACAGTCAACACCGGATATGCAGTGACATCCAAGCACTCTCCTTTTACTTACGACCCCCCTTTCATCACATCATCTCTCTCTCAAATGCACTGCTTTGCCTCATCATTAACCGCCAGCTGACGACTAAATAGGCATTAACTCCACAGGCCACTAAATAAAGAGGCCTAAAGGGAAGAGAACATGTAATATCAAGTTACATGATTTTTATTAATAACTCGCCTCTCGTCTTTCAATTTGTAAAGTAATCTTGAGCTATTTAGCTACCATGTGCACACATATGATCTTGTGCTTACACTTACTGTAGTGCCCTCACAGAGTTTAGGCATGTAGGCCATAAAAAAGAAATTCTCAGTGCTGATAAACACACTGAGCATGAATGCGCTCAGGCACGTATCATATGCACCGTTCTGGGTCGGACAGAAGTGCAAGCCAGAGCTGATTGCCCAAAAAGCAAACTGACATCTGTGAAACCCAAGGAGGTGCACCAGTCGTCGTCCTGGAGTGACCTAGTGCCACATTCTAGCACCAAGGATGAGCCAAGTGCGGCAAATAAGACACCCCCCACCCCCTACCCTCTCCGCACGTCCGTCTCAACGCTACATCTTGTATTTTTAGCCAAGATCTGAGCTGTGTAACACTTAATATGGAGAAAAAGTTTTCATGTGTGGCTTAAGATCCCTTCCCTTTCCATTCTTCATAATCTCTCATTCACACATAATTTTTGGCGTCCCAAACACAAACTTTCTGTTTCCCTAAAGGTCATACTAAAAAAGTTCTGTATGGTTAAGTCTACTTTGCCTCGCTCCAATCTCTAGTCTGGCTCACTCCATGAAGAATCGTGTCTCATTCTTTTTTAGAAGCTCCCTCTCTCTCTCTCTTTCTCTCTCATGCACTCACCTAATCCCACCCCCTAAAACGCTCTTGACCCTGTTACTCGTCTCTTTTACCCGTCTGTAGGGGTTTCAAACAGGGGGCCTCAGGACTTGGTCTTGTCTGTTCTGGGTGGCGGGGATCACAGGTCCTTTCTAATTTAATTTTATGAAGTAATTAGTCAGTTTGTTTTAAATTCATTGGAACTACCTATCTCCCTTCTTAAGTATTGAATCATGAAGTGGAACCTAGTGTTCCTTGGGCTCCTTCTGACCTTCGGGCAGCTGTCATGGGGGCAGAAAGGTATGGACATCCCAGAGTACGATGGAAAGGACCGCGTTCACGACCTAAACGCCAAGAATTACAAGTCTGTGATGAAGAAATATGACGTGATGGTGGTGTACTACCATGAGCACGTAGGATCCAGCAAAGTCGCCCAGAAACAGTTTCAGATTGAGGAGCTGGCCCTTGAGGTGGGTTTGACTCAGAAATCGGCCAACACCTGGAACTAGTGTAACAGTGGGAAATTCTGAAGCTTAGATGTTAATTAACATCCTTTACTAAAGACATCGGTGAAAGGTGGAGTACATTCAGAAGATCAGATTTTTTTTTCTTACCAAAATATGAATTTAAATGCACACCTGAAATATGGTTGCAATACCACTTATTTAGATAAGGTTCGGCTCACTTGTTTAGTCTTCATTATAGACATATTATTTGTAGGTTTTACACATGTTGGAGTGTTTTAATAAGAGCAGAAGATAGCTATTAAGAAATATTTTAAATACCACTTAAACTGAAATGAATAGTTAATATATTTAGTGAATTCTAAATATATTAAAACTAATAATGACAAGCACAAAACAAGTAAAACAGCAACTAAAAACATAAATATAAAAACTATTTTGACATTTTATAAATACTACAATAGTTCATAAATAATACTAAAATAACCCTGGTCAAAACCATTTCTCGTATGAAGTGTCTTCATTTAGATTTTGCTTTCTATATCTGAAAGAAATAGCCATCCACAGGTTAGACAGATGGATAGATATCAGGTTCTAAATATAAATTTCACATTTAACCACAATACAAAACTAAATATTTAGCTAATATTCAAATGTGTTGTTCCTTGCAATGTCAATCAAAGACTCATGAAGCCACCAGGCAAGTTCGTCTCTACAGGAATTACTGTGCGGCTGTTTATAGCATGTGGTATTTTACTTCCGGCATTTTATAGTTCTGCCCTTATGGTTCATGGAAAGTTACATTGACCGTAAACAGAGCTGCATGGCACTTAAATTTGACAAAAATATTTGTGGGTAATTGAAACAGTGTTTACACAAATGCTTCTAGACGTAAGTAGTAGCCATAGTTTTCAATTGTTCAACCTTGATAGAGGACAATTGCAAATTAATTGAATTAATGATATAGAGCAGAGGCTTTGCTCTTGATCAGAAGGAAAAGTACTCCACCAGAGCCAGGGGAATGTGGGGCCTGTTACACCAGACATGAGAACACTCTGGACTATGGCATCCATGTTCAGAAAAAATGCTGATGCACCACACAGTATATTTGCACCCTGAGCATAAGTCTGGATGGCTCATTTTTCAAAGGAATTTATTTTCTGGATTTATCGCAGTATGTTTAAACTTGGATTTGTTGACAGGCCCACATGTGAATACCAAAACTAATGTAAAAAAAAAAACAATGTAATGCATGGGAAAATAGCATTTGTAGAATTAATACTTCATTTCAATACTAATATTTTCAGTTTAGTAACAGTACAGTATGTAGGATATGAAAGACAGGGCCAGGGGCCAAATCATGAGTAACACTGTATTAGATTGCATAAGAAGACAGAGAGCAGCCAGCTGTTGACAACAGTGTTGTCATTGTTGACTAAAACTAAAATATTTTTTACGTTATATAGTTTAAGTCAAAAAAAACAAACAAAAAAAAACTTAAATTAATAAGTTTAGGTACTGAAATGATTAAAACTAAAAGTGAAATAAAAATAGCTAAATAGAATTAAAAAAAAATAAAAACTAAATGAAAATATAAAACTAAAAGCTAATTCAAGATATGAATAAATACTTTATAAATAACACAACAAATAATATATATATATATATATATATATAATGTTTCACTTTTGTATCAAATCAGCCTTTCAGATAAAAACAAACTGTGATGAGGACAATGCCACAAGCAATTCCAGTCACGCACACTAGAAAACATTATCATCTTTCCTTAAACTCTCAGCAGGCAGATCCCACCCCATGTGGTCAAAGGTTACACCATTGTTTAGCCATGCTGTCACCTCCTGCATTCAATAGTGGCCTTTGTGTATGTGGGCCACAATGCAATCTTAAAGAGACAACAGATATTGATATTGTGTTTGTTGTATGGGATTAACTAATGTGTCTAAATCTTTGATGTCAGTTAAGTGGCATACTGATGGATTTGTGTTGATCATTGTGATTTTCGAAAATGGCAAGGACATCCAGTTGCTATTATTGTTAAAACAAAAAGGCCTATAATATGAGGATAATGTGTGCGGTAAAAAATACATTGCTTATTTAGATGCACAATAGCCGTTGGTTTTGTGAATGTGGCTATTGCTTCCTAATACACAGCAGTCCAGCGCTGATGTAATGTTACGGGAGTTAATAACTTATAACAGCATGTGTGCGGTGTGAGCGCAGGAGGTTCTAGCATTAAATCTGCAGTGTTGGCTGAGAGTGTTGGGCACAGTACTGTACCTGTCAGCGGATCCCAGGAACTTGAACGTCACCACCACCTTGCCAAAATAGTCCTGGTTGGTCCCTGCAGCAGCGCTAATTATAGACGCCTCTGCTGTCATAGCTGTTTGTGTGGTACAGGCCGCTGTGATGCTCTGTTTTCTGCCCTTATAGAAACATTTGTACAGACAGGGTGTTCTGCTTAAATTTCTTTAACAAATATTGGTTAATAATGTGTCGACTCACAAACATTGTTATATATAATATAATATGCAATATACTGAATTGAAAAGACATGAAGGTATGACTGAAAGAGATGCAAAGAGGAAGAAGGGTGTATTACCCCATGGCTCCTCCTTCCTCTATGCCAATTCGGATTTGTCATAAGCAAACTCTATCTAGATTCATTGCAAACATCCTTTCTTGTTGACTCATGGGTTTTTGTGGGTCACCTTATATAGCTGTGGTCTATTTGGCTTTAAGCCTTTAGCTGAGTTTAGCCTAAGATTTGATTAACAGACATACATCTCCCTCCCTTTAAACTATTATGTTGCACTTATGCATAGGATTAAAACCATAAGATAATAATAAAAAAAAAGATACACTAATACAGAGACGAATTATTGTCTGAATATTGATGCTAATATTACAAACAAACTGGAAGAACTTGTATTAAATTCTCAGACAGCGCATTTAAGCAAAATAAATAGAACATAAACCTTAAAAAAAATGTTTAAAAAATGCAATTCCTCATAAAATGACATCATCAATATTTTACACAATCAAAATGTTTGAACCAATTTCTAAGCTAAAACGTTCAACTTGAGTTTAATACAATTTAAGTTTGAAAGACTTGTTAAATTATATATCCTTAAAAACTCTTATTTCACCCATATGTTGCTCCGAACATGAATGAAATTTTCTGTGAAGCAAGAAAGATACAATTTTGTGTTGGTGTTTTCCATGCAATTACTGTGAATGAGAATTGAAGCTGGTATTTTAAAAAATATATCATTAGTGTCAATATACCAAATTGCAAGTCTCAGACAGAATGTACTTTATTTAAAAAGTTCTCCTTGCCATGTTATTGAAAGAAATATCAGTTTATGATTCTTGAATCGTTATTTTGTGTCAGATCTCTACAATGATTCAGATGATCTGAATGATTCATTCTGATTCATTTATTGAATCGATTTGGATATCACATGGGGGCATTACAAAAGCTATCAGACATAATGGATCTTAGAAGTCTTTAGCATCATCTGAAATGTTAACCGTTCCAAGATGGCGAATGTGTTGACATATGTGAACTAGTATCTACATATAGATATCTATGCATTAGCAGCTCAATGGTGGGGAAATGATCAGTGAATAATGACATCACATGACATCATGTGTGCATAAATAGTCTGCATGTGACATTAAACATGTTTATGAACTTTTATAGCTTAACATCTTCAGTCCCAGTGTATAGTAATTGCATGAAGAGTAACCAGCACATTGTTTCTTCTTTTGTGTTGCATGGTTACTGCTAGATACATACTTAACTATAACAAATTTAGAATTACATGGATGAAAATACAAAAAAGACAGTTATGTGTTAGTATGTATAGGAATTGGTTGCACCTGTCACCACCCCAACACCCTGTTACTCCAGCTCAGCAGGCACATGTAGCTCTGTGATTGGTGGAAGCAGCTGTCCATCATACGGGTCAAGTTTCACACCGATTTAGAAAGTGCAGGGGCAGCGCTCTTGATGACGGCTTTTATGGATGTAAGACTGTAGACGAAACTAACCACAGTTCTTACAGCATAGCCTGAAATATCTGTGCATGTAGAAAACAAATTTGCTGTCCTTGTCCAACACGTTGTGTTTGTTCGCAACTACCGAAACCAGCTCTCAGGTTGATAATAAATACATAATGGTTGTGCTGACAGAACACAAACCCTAATGAGCTTAAAACAAGAAGCCACTTTACTTTAATGTTTCCACATTAACAGGAACTGCCTGTACAGGCCAGGGTATATGTTAGGGCACCACTAACATGCATTTAAACACACATGCTGTTTAAAGAACATAAGAGACATTAAAAATGAAAAACTTTATTTTTGTTACATAGCTTGCTGCACAAGTCCTAGATGATCTTGACGATGAAGACATCGGAATCGGCGTGCTCGATGAGAAGACAGATAAAGCTGTTGCCAAGAAATTAGGTAAGTACATTCGAGAAATAGTCAGATATTACCATACCTGTATTTTGACGTGATCTACTGGATTTAAAACTACTTTACTACTTCTAACTAACTAATTTGCATGTAGTAGTTTCAGAACACAGTCCATGTCTGTTACAATAGGGTAGTGGAAGAAACAGAATGACATGATGCAATTTTTTGCCATTTTATGAAATTCTAATTGCATCTGATTTCTTTTCTGTGTTTTCTGGTCGAAATCCTCAAAATTATTTTTTCGTGTTTCAGGTTTTATGTGATGCTTTTTTATTCCTCTGGTACAGATTATTTGTTAAACTTCAGGATATCAGCAGAAGAACAACCATGACCTCTGGTGGACATTTCCCACATGGTTCTCCCAGGTTTATTTCCATTTTTGTGCTCTTCAGGTCTGGATGAGGCTGACAGTATCTATATCTTCATTGAGGACGAGGTCATTGAGTACGATGGAGAGCTTGCTGCAGACACACTGGTGGAGTTCATCTATGATGTATGTGAAAAAAAATGTATACCTGGTGCTTATTATGAACTGTTTGATTTTAAATCATTCCTTAATTCCTTAGTATATGTTTTTGTTTTCTTTCACATTTTTTATTTACTTCCTACAATTCTTTTCCCCAACTAGCCCTCAGTTTCAGGAGTCATCTTCTTGTCATTTTCCCCCTTCCTAATCAACTTTTTTCCCAGGTCATTGAGGATCCAGTTGAGATCATTGACAATGTGCGAGAGCTGAACGGTTTCCATAATGTTGAGGAGGATATCAAGCTGGTGGGTTTCTTCAAGAGTGAGAAATCAGAGCGTACGTATCTAAATGGGCCATGCAATGGGCTTTTTTCCATATAAAAGTAAGCAAACTTTTTGAGAAGTTCACCAGTGGTCTTGTGATTTTTAGACTACCATGAATATGAAGATGCAGCAGAGGAGTTTCACCCACACATCAAGTTCTTTGCCACCTTTAGTCCAAAGGTAACTAATGTAAACGCCATTTACACAATTCTATACTAACAGAAATCTAATATGACCAATTATCTTATCTGGATCTTTTCATTTATGCTAAAATGACTTTCTGAATGTTTAAAATGGTGGTAGTTTTGTTATCATAAACAAGTGAACTTATTTAAAACTTTACATTGACATATTTAATGGGTGTCCATAGTGTGAAAAGATGATCGTAGCTCCATAATCAGCTGTAGTGTGTACAGTTTATACTGTATTCAAATTTAAAAGTAAATCTGCTAGTTGTTTCTGTAGTGTTTTTTTTTTTGGACAAACATTAAAAAAAAATGAAATTTACAGTTTCTCCATTGATCAAAACTATGCAACCCATGTTTGCAGGTTGCTAAGAGTCTCGACCTGAAGTTGAACGAGGTGGACTTCTACGAGCCCTTCATGGATGAACCTGTCGTCATCCCTGGTAAACCCTACAGTGAGAAAGAACTTGTTAAATTCATTGAGGACAATGACAGGTGTGTTGACTAATGTGAAAGCTGCTTTAAATTGAGAAATAAAATCATTAGTGAACATTACTGAAAATCTCTCCACAGGCCAACACTGAGGAAAATGCAGCCGCACAACATGTATGAGATCTGGGTAAGCTGATGCTATGTCAGTCAAACCACAGTTTTTTCGGTGCTTGCAAGGCAACACTTGATATTGCTGAAACATTCTGTTTTTCTTTCTTTTTTTGACAGTTTGCTACAATAAATTCAGCTTGAACCACTTCACATACAGAATCTTTTCAAAGTTTGTTTTGTTGATAATTTCACTCTGCCATTGAGATGAGTGGGAATGCTAATGGATAGCTCTCTTCAGGTATTACAGACCTCCTTGATTTAACCGTCTATAATTTATGTAATGAAAAGTATGGCGATGTAAATGTACATTGACTTTTTTGAAGCTACACTATGTAACTATGTAACCTTCCAGACCATGTCTTTACTTTATTTAAAAACACTTTGATGAACCTATAATACTGATTTACATTTTACAGCCATTGGGACAGATTTCACTAGAAATTGCATATTTAGGCAATTTGCCTGTGGGTAGTGTAGGTTGAAGGTGAAGCTTTCAAAAACACATCATTTATTTGTCCGTCCGCTCTGAGGAGATGTCCTATATCAGGGTTATTATAGTTAACTAAAACTAAAATTAAAACCATGAAACAAAAAGTACTTAAATGACAACATACACACACAAAATTACTAAAACTAAAATATTACAGTATCTCAACCATACTAAAATAACCCTTTCCTATGTGTAGATCAGCACGTTGAACCACAGCAAATTCTTCAGTAAGACTAATTTAGCTTTATTGTTTTACCAAGGGCCAAGTTACAAAGTGTAGCTTTAAAAATAAAAGTATGTTACAAAAATTGTAGATTTATGAAGATGATTATTGCAGAAATTCATCATTATTGTCTGTGGAAAAGTATCTTTCAGCAAAGCCTAAAACTTTTTTATGCTGCCTTGCAAGCACTGCCTTTCCCTTCATAA